>CM053609.1:72262047-72314109 GCA_028646535.1 Procyon lotor | reverse complement strand
GGCTCCCTGCTGAGCAGAGAGCCTGATGCAGGGCTCGATCCCAGGACCCTGAGATCATGACCTGAGCTGAAGGCAGAGGCTTTAACCCACTGAGCCACCCAGGCAACCCTGGAGCTTCTCTTCTTAACAAACTTAAGAACTTGATCTTAACCATGCCAGGTCATAAAACACACTAACAAAAGCATATGTGAGGCTCTTACCTCTTTTTGATAAATTGAATCACAATTAATTTCTTATTAGAAGAAAGTGAGGTAGTGGAAAGTAATAGAGAGGAGAAACACATGCAATATGCCAGGAATGTATTTGGAGGGGAAGGGAAAAGTGGGGAGCCATGGATGATATAGGGAAAGGAAGAGAAAAGGAAAAATTTGCATGTTTACCAATTTAATAATATTCAAAATTCTTTGAGTTTGGTTTAATTATCTATGTTCTTATTTACTTATTTAAAGATTTTATTTATTTTTTTATTTGTTTGTTTGTTTGTTTATTTAAGAGAGGGTGAGTGAGAGGGACAGAGAGGGGGAGAGAGAACCTAGAGCAGAGTCCATACTGAGCACAGAGCCCTATAAGGGACTCAATCCCACAGCTCCGAGAGCATGCCCTGAGCCGAAACCAAGAGTGAAAGCCCCAAACAACTGAGCCACCCAGGTGCCCCTCATTTATGAGGACATTCATTATTCAACCCAGTATTTTTAAAACTAAACTCATTAATTCCACTGCCAAAGATGTCCAGTTAATGGCAACTTCACTCATCCAAGTACTCAAAAATTGCATCTGATTCATTATTTATCCCATAGCCTATGGTCAATGTTGTAAAAATAAAGACAACAGATTCAATTGAAGATTATATAATTTAATCTTATTTCTCATTTAGGAGGAAAAAAAGTGAGTAGAAAGACACAGTAAACATTGGCCCACTCCCTAGTCTTCTTAGGAGAAGTTAAATTCTTCGTGTGAAATAAGAGAATCAGCTTTCCAACTTAAATAAGCCAAAGATCTCTCTCAAGAAGTACTTTTTTGTGTGCTCAAGAACCTCTCAATGAAGGAAACCATGGAAAAGTATATTTTGAACGCATGGAGCTGTTGGTGCAGGACCCATGAGCTTTCTGAACCACAAAGATTGAGTAAAGTTCACACAAATTCATCCTTTTGTGTTGCACATTTAGACATTTAGTATGATTAGTAAAATACTGTATGATTCTTAAGGTAGTTGACTATTAAAAAAATGTACAATCGCACACTGGGATGATAGATGAAGACTGCCTCTGGAAGAGAGGGTAATTGCTCCCCACTACCACAGTGAGAGGGGAGATTGGTAGAAAGGAGATAAACTGGTGAAGAATGAATGTTTTCACGGACATGAATAAACTATAGAAACAGAAAATTATATTGAACTTTCCTAAATAGTATTAGT
Source organism: Procyon lotor (assembly GCA_028646535.1). Lineage (NCBI taxonomy): Eukaryota > Metazoa > Chordata > Mammalia > Carnivora > Procyonidae > Procyon > Procyon lotor. Next base: position 72,312,695 of record CM053609.1, on the reverse strand, counting down.
CCAGAAGTTTTTAAAGACCACACCATAAACAGTGAAGTCATTTGCTCAGTGTTTCCAAGTATTTCAAGACTTTCGCAAAATTCCCTATTTAGTCAATCTTTTATAGATATCACAGGGCAATTCCTTTTCACTCTAGGTTGGAATTTCCACAATACTGCTGAGCCTCAGGCATTTCTTCTCAGAATTTGAAATTTATCTTGTAAACCTTATTTCCTATTAATATTCATAGCATATGTTAACTACTTTTTAAAAGTCTGTGAATAATGTTTAGTTTTATTTATAAACTTACACACCTTAAAACATTCCTTTTATAAACTAAATGTTACTTTTATGAACTTTAATTTCTTACCTAAAAAACAAAGCCATGCATAATATTAAATACTTCTTATAAATCTAACAAATTAAATAATAAATAAATTAATCCCAAATTCATTTTAATAAATAAATATTTTAATTTAAAGCAGGGTAAATGTATTATTCAATTAAAACTTAAATTAGAGTTATATAGTCAAAATTATGCATTATAAATATGTAAAATGTGAAATATGTATAATCTCTTGGCAAAAAACATATATTCTGGTTCACACAGAACATATCTCTACATTTAAACTATATCTTCATTTATGTGGTCTCAAAGAATTCTGCTACATGATAATCAATAACTTTATTGGATTTTATATTTAGACTCTTAAAATATGAAATTTTCTTCTAATAAAAAAGTGAAACAATAGAAACTTAAATGCATGTTTATATTTTTATGTGCCCCTTAAGTTTGATGGAATATTTCATTTTCTTATAACCTCAGAGTTTTCCAACCACAGGTATTTTAAATAGTATTCATTTGAGATTTGAATATAGTATGTAATTTTCTTACTCTATATTACTCTATGACAATACATGGGCTTCTCATTAGACTATTATGTAGAGAGAAAAATATGTATCTATTTAACATTAATTTCTGCATTTTACATTGACATAATAAATGGTTAAGAAGTGTGGACATGATTAACAAGATTTAAAGAATAATAAACTCTATTCCATTTCCCACTAAATTTTTTTTATTTAATATCTTAAATATATCATTGTAGATTCCTCGCTTTTCATAGATTCATTGTGATTTTATGAACTACAATTGCTGTTCTTTTCTTAAGTTAAATTTCCATAAATTTTTACAACGTGTGCTTTTATAGCACAGTTGTTATATACTTTTGACATGATCTCCTTAATTTATGAACTGTTTCTGCCACATTAAAATGTCCCGGATCATCTTGCATAATTTGTCCTAGATATTGACAAACTATTTCTTAAAGAAACCTTGCTCCCTTTGTGGAAACTGGCATAGAATTTCTATGATAATTAAGTTAAAATATAAGAAATATTTAAAAATAAATATACAATATTATTATTATTAAATGGTTTCCCTATATGTAGTAGTCTCTTTCAAACCATCTCTGTTCTACTCTGGAATAATAAAAAATAAATGACAAATACTTCCTATTTCAGTATTATTAGATTTGATCCTGTGTATCTCTTTTCAGACATTCCCGCTCATAAAATTAAACTCCATCAACAGAGATGAATTTTGCTTCTATAAAGCTAACAAATGAAATTTCAGAGATCAAATGTGTAACTCTGTATAATTGCCAAATAGTATATAAAATGAGATAAAAGAGCTCAATATTCCTTCTTACCTGTATCTGTAGAAGGAAATATCACAGTGCATTATTAACTAATTTAGGTAATCTGATTTGATAAAGTGTGGAATTGAGAACTTTTAGAAGAATAATTTTTTTACTGCAATACAGAATATAAATGTTCATAAATGTTCCCCATTTATTATTCCCTATAATATAAAACAGTCTCTGAAAGTATAATTTGAATAAGGGGGTGTCATAGGACTCCCAAGTCTTTGAAATTATTTCTGTACCTTAATAAAATAACTTCAAAAATAAACATAAGGGTCTAGGTTGGCTCTAACTTGATAATCACCAGTTACCACAGTAATAATACTGTATTTGATATTTCTGCTTCCCTAATTTATATAAATGCTCATAAAATCATCTGTTAAAACAAAAGAAGATAGTGACATTTTCCTATTTTCCTTACAATGACAGAAAAATAAAGGATGATGACTGTGCTAGACTCATTATTTAACAACATAATTATAGAACACAAGTTTTTGTCTAAATTTCACTTATTAGTTATCTTTCTAAAACCTAGAATCAGTGAGTTTATGCCAAACCTCTTTCTCTATTTATGAAGACTTGTCATCACCTGTCTAAATATCTGAGAATGATATCTGAGCTCTTTAAAATCTGGCACCAAGCAACATTTTTAATTTATCTGTTTCTTTTGTGATTTCTAACTATCCAGCTTTTTCTCTCTTTCCAAAACTATGCAGATTCATATATATCAGAGTTTTGCCACATCCCTAAGCATCATACTGAAACATCTTTAAGACACGCTGACCATTTACACAATTTTTTGCTGCAATACAGAATATAAATGTTATGAATATAAATATATATCTATAAATATGTTTATATATATTTATATAAATATATCTACCATCTGTCTTGCTCACACTCCCAAGAGGCACAGCACAAGGAAAAACTGAATGCATCAATTCTATTCAACCATTACTCTGTACTTATGTTTATTTTTATTTGACTTTTTTCTCTCTATATCTGACCTTGGTCTAATTGCTCGAAAAAGTTGTAAGTTTTCCTCACTTTTCCTATTTATGCTAGAAGTCTAAGGATAGTCTGATTAGAACCCAAGAGATTAAAAAAAATTATTCAATAAATACCAAGTAAAATCCTTGATATACTTAAAATCTAAGCCAAAAATATTTTAGAATTTGTTATTTATTCAAAAATCTGCTAGAGATCTCAGGCAACCCTGAGAAAGGAGATGTTCAGGGAAGTGGATGTTTTCCTCTTGTTTTCTCCCTATATAGAGCATTTCCTTGTGTGTGATAGAGAAAAAAAAATTACAATTGAATTTTATTTTATTTCAGATACTATTTTGTTTTTCATCTCTGGAGGACTTTAGACATCTTACAAAATCTTTATTCAATGCACATCTTTGATAACTATCAGAGACTGTGCCCCTTCTCTGCCTGCCTTTTCTCTTGCTTTAAAAAAAAATCTTTAATTTTCATGAGTAAATTAAGACATCATCTCTTTTAAAAGCCTTACTTAACAGAACCTTCAGATACCTATCACTACCTTCCAGCACTTTGGTATCAGTTAGAATTACTTTTTACCACATATATCAAAACAAAATAAAAGAAGAGAATAGTTTGAAAATGTATGTTGTACTCATAGAAAACTGCACTGAGAATTAGGCAGACTTATGGAATGACTCCTCCATTTTAGCACTTTAAATCACAGTTTAAAATGGCTAATTCTTGCAAAGTTTTTTGACTTTGTTTTCATATTTTAATTGAATTGAAGGCAGTTTAAAGAAGCATACATGAGAAGGAAAGAAGATACATGAGCAGAGGCTGGGGCTTGAGAAGAAAACTCAAACACATTTAGGTAGTGCAGGGGTGACTGAAGTATTGGTCCAGTTCCTGGGAGGACAAAGGAAGGATCTCAGAGGAAAACTAGGGTAGAAACAAAGAATGTACAAATTCATATGCCATACAACAGAGCTTGGGCTTTCTTTGGAGATACATAATAATCTTAGCATGATTAAATACATTTTATCAAAGTAACTATGCCAATAGCATGAAGATAAAAAATACAGCACTAAAAGATGTACAGATTTACAGGTTAAGAAATTCATCTTGATGAGAAGAGATGGAGGCTTCAGTTGGGTCAGAGGGAGTGGAATTGGACAAGCTTACATCAGATCTTATATTTAAGTCTCACTGCAGAAGGCACCTTCCCTTCCCAATAAGCAATTTATGTTCTTACTGCCACAGGGGAGTGCTATTTTGTTTCTTTAATGAGGAGATTAAATATTTAGATTTAGTGGGAGAATCAGGGAGATGTCTTTTGCTGTTTTGAATGTAGTTTCTGTGGTCTTAATAAGGCAATTCTAAAGAAATAACAGTTTCAAAGGCAGAAAATGAATAAAGATATAAGCTAAGCAATTATGCTGATGAGCTCCAACTTGACTTCTATCAAATACAAAACATGTATCCACACGAATCAAAAGGTTGAATTGAAATTGAGCCAATAAAATTGTTCAAAGACATAGAAATTTATCTGTAAATATTTCATTTTTCATCTTGATTCACTCACCATTTTATATGCTCTTTTATGTTCATGTTCTTCTTTAAACACTTGCAGTGTTACTACAGGGCATGTCAGTATAAATAGGAAAAAACTACATTTTCATTCCAAGAGGAATTTAGGAGGGTAGACGAATTTAATGAACTTAAACAATGTATAATTTGTGACTATAAACATCTATGCTTATTTTTTTTTAAAGATTTAATTTATTTATTTGACAGAGAGAAATCACAAGTAGGCGGAGAGAGTGGGGAAGCAGGCTTCCGGCTTAGCAGAGAGCCTGATGCAGGGGCTCGATCCCAGGACCCTGAGATCATGACCTGAGCTGAAAGCAGAGGCTTTAACCCACTGAGCCACCTGCACATCCCTAATCAAAGAGAGTGACTATATATATAGTATGTGGCAGAATATATTTTCCTTCCATTTTTTATAAGCTTCATAATTTCAGTTTGAAATCATTTCAGACTTTTATATACATAGACAAATATGTAATTATGCTATGTAAGTAAAGCATTACACATAGCTAAACTAGATTATGTGTTAAAACAAGACAGAGCTCTGAACAAATTCCTTCGGTCCATTAATATCATAACAGAGTTGACCCTTGAACAACATGGGGGGTTGGGGCACTGACTCCTGCACAGTCAAAAATCCAAAAATTCATGTATAACTTTTGACTCCCCCCAAAACTTAACCAGTCAGAGCCTACTGTTGACTAGAAGCCTTATCAATAACATAAACAGTTGAGTAACACATATTTTGTATATGTATTATATCCTGTAGTCTTATAATAAAGTAAGCTGAAAAAAAAGAAAATATTAGTAAAATCATAAGGAAAATGGCTTTACAGTACTGGACTATATTTACCTAAAAGAATCCACATATAAATACAACAACACAGTTCAAATCCATGTTGTTCCAGGGTGAACTGTATATGAATGATCACACCCATGTCAGCACCACTACAATATCATATCCAGTAAAAGTAAACAAAAAATTAATATATTAGGGTTGCCTGGGTGGCTCAGTGGGTTAAGCCTCTGCCTTCCCGTCAGGTCATGATCTCAGGGTCCTGGGTCAAGCCCAGCATCGGGCTCTCTGCTCAGCAGGGAGCCTGCTTCCTCCTCTCTCTCTGCTTGCCTCTCTGCCTACTTGTGATCTCTCTGTCAAATAAATAAATAAAATCTTTTAAAAAATAAAAATAATTAATTCAATTCTTTTCACTCCTAATGATAAATCACTGCAGACAAAGTTAATGCTAGAATTATTATTTTAAAATCTTAGTGATTATGGGACTGTTGTTAAAATTATAAGTATATAATTCTTCAACCAAAGAAATTTTGCATATAATCATTGGACTGAAGTCACTAATGATTCTGATGATTCTGTGAATATCATAGTCAATAATTTTTAAGTTTTCCTACTGACAGCTGACAAGTTGGAAGTAACATTTGCATGCATTTCTGTGGTTTTATTTACTTAATGATTTAAAATTAATAAAAAAAATACTATCATGGCTAGAGTTAAATACATGTGAAATTATGAACAAATAACCACAGAAACAGGTTTGTAGACTATTAGTTAAGGATGGCAGAATGACTGCATGCATTTATCTCTTTGCTTTCAAAAAGCCACTAACATGACAGTAGGAAAGAAGAGAAGAAAGTATTGCACACACATATAATAAAAATATTTAAAAATAGATGGGGGATTCCAATTAGTTTTGGAAAAGGGCAACCTTGGCAGAATCTGTTTTAACTTATGAAAGAAATTATAAACTTAATGTTTAGAACAGGAGAGATAAGTGAAAAAGGGAAACAATATTACTTATCATACTCTGAAGGTTTGCATTTTGCAAACCTGGCAGTTTGCATTTCCACATACCATAAAATCAGTGGTCAGGAAAGGAGCTAAAGATCAGGAAATGTGTGAAAGTTTTGTGTTGAAACAGGACCACTTGAAACCTCTCTCTTCCAAAAACAGTTGATGAACTTTAACAAACAGAGTTTGCATTTCTTGCACACAAAATGCTGGCAGTGAAGTGTCTATTCCAATGTAAGACAACAGACTACCAAACTACTGAAAATAACAGCTAAAAAGCAAAGATTAAATAAAAACATTGATCCTTGAGAGCATCTCACTGGAAAAAGTGTCTTGTCTCTGAGTCACCCTATACTAGAACCATTCACTTAATAAACTTAGGTCATGGCAAGATTAATTCCAATCTGTTTAATGCCTTACTTTTAAGTTTACAGGTTCTACCAGAGATCATCAGATATTTCAGAAAAAGCCCCCACCATAAAAGGGAGAAACTAAAACAGACAAGGCAATTTATAAAGCAGGGAACATGAAGGATATATAAAAATTTAGCAAGTAGAAAATATCTTTTTAAAGCCAAGGTATAGTTCATCTTCTTAGAAAGATTAAAAACAAAAAAAGTATTCTGTCCACAAAACAAGATAAAATAACAGAATAAAAAAGAACTTCCAGATATTAGAAATACGATGCCTAAAATAAAAGAAAACAAAAAAACAGTTGGGGGGAAATGTAAGAAACGAGATTAGAATAAAAAGACAAGAAGTTTTATTATAGGAGTTCCAAAAAGAAAGAAGACAGAAAACTGAAAGAAGCTACCAGGGGAATATTACAAAAATATGTCTAAGACTTAAAGTCCAAATGTGATTATTGAATAGGCACACTTAATTGCCAGCTAAATGTGTAAATGTAGATCACATTAGTGAGAAAGTTCCAGTTGTAAACACTTTGAAAAAGAACCAAAAACTTATGCGAACACACACAAACAGTATTCAGGATGGTATCTAAAAGCTCAATAGTATATCGTATCCTAGAAGACAGTGGCAATAAAGCCTTCAGAATTCTGGGAATATTACTTCATCTCAGAATTCTATTCACAGACAATTAGGAAGGTCTTAAAAAGCAATTTTGTTATCCAGTAAAATGAGAGAGTTAATGAAAAAGAAGATCTAGAATTCAGAAGACAGAATTCACAAGAGTCAAGGAGGGAAGGAAATACCAAGATAAAGACTTGTGACAGGCAGAGAGAGATCTCAATCCATATTGTAGTAGGAAGTCAGAGAAGTGTGAAAGGAAGACTATTTACACACACACACACACACACACACACACACACACACAATTCCAAATGATAGATTAGTGATGTTAGAGATTAAAAAGTATTGGTATTTGCAAAAAAAAAAAAAAAAAAGTATTGGTATTTGCAAACAAATCTGACACAAGTTTTGGACTCTAAAAAGATTAAAGTAAGCAAATGGGAAAAGGTAAAATAATGCTTAAGTCAAGGCAAAAAAAGTGTTTGTAACTAAAAAAAATTATAGTTCACTAATAATGCTATTCAAAATGTAGTTCCTTGAACTGGCTGCCAGTCCTCAAACTGTGTATTATCAAGTAGCAAAGAGTAAGTAGCTTCAGCCAAATTTGTTTGAGCAAATCAACTACATCAATAAGCATACTGTTTTTCTTCCATGGGTGTCCTTTTCATACAAGATTTTCTCCAGGAGGGAAATGTATTGATTTTCTTTCCTGCATGCATTCCTTATTCTGTTGGAGCCCCAGCAGTTTGAGTACTATTGCGTTAGTATAGTTTATTGGCTATGAATTTCAATGAAAATTCTGACAAGAGTGTTATAAGAAACGGGGGAAAAGGAAATAAAAATGGCTAATGGGGAAAGAAAGCTAGATTTTCCAATTATATAGCAGGAAATTAATATTTACTCAAATGTACAAGTCAAAGTAACAGTATAAGAAAATTATTAAGATATATTGAGGCAAACTTTTGAAAGTAAAAAATGCTAGGGATGTGTTGGACAGAAGTGATTCCTATTCTTCATTATAAGCAACTTGGCACTAGGATATCTTCAACCATATACAGTTATTACTTTGATAAAATTTAATTTTTACAAAATATTTTTTTTATTTATTTAAGAGAGAGAGCAGGAGTGATGAGGAGGGGCAGAGGGAGAAGCAAACTCCCTGCTGAGCAGAGAGCGGGACGCAGGACTCAATCTCAGGACCTTGGGATCATGACCTGAACCGAAGGCATATGCTTAACAGATTGACCCACCCAGGTGCCTTTACATTAATTTTTAAATAAGAGTTTGTGAGATTGCAGCCTTCATTAGGAGTTTATGATCAAATAATCTTACACATATTGAGAATTTATTTACACATTTTCAGAAGTTAAATAGCTGAACCATGTGTAAGAACTTTGACAAAATAATAAAACATAAAACCTTAGATGAGTCAGACCTAAAATCAGAACAGATAAAAATACTGAAAAAAAGAAGAAACACAGCAGAGGAGAGGAAGAACAAAAATTGTTAAAACTAGGAAAGATATAAATAAATAATCACTATTTTATAAGAAACACAGAAAATTTAATACAGGAACCTTGTCTTATAATTCTGAATAATACTGAAAGATACTGGGGAGCAGAGTTAAACACATTCCATAAACACAACAGTACTTTATCAGTAACTACTAAGAATTTCAAAAACAGCATACCTTGAACAACATAAAGCTTCTCAGAACTTTATAACTACAAACACCATGGAGCAAACATACAACTTATTACATTTAGGAAACTGGATCTAACAGGAAAGTGAGGTAAAAAGACACAGTAAATATGTGACTAGATTTTAAAACTGCTATGGAGAAGGACTCTTTTTCTAAGAACTCTGTGTCTTCTAAAGACCCAAACTGAAATAGCAAACAAAGTCTCCTGCTGAATGCTGACTAGACTAATTAAGGTAAGCAGAGCTTAGTGCTGTAATTGAATTACAATCTTTTCTAAGAACAGTTGTTGCCTTATTCTCCGTATTTTATTGACTCTTTTATGAGTTCTACTGCTAAATCAATTCTAATCACTGCATCAACTGGAAAAATTCCACTTTCCACTGCCAGATCAATTATAGTCACAGAATCAATAGCTGGTACTTCAGCCTTTTTGATTAAAAGAATGAAACAAAAAAAAAAAGAAGAAAAGACTGAAACAAAAACAAAACAAAAAAAGACTGAAACAAAAAGTAAAAATAATTCTATTTCTGTATTAAAAGAAAGTAAAGCTAACTTAACACACAAATATTCACATTGAATATAAAGATGACAAAAATTATTTGCATTCGAATAATATTTTTAAAATAATTATATAACCTATTCTGAGCTACTCGGGAAATTACTGGATAGTTTACAAAAATTTTTTGTGACAGTTATATATATCAGACTGAAATTAACTACAATATCCAGATTTCACATTAAGCCTAGGACCTAATGGCTCCTCTTATATTTATTTCATCATTTCTTTATTGTCTTTGTGTCTCTTCAAGAATTTTCTCCTTTGAAGACCACACTATCTCTTCTTTTTTAAGACATAACTTCTAGGGTGCATTCCCACTATTCTCAATAGTTTCATATAATTGATAGTTCTCATTTTTATTAACATTCATTATCCTAAATGATTGCAATGCATTTTAAGTCACTAATCATGTATTTATCTTAACTGTCTTTAACCTCCTCAAATATGACATTTATATATATGACATAATTATAACTCAGAACACTTGAAGACATCTAACATCCAACACATCAAATTTTATATTTTATTTTATCTCTTGTGACTCTAAATACCTGACTGCTGTGTTTTACTCTTTCTGTGATAATTGAGAATTTCTTCTTTTTTTTTTTAAAGATTTATTTATTTATTTGACAGAGAGAGAGAGAGAGAGATCACAAGTAGTCAGAGTGGCAGGCAGAGAGAGGGGGGGAGGCAGGCTCCCCGCCGAGCAGAGAGCCCGATGTGGGGCTCGATCCCAGGACCCTGAGATCATGACCTGAGCCGAAGGCAGAGGCTTTAAACCAGTGAGCCACCCAGGCGCCCCAATTGAGAATTTCTTATTAAGAATTGTGTTCAGTCTCACAGTGGTTTTCAAGCCATTTCCACTTCCCTAAGAAGCTTGATTCTGGTATAGTCAGAAACAAGTGGAGTTTCTCCCTTGATCTGTATTATCTTGCTGAGCCTCAGGCAGCACATTTTCAGTTCACATGCATGAATAATATTAAAAGGGCGTCTCACAATCCACTGTGTTCCCATGAAGCCTGAAGCTACTTAGAATACAGTGTAAATATGTCTGCAGCATACAAATAATTCTAAGAGGGTGTCCTGTGTCACCATCAAATACAGCCCATCTTCTCTGGACTGCTGAGGTTCACAGGAACATAGGATTGATAAAATCCTGCGAATTTTCTTGGTTTAGATTTTCATTTGAATGACCAAGAAAAACTTGCACCATTTAGGGTTGTTGGTGAGATTAAGAAAGGTATTCCTCTAGTATTTGCTTGAAATGATGAATTTAGCTATCAGTTTGTGGGTGGTAATTTTAGGTGACGAATGAGGACATGGGGTCTTGGAGAGTACTCAACAGTTTCTCTTTCTGCCATTTTGTTAACATTATATCCTATAACCTCCCATTTAGTAACAACATAAAATTCTAATTAAATATATTTCTTTTTTAAATGTGTGAGTAAACTTGCATCAAATAAGAGAATCCTCATGACTATCGTAAGCAGAATAATGGCCTCCAAAGATGCTGATGTTTATGTCCTAATCCCTTGGATCTATGAATATGCTATCTTACATGGCAAAAGGGACTTTGTAGATATGATTAAGGTAATGGACCTAGGGGTTGGGAGTTTATTCTGGATTATCCAGGTAGGCCCAATTTGAATACATGAGTACTTAAAAGTAGAAAATCTTTCTCAACCGTAGTTAGAAGGGGATGTGAAAATAAGAGTCAGAGAGATGAAATGTTCCTGTCCTAGAAATGAAGGAAGAGGGTCACAAGCCAAGAGAGGTTAGTAGCCTTAAGGCAGAAAAAATAAGGAAATAGATGTCTTTCCAGAGCCTGTTGAAAGGAATACATTCCTGATAACACCTCAATTTTAAACCACTGTGGCCTAGGTCAGATTTCTGACCTCCAGAAGTGCAAAATAATAAATTTATATTATTTAAGCTATAAAGTTTGTGGCAATTCATTATAGCAGTGATTTAAAAAAAAAAAAAAAAACACCCCAAAAACACAAATATAGCCAGTTATGAAGTGAATCCAGGGAAGAAATTACTGACTTTGCAGAATAACTTGACAGTACCTATAATATATAGTGGATTGAAGTTTTGGTTTTAATAGCCATGTAAAGAAGTTGAGACAATTATTTGCATCCCTGCAAAGTGGATAAACCTAAATCAATCAATCAATCAATCAACAAACTTTAGACAAAGAAAAATTTTGTCTAGGTAAGACTCTGCTTCGATTTGAAATAAAATGACATCCTTCCTTGAGTGTTAGTTTACAGAGTGCAGCTGCTGAGTGGATGAAAAGCCAAATTTATAAAATTTACACATGAAAAAAATTTTAAATCAAATTGCTGTCCAAACCTAAGATGGGTTAGATAAATCAATATTGTCAGATAAGAAAAATACAATTAGTATGTACATGCTTAAAGAAATAAAGAGGACATTTTTTTAAAAAGTAAGAAAAGACTGTTAAAATTACCAGATGCTATTTAAAAATACAATTTCTAAAAAGGTAATATAATATCTGAAATTAGACCTATCTTTACTAAAAGACAGAACCCAAAAATCACATCATATGCAACTGAGACAAAGAAAAGCATTTTTGAAAGAGTATTTTTTTTTATTTTTTTTTCCAGAAAAAAATAAAATTTTATTTTATTTTATTTTCCAGACAAAGATAAAAAAAAATATTAAGGGGAGAGGCAATATTTGGAGAGAATAATTGAGGATGTTTTTCAAAATAAATAATAGACTTATTTCTTCAGACTCAGGAAGCGCAGAAAATTTCAATCAGGATAAATAACTGTCTTTGCCTAGATGCATTATAATAAAAACATAGACTACTCAAGATGTTGAGGCAATATTACTAATAACAGACATAGTGAGAATAAAGAGAGGTATTAATAATTACAGATATAAGTAGTAATCTCTAAGTATTTCCTATGTCAAAACAGAAACCAAAATAAAATGAAATAATACTTCTGAGTATCAATGAAAATATGGTATCAGATTTGTGGGACACATCAATATCTGTACTTGGTGAGAAATATATAGCTTTAAATAATTATATTAGAAAAGGAAGATGTTAAATATTAATGACTGAAGACACCAATAAAATAGAAAGCAAATAAAAGAGCAAATAAAGGGAAACAAAAGGAAAAATTAAATTAATATAACAAGTAATACACAATAAAGGAACCATCCAGAAGCTGGTTCTTTGAAAAGATTAATAAACTTAACATAGCTCTGGGAAGAGAACAAGAACAATAGAGAGAAGACTCCCTCAAAATTTTATATTTGGAAAAAATAATGGGACATAGCCAGACATAGAGCAAAAGCTTTTTAAGTAATAAGACGATTTGGTGGACTAATTTTCTTTCTCTGGAATTTTATGAGATATACAGACATTGCCTAAAGGGAATAAAAATTATAATAGGTTCAACAACAACTATTTGATTTTACTGAGATTTTGTTTTCAATTTAAAACACCATATATTAGAAAATGGGATTGTAATATAACTACCATATGAATCTCAGCTTTTTAAACTATCTTTCTGCCCTATCTGTTCTGCCATAGAACACTAGTGTATCACATTTAAAGTAACACTTCTAATTTCATGGATTTAACACTTATCCAGTATTGTGGTAAGGAATCCAGTCTTAACCTCACTCTCCTCCTCATTACTCTCCTGAGGTACTTCCAGAGGGGAATCTAGAATATAGTTAATCCTCTGTCATTTCTTTGGTCCTGTTCCTGCTGTTCCTCATTTTTGTGGTCCACTGGCCCCAGCTTCTGCACCTAGTCACTTACTTACCATATCACTGTTCTTACAAAACCCCCTTTTGAATTACTGAACACTTTCATTTCTGGTTAACAGCTCTTTCAGTGTGAGCTTTTCTCTACCAGTACTGTTGCTCCCGCCCATTCTATTCCTTCCTTTATTCCACACTCCCTCTCTTCTGTATGTTACAGTGACTTTTCAGGGATAGGCTAAATCAGAAAATGGTTATTAGGAACAGCTTCTAACATACACGTGGAATCAATTCTCTCTCCCTTCCTGAGGCTTGCTGTTGACTGTGGCCCACACTCCAAACCTCCTCACAGAAAATCTCTGAGAAGTTCTACTGCCTTTTAAGTCTAGTCTACCTCTCAAATTTCTTGTCCATCTCACAGGTTTATACACATCTTAAATACAATGTTGGACTGAATGAAATTAGGGACTATTTCACCTCACTATTTCACCTTATTTCACATCCATCGATGTGGCTATCTCAATGTCTCAGAAGAATCAATAGTGAAGATCTCCCTAAAACTTTTATGACAACAGGCTGGTTATGTTTAAAACACATAACACATTTCTACCCTTGTTAAAACACTGTATTACAATAGTGATTATTTGTCTTAGCCAAAATATGCAGATTTAATATGAAAACTTGATTCCACTTTAATTTCTGTAGCTTTCTCTTATACTCATCATATTTTAGACTCTCTGCTGGAGGTAGAGATGAGTTATCTTTTGCATTTGCTCCATGCAGAGTGAAAAAATGCTGACAATGCAATATGAATATAATTTGAAAATTCACGAAAATGTCATTTGCTTGAATAATATTGATTCCCTCAGACCTGCTATAGAAGTGGAAATTCATTTTTAGTAACTCCTTTTGGTAATTTTTTAAAGCCATAGTACAAAAGCCATATTATATCTGTTGGGTTTTTACTGATTATAAAGGACTTTCATAGACCTTTATGTCCTATAATTTCTATAAAAATCCTCTAAAGTAGACAGGATGGAGTAAACGATTTTGCACAGTATCAGTAAAGTGGATAGTGGCAGTCAAAAGTGGAACTCAGAGCATTTGCAACATGTAAAAGTTAGAGTAATTCTCTACTTTCATTCTACACTATACTCAGCCCACAACAAAACCCTATTGCTATTTCTTTAAAATCATCTTTTAATCATTCTTCCTCTTCATTTATATTACCAACCCTCTAATATAATTATCACCTCACTCCTAAAGTAGAGTAATAATCTGCCTATGATATTGAGATTATCATATGACTTTCTTAATCAAATACTTCAAAGGTCTATTACCCCCTAAAGGATAAACTCCACACTTCTTAGCCTACCTTTCTCCTTCTTCCTCAGAATCCCTGGTAGCACTAATTGGTTCATCCTAGAGGATGAAGGAAGCATACTGTAAAAGATACCAACTTCAGATTCAGAGTCATCGGGAAAATCCTCCTTGTGCCTCTCCTAGCTTTTAGTCACTAGCATGTTTGTATCCTCAGTTAACTCAACTATAAAATGAAGACAATTATACTTAAGCCATAGTATTGTTTTAAACATTTGTGGTAATATATAAACATGAGGTATACATAAAAACATGCTATACATACAAATGAGTGATTTTATTTTATTTTAAGATTTTATTTATTTATTTGACAGAGAAAGAGAGATGGTGAGAAAGGAAACACAAGCAGGAGGAGTGGGAGGGAGAAGCAGGCTTCCCGCAGAGCAAGGAGTCAGATGTGGGGCTGGATCTCAGGACCCTGGGATCATGACCAGAGCAGAAGGCAGATGCTTAACAACTGAACCACCTAGGCGCCCCTGTGGTTTTAATCATTATGATCAAAGTTTATTTTCTAGTATTCCTTGACATCAAAATGTTTCACCTTTTTAAAAAAGATTTTATTATTTGAGAGTGAGTGCGTGTGGGGGTGGGGGAGTTGGGACAGAGGGAGAGGGAAAGCAGACTTGGTGCTGAGTGCTGAGCTGATATGGAGGTCAATCTCACAACCCCAAGAATTTGACTTGAGCCAAAACTAAGCCTTGGATCCTCAACTGACTGAGCCATCCAGGCGCCCCCTATTGTTTCATCTTAATACAATTTAAGAATCCCACAGAAATATTTTTTTCTTGGGGAGCTTGCAAGGCTCAGTTGGTTAAGCATCTGCCTTCAGCTCAGGTCAGGATCCTGGGGTCCTGGGATCAAGCCCATGTTGGGGCTCCCTGCTCAGCGGGAAGTCTGCTTCTCCTACTCCTTCTGCCCTTCCCCCACCCATGCTCATGCACTCTCTCTCTGAAATAAATAAATAAAATCTTTAGAAAAATAAATAAAAAAGAAATATTTTTCTTGCCACATATGTTACCCTTATTTGCCTATTTGTATTATGCTATGCTCAACCAAAATCTCAGAATAAATGAAGGCAAAGTGAAATTAAAAAAAAAAAAAATTAAAAGTCTCAGGTGAAATAGCTTTGAAAACTCTATAATTTAACAATTATTTTATCACAATAAATAAATAAACAAAATAAACAATGAGACTAAAAGAATCTTTTTATATATTTAAAGTACTCTAACAACAAAGATAAACATCTAAAATAACTAATATGGATAGAAGTTATTCAGAGTAATAACAAACATGCTCAAAATGATCACATTAAATGACAGAAAAAGTAAATGAAGAGAAAACTAGTTTTTAATATAGTCAAGTATGATGAGTTTTGGTTATAAAATCAACCAACCGAGGGGAAGATATTAATCTTCACTATAATAAATTTAAAAGTTACCAGTGAATAACATGATGACTTTCAGTATATTCAAATATTAGTTTGCTACATCAATCTGCCCAGTATTTTTTTTTTTTTAGTTCCTTAGAATGGTAACGATATATTTCTTCTAGCCTCCATTAAACTTTTATAAGCTCAATGATCCCAGATAATGTATATCTTCATTGGTTTACCAACTGCTTATTTTTGTATTCTATCAGTAAGCATATTTTGCATTTACTAGCAATGGCTCTAAATATTTCAGTAGCTCACAGTCCATTAAATACAATTAGTATAAAATGTCTGCAGGATGACAAAATGAGAAATTAAGTTATTAGCAAATCAATCAAAGAATATTGCAAGGATAGCAGAAGTGGATAATAGTTCCATGGTGGAGAAGCCCATAAAAGCAAGTATGTTTGATTGTTTTAACAACTGAAGACAGGGAAAACTAGAATTACAGGTCTATTCTTTGATAATAATTCATATTTTAGATGGCATTTGACAGCAGTAAGAGAACATAGTAGTACATCCACAAGGAAAAAATGGTGGATTTTCGTTCTGTTAGAAAATGGTTACATGACATAATGTGGTGAACTTGACTCTAAACTATATTAGGTCTAATATTGAACTAAAATATTAGCAATTTTGCTATCATCCTTGTAAAGCTTGAGCAAAATAAGAGGACTCCAATTTTCTGGCTCTGCATTCTCTATTCCCTAATTCTGCTGTAATGTTTTCTTTTTCCATAGGACTTATTTCACTATCAGTCTCTCCTGCTAAAGTGTTAAGTTCCACAAGGGCAGGGGTCTTTTTATTTTGTTCACTGATATACCACAAGCACCTAGAACAGTGCCTGGAATCTATAAGATCTCAATATATATTTGAGGAATACATAGCAATGCTCTGTAAACTTAGTAACTCTGTATTAATAAGGCTTATCAGTGCAATTTGTACAAGCATCTTTGCTTAGGTAACAATTCATAATTCTCCCTTTTCCTCTTGCCCAGCAGTTGAGTGCCTTATCAATCTGCAAAAATATGGGCTCCAACTATTCACAAGAAATATACACAATAAAAAATTAGAGATCTTACCTAAAAAAAAATCACTGTTTTATAAAACCAAATCATATTAACTAAAGGATTAAATAAAATATATACAATGAAATACACTATACTATATTCTATACTATAAAGTGACTTTTATTCATGAGTTTCCTCTTAAGAGAGTGGATAATAGTTCAATTAGATGAAGAATTAGTGCCTTTTCCCCAAATTGAAGCTGATCTAATGAGATGAATACTATGAATCGAGATAACTGTGTACTTTTGAGATACTTATACATTCTTTCTCAAACAATAATTGTTATTATTACTAGGATTTCTTATTCCTCCTGAACATAATTATAGTGCTGAGGTTTTTTTTCCTCTTTATTTCTTTTAAATTTCAGTATAGTTAACATACAGTGTTATATTAGTTTCAGGGATACAATATAGTGATTCAATAATTCTATACATCACTCAGTGCTCATCATGATAAGTGTAGTCTTGATTCTCTTCACCTCTTTCACAGTCCCCCAACCACTTCCCCTATGGTAACCACCAGTCTGTTCTCTGTAATTTAAAGAGTCTGTTCCTTGGTTTGTGTGTGTGTCTCTCCTTTTTTTTCCTTTGCTCATTTGTTTTGTTTCTTAAATTCCACATATGAATGAAATCAAATGGCATTTGTCTTTCTCCCCTGGACTTATTTTGCTTAGCCTTATAGTCTCTAGCCCCACCCAAGTTGTTGCAAATGGCAGGATTTCATTCTTTTTTTATGACTGAATAGTATTTGATTATATATATACATGAATATATAAGAATGAGTGAAAATAAATAAATATATATATAATCTCTTCTTTGTCCATTCATCTATCAGTGGACACTTGGGCTGCTTCTATAATTTGGTTATTGTAAATAATGCCACAATAAACATCAGGATGCACGCATCCCTCTGAATTAGTGTTTTTATATTTTTGGGGTAATACACAGTAGCACAATTACTGGATCATAAGCAATAATGAAATCTTATTATCTTTGTCTTGTAAAACTTGTGCTAAGTCTATTACAAAGGAAACCTCAGCTGGTTTTAAATTTAGAGGAACCCCCATACTATTTTCCACAGTGGCTACCCCAGATTGCATTCCCACCAACAGTGCACAAGACTTCCTTTTTCTCCATATCCTCACCAATACTTGTTTCTTATTTTTGATTCTACCCATTCTGATAGATGTGAGGTCTTATCTCATTGTAACTTTGATTTGCATTTCTTTGGTGATAAGTGATGCTGGCATCTTTTCATGTGTCTGTTGGCATCCTGTATCTCTTTGGAGAAATATCTGCTTATATCTTCTGCCCATTTTTTAATTCAATTATTTGGGTTTTTTGAGTGCTGAATTGTATAAGTCCTTTATATATTTTAGATACTAACCCTTTTTCAGAGATGTCATTTACAAACATCTTTTCCCATCCCATAGCTTGTCTTTACTTTTTCTTCCATCCTAGTTTTGCTCTTCTATTCTCTGCATTTGCAGTGCAGTTCTTTTCATACAGCTATCCTTTTTTTCTTCCTCTTCTTAAACACTTCTACACATAATGGCCTAGATGCAAGCTAATGTGTGTGGTCTTTTCAGGGTTTATCTATAGTTCTAGGATTAAATATATCCTATATATAAATATATAAATATATAGGATATATTTATACTATAAAAAATATAGTATAGTTTGTCTATAGTTCTAGGATTAAATAGTCTCTCTATCAAAAGCATATACTTTTCCATTAGGATACTATCTTTGGGGCAATGAAAGGGCTGCTTTCCAAAAACTCACAGCTCTTCTTTATAGGCTTTAAAGCAACCCAACACATTATTTGTAACATCTTATTGTTTATAATCCTTCTGGGTACACTACATAAATAATATATGTCTTCTTTAAAATAGAGTGTATTTAATGTATTTCCTTTTATCAACTTTCTGTTATACCAATTAACTTTTGTATTGAAACTGCAATATTTGCCTCCCTTTATTCCCTTTAATAATCCAAGTGTTCATAAAATCCCAATGGTCCTGTAAAACAGAATATTTGTAGAAGCATTCTTGTAGAGAATTAAACTCAATGGGAAATGCTTTCTCTTTAAATGACCTTTATAGCTGTGGATGTATCCATATGTATGTGCACAGATTGCATAGGAACATACTCTATTGTTATTTACTTGGATCTTTTTATGCTGCTAAATGATTAGATGCAAAATTTTGTTTGATCTACTCCATCTCCTCCAAATCATCATGGTTCATCATTTTATGAGCTTACTGGAAACAATGTTATCAATTCCAGCTTCCTTTCACTTAATTGAGAGATTTACTCATATTATATGAAATGACAGATTACCAAAGAATGGTAAGTATCATAATAGTGAGCTTTTGGAGGCTTTGTCAAATTGTTTTGGGTCTAGCAGATATTCCCCTCTTCCTGTCATTTCTACATAGTCATCCAAAGCTAGGCACATCTCACCTCTGAGATAACGCCAATGACAAACAAATAAACAAGCCTCCATTACAAAGAGAAGTTTGCTCAGTAGTTCCCTGAGGCACCTGACTGACTTTATAAGCAGTGATCAAAATATTACCCAAATATCTCAGTGAAATACAATATATATTATATATATATATATATAGTCTCTCTCTATATATATATCCTACTTTTTTCTTTTTTTGCCAAGATAATTCCCCAGTATTTCTTTAGACTGAGAGCTCAGCAATTTTTCTAGTTACAAAGTCTGTTTTAAGAGTATAACAGCAAATACCTTTCAACGCAATCAAAATAATAGAAACTATTTGTATGTTTATATGCCTAGGTTTTGTAGGTGCACAAATTAATAAATATCACTACATGTTTCATCACAATTAACACAACTAAGAATCATAAGATTTATCAGTATTTTACATCATATCATATGAAGTATCAGATATTTGAAATTTCTTGATTATCCTTACTAATTTTACGCTCAGCAGACTCGTAGCACAACACTTTACATCCCAAAGGATATCCTAAAGTGACCATTCCATCCCAATTTGTCTAGAATTTCTCCAGTTTTAGCTGTAGAAGTCCTGTGCCAGGTGTCTTAGTCTTCTCTGCCTGCCATAACAAAATACTACAGATTTCATGGCTTAAATAACAGAAAAAAACCTTTTTTTCACAGTTCTGGAGGCTGGAAAGTCCAAAATCAATGTTCTTGAAGGTCTAGTTTCTGATGAGCAGTCTCTTCCTGGTTTGCAAAAGACTGCTTTCTCACTGCATATTCCCATGGCCTTTCCTCTGAATGAAAGCAGAAAGAGATCTCTCTCTACTTATAAAGCCACCAGTTCTTTCAGACTAGGGCCTCACCTTCACTACCTATTCAGCGTTAATTATCCTAAGGATAGGCCCTATCTCCCAATATAGTCATATTGGGAGTTAGGGTTTCAATACATGAATTTTGATGGGACACAATTCACTCCATAGCACCAGGTAACTCTTCAATCCCGGGGAAACTGAGATGGTTGGTCATTAAATCATACTTTGTTAAACAAGATTAAACAGAAAATCCATTGATTTTAATTCCAGCATATGATTTTCAAAAGTTAATACCATCTTAATCATAGATAAAATAGTTCTGCACTACTTATATTTTTTTTCTTGGACTAATTGATGTGTCAATTATTTAAAAACAAAAAGGATATTTTATGTGTAGGGTAGAAGATACAGGACATCAGATTAAATCAGATTAAATGATCACTGACCACAGAGTAGATAATTATACCGGGATGTGTGAACCATTCTTCTCACCTCAATACTCTCCTTATTCTGCACAGTACATTTTACAGGGTCCATTGCCAGCAGTTCCAGCTGAGGTTTCTTTTATAATAGAGAGACAAGTTTTGCAAGGCAAAGAGAATAAGATGTCATTATTGCCCCAGAAACTTAAGGTTAATAACTTCCAGTGATCTGGAAAGCAACGACTTCTTTATTTCATGTAAAATCCCAGGAGTTTCCTGGGATTCCTGTTTTTGACCCCCTGCACACCAGTAGCATCTTCTCTGACCCTCATTCCCATAAGTTTATCATTCCCTCTATTAGATATCATTTTCTTTGAAATACCTAGTGATTTCTACAGTGCTGAAGGAATTATAACAAAATTATGTAAATTGGTTTCTGGAAATAATTCTGAAAAAAATGTAGTTTACTTATTTTCATTTCCTAATAAAACTTGTAAGAAAAAAAGTTAATTCAGTGAGACTGACTTCCAGATACTGGAACATTAATTATTCTTTTCATACCACTTTACAGCCTCCCATACTTCCTAAAGGGAAGTAAAGACATAAAGTTATCTTATTTCTTTTTTTTTTTAATTTTTATTAACATATAATGTATTATTTGCCCCAGGGTACATGTCTGTGAATCGTCAGGCTTACACATTTCACAGCACTTAACAGCACATACCCTCCCCAATGTCCACACCCCAGCCACCCTATCCCGACCCCTCCGCCTCCCAGCCACCCTTAGTTCGTTTCTTGAGTCTAGGAGTCTCTTCTGGTTTGTCTCCCTCCCCATCCCTTCCTGTTTCATTTCTCTCCC
This sequence comes from Procyon lotor, assembly GCA_028646535.1. Lineage (NCBI taxonomy): Eukaryota > Metazoa > Chordata > Mammalia > Carnivora > Procyonidae > Procyon > Procyon lotor. Next base: position 72,291,144 of record CM053609.1, on the reverse strand, counting down.
CCAAGTTATCTTATTTCTTAAAAAGCTATAAATTTTAAAGAAAAAAACAAAAGAATGTTTTTCCTCATTCAATATAATATATCCACATTCAATATAATATAATCACTTTTCCTTCCTTAAACTTTAGATTTTATTTTCTAGTAAGGAAAAATTAACTAATTAAAAACCTTGATAAAAATCACACACAAAAACCAAAAACCAAAAACCAAAAAACAATAGGTCTCTTCAATCTACTTCATCCCAACATCTTTTGCCCTGAGGGATAAGATCTCCATCTAAATATCTTAGAAAATGAGGCCTAGGTATTTAAGTGTGCTGTACATTTAAATCTCTTCCAATTCAATTTATTCCCACTGGAAAGAATCAAGGGAAAGAAGCTCTCACATAAGTTCAGAAGGTCGGTCCACTGAAGTAGGTAGGTAATCTTCAACAGTATCTTTTTTCTGTTTGTTTATATGTAAAAAATGTTACCTTATTTTCAAAAACAATTTTGAAGTATTTAAATTATAACCTTATTATCCTTCTATGTCCACTCCCAAAAGAAGGGCTTTCTGTCCCAGAATGAAGATTTTTTTTTTTAAGACTTTATTTATTTGACAGCGAGAAACACAGCGAGAGAGGGTACGCAAGCAGAGGGAATGGTAGCGGGAGAAGCAGGCTTCCTGCCGAGCAAGGAGCCCAAGGCGGGCTCCATCCCAGGACCCTGGGATCATGACCTGAGCCGAAGGCAGACGCTTAACGACTGAGCCACCCAGGTGCCCCCAGAATGAAGATTTTTTTAAAAGATAAAAACATTAGGATAAACTGTTTGAATTGGGAAGCTTTTTTTTAGATTCTGTCTTATCAGAGTCAAATCAATTCAGCTACTACTTAGTGTTAAATTATTTTATTTACTTATCATTAGTCACTTTGGCATTGTATAGACATGTTTGCATGCTAACATACTTAATTTAATTCAAATAACTTCCTAGATTCCATAGCTGATAAGCTTGTTGAAAGACTCTCATCTCCGGTTATTAATATAGATTATGCCATTAACTTTGTAATACAAGTAAATACATATCTCAATTTTCTTGTGATATTTTTAAATGTTACACCAAAGGTAAGATTAATATTCAAGATTTAATTATGATTTAATACCACATGCATATCTGTCTAGCAGGTCCCTGTATGTTGTTTGCTTTGAAAAATACAAGTCAAAAATAACAATCAGAAAAACTAATTATGCTTTTGAAATGGAGCCAAAGAGAAGCTAAGCAATTTTATCCCACATCATTTAATATTTTGGCAAGATTTTCAGAAACATTTCTTTGTGTGTACAATTACAGTTTAATTTCATGTTATTGGCTCTCAGTTACCGTTGCTAAATATGGGAATCAAAGATATTTAGGCCAAGGAAGTTAATTCTCTGTATGTCATTTATGTTTTACTCTGAAATTTACTATGTGAAACTTTAATACATCATTTTCTTAATTTCATTTGCAGGAACTAATAAAATCAGTTTATCTGAAGCAGCCAGAATATTAATTTGAGTGTATCTAATACCAGGTATTTAATAGCTAAGGGAGGACTTAATATGAGTTGCCCCTGCATAAAATCACATGTTCATAGATATGCTACCCCAACCAAATTTAAGCATGTTATTTCACTGCTTGCTGGAGAAAATGTATGTTTTTAGGGAACTAATACCAGGTCACAAAATATAGCATGAAAGTCAGCTAAACATGGGAATAGTCTTCTCCCTGTATATAAATAATCTATATATTTCATGAAATTATAAATATCTGTTCCTTTATTTAAATGTAGAGAATTAGACTGTGTACTGATAAGATTGCAAATACAGGAAAAATACAATTATGTTTCATATGGTTTACTATTTAAATTTCCTTTATGTCTACCATCATCTCTCTAAGAAATAGATTGTTGTTATTGCTTAAAAGAAAACACCAGCTGAATAATGACAGACACAAACTTTGTAAAGCAGTAAGGACTCTTGACAATAACTGATTGGTATGCCCTCACTGAAAGGCTACACAGGCACCTTGTCAGCATACCAAACAAAGCTAGTTAGTTGGAGTAGTCTATTTTCCCATGGAAACTGTCTAAAAGCTAGTTACATCCTTATTTTTCTTTTTAATTTTTTGAGGGAAAGCATGAGAGATATAGGTAGGAAAAATGTTAGATCATTTATTATGTTTTTACACAATTTTTCTCTCATTTTTTATGTCAAATTGATGTAGGAAAGATGTTTTAATTCAGAGCTAATGGCCAAGAAAGAATTCTTAAGAAATCTTCAAAGGTGTCTGCAAAAACACCTTTTATTTTTTTATTAAAGCACAGGGACAGGACCAGTGAACAGAAAGAGCTGCACTGGGATCATGAGGAGTAGCTGATTGTGTACTTTCAAGTTGGGAGGGGGTTAGGGATAGCACAAGCCTCCCAGGTATTTTTGGAAACAAGGTTTCCAGGACCTTGAGGGGGTCGGCTATTGTTAGGAAAGGGTCATTTATTACTCTTTAGTAAAAACGCAGTCATGAGAGCTTTCAGATGTGTATAGGTGGGTCATACGCTTGGGGGATGATTGCCAACACGTATCCTGGTGGGCAGAGATGAAGGAAGTTTCCACAGGAATTTTTACATGTTGAAGTAGACTCCCAGGATCCTGGGGGGGGGGGGGGTTGTCAGATTGAGATTGCCTTTGCCCTTAGTAAAGTGTCAATTATGAGGCAGCTGAGGTCCCAGCAGAATGTTATTCTGTTTCAAGAATGGGTCAATTGGCTGTAGGAAGTAAGGAAATATAATTTTCTTTTGCCTTTGTTTCCCACATCAAGATCACTTGGAAAAATCACTTAACTCTTAGTTTGAATGTTAGACCAACCAACACGACTATTCCATTTCTAGAAGCAAACCAAAGTCTTTACAATAGTATTAACAGTAAAATATAATCACTAGCATGTATTGAGTACCTGCTAAAAAGCCAATCTTATTAACACATTTGCATGCATTATCTCTTTTTACTCTCTCAAAAATCCTCCCATCTAAGTGCCATCTCATTTCCATTTTACAGGTAAAGAAACTAGGTAATAGAAAGATTATTAGAGAAAGAAATCAGAATTACTGTTCATACAATGTCCACCATCAGAAGCTGAGCTCTAAAACTCTGTACTAAGCAATGTCTTAAGAGTCTATTCATTAGGGCTGTGATTTATCTCCCTTAAATTATTGCTATTCCTGAGAAAATAGAAGTCAGGTACCATCAAGTAAAATAATATTTTTGATGAGCTTTAAAACCTAGTAACTCCATAGCAAGAGAATAACTTCAAAAGGCAGACTTTGTGAAGAGGGCAAGTTCCAAATTCCAAATCTTCTATTTGACCAAGATATGCTTGACTAGATTTTTGATGGCCTTATTCTTGGCTATAGGTCCCTGATGTCTCTTTATACAGCATTTACTTTAGAAAGCTTGCAATTGTAAATTCTTTTCCTATTCCTTTGTAATGTAAATCTTATACAACCCAAGAAATGCCTTTCTCAAGCGTCAGGAAGCCATCTCTTTGAAATGTAATCATCAAGAAATGTAGGACTCCAGTGTCCCTGTCTCTGTGGAAGGGAGGAGTATAGCTTCAATAAGCCACAATTAGAAAACACAGATGGCCTAAGCACATTGACCAACCCCCCATGAACATCCTCTACTACTTTCCTTTAGCTCACCCCAGGGCTTCAAAAACTCACCGCAGGGTTTCAAAATCCTTCCACCTTTTGTTTCAACTTAATTGAGTTCAATCCCTTTCCTCTATTATAATAATTAGTCTTTAATAAAGTCTGCTTTGCTGTTTTTAACAAGTGTCCAGTATATATATATATGTGTGTGTATATATTTTTCCCTTTATATACCAAGGACTAGGTCATGAAGCCTCTAACTTATTAGTTTCTCTTCCATGTGGAGAAACAGAGCAGAGAATCTAGAGAAGCCTGGTGAGGTGAGAAATCAAAAAGGTCCTTGTCAACTTCATATTACAAGTGCTAGTTTGTATTCAAAGGGCAATAGGCATCCACTGAAGGTTTTTAAGCATTGGGTACAGAGTGAAGGGTGAAAGATTTGACTATGACATAATACAATGTAGATGCTGAAAAAAATAAATTTAAATAACAGATGTGTAGAGGCCGTTTTTAAGCTTGAGCAACAGAAACTTGGGCAAGGCAAAGTGTCCATGGGGACCGCAGAGCTGAATGCAAACAGGCTCATTAAGTGACCCATTTTGAGATAGCCATTAGCTACAACTGACCAATTATAACCAGGAACAGTTCTAAGATGACTAAAAAGGGAAAATTCCATACATGCCCATGCTTCCTCACTCTGCCCTGTAACTGTCACCTCTCACCACTCACTGCCTTATTGCATATAGTCTCTCCTCGTCACAACTGCCCACCACTCCCTTGCAGTATATTCAATAAACTTATATCTCTTTCGTTCTGCCTTGGGTAAATTCTTTCACCACCCACGATGCCAGCCCCCATCTGGTTGGAGTGCCCCATATTTTTCCCTTTTGCTCTTCAGGCAAGCGTGATCTAGCGGGTTCCCCCTGGGGATTTGAATCTTCACCAAGGAGTAACCTCAGTCAGAAGTCATCAGTTCTCCAAGGAGTACTAGGGTTAGTCCACCAAGGGGAAGTCCCAAGAAATTTTAGAAGAATTTAGGGAGAGTCCTAGACTGACAGGGTCACTGTGCAGGCCACCAAACATGGGTCTCAAAACTGTGCCTAAAAGCAGCCTCTACAAGATGGTATAAGAGTGGGCCCAGAGTTATTTAAGTGAGTTTGTAGGTTATTAGATTAACCAACTGGAGAAGACTGTAGATTGAAATAGTTTAAGAATTGTAAGTATATAGATTATATTTAGGAGGTAACACTCAGGAGTGGGTGGTGAGATTGATGAGAGAAAACAGACAAAAATTCTTTTTAAATACAGTCTTTGTTCTTGGCACATACTCATTTAATATCTCCAATCCTGCATATTCTATATAAATGTGGGTAACTGATAAATGTTAGTCAATATTCCAAAGCACTGCCTATAAATAAATAAAGCAAAACTGATTTCTAAAAGTGGTAGCCAGATACCTAAAATTTAACAAAATTCATGTTAAAATTTGATTTTCCTAATTTCTTAAAGGTATAGATAGAATTTAACTAAATAGAATTATGATTCCAATTTACCATGAACAATTTTTTAAGTTTCTATAATCTGAAAGCTGCTTTTAATATTCTGAAAAGCCTTACAAAATGTGACTCTGCTACCATTGTCGCAATAGCTATTTCCCCATAGATATGCATATTGATTTCTTTAATATTCAGAGGCATGAGTTACTATGAATAGTAAAGTGAAATGGATGATGAGATTATTTGCTGTTTGATGAATGGAGTATATGCTATCTAAATCAGAGGAAAAAAATTAAAAAATAAATCAGAGGAAAAATACTAAAACCAAAACACATCAATGTACACTATTCATACTATACAATAAAAAAAATTTGAATGTGTTTAATATACCTTAAATATGAAGGCTGTGACTCCCCTGTGCTTTCTTTCTTTCACTGAATTTTATCATAAATAACTTTTTATGATTTCCAAAAAGGATCTAAAATTTAAAAATATAATTGTGAGGGGTGCCTGTGTGACTTAATGACTGTGCCTCAGTCATTAAGCATCTGCCTTTGGCTCAGGTCATGATCCCAGGGTCCTGGGATCAAGCCCTGTATTGGGCCCCCTGCTCAGCAGGAAGCCTGCTTCTCCCTTTCCCACTCCCCATGCTTGTGTTCCCTCTCTTGCTGTGTCTCTTCCTGTCAAATAAATAAATAAAATCTTTAAAAAAATAAAAATATAATTGTGAGAAATTAGGAAAGACCATTATTATAGTAGGGGAAGATTAAATACCCCTCAAAAGTCATTTAGTGATCCTTTTGATTTGAAATAACATGATCATTGTCCCACAAATGGCCCATGAATATAAACCAATAGAGAAGCTATTCTTCCCAGAGTTCTATGAGGAAACTGCAATTATAACTGTACATAACAGAAAATTTTAAACTGTATAAAGTCAGTATTTAAAAACTTTATACAATATGGTTTCACTCATGTCCACCTTTAGTTTTTAATCTTTGCATAGGTTTCACTCAGCAAAATATTTCTGAATGTTTCCTATTTAAACTTAGTTTCAGTAATTCTAAAACATACTCACAGTCCTTCCTCCTTGTATACATCATCCATGTTCATGAAACCACCTTGCTTCTAGTAGTTCGGTTTTAAAGTCATTGATTCTCTTGAATCTCCATTTTTTAATATTTTATCAATCCCAATGTTCTGTTGGTTTTTCTTTTTTCCAATATTATTCACCTCCATTTTTCCTTTCTCTCTCCAAAGGCAACATATTAAATAAAACAGGTCTAGGTTCAGATAACTGACTGACAACCTACTATATCTATTAGTCACAAAGTACAAAGATTAAGAGCTGGTTACTTCTTTTAGAAAATTCATGTCCTGGATTTCAACATGGAGGATTTGTAATCTGGGGAATCGGTACACAGGTTGATTTGCTATTTGTTAGGTCTTTTCTTCAAAATGTTTTGGATTCCTGTAGAAAAAATACGTAACCATTTCCATCTAGAAGGATTAAGACAAAAAGGTGGGGAAGAAGGGAGATAGAATGTGTGCACTGCTAGGGGGATATAAAACAAGAGACAACAGGAGGAAACAATGAGAAAGGGGGGTAAAAAAGAGAGAGAGCTGCCGACTGGTCTCTCTGAAAGTTCCCTGAAGTAAACCCAACAGAAAAATAAAATGGCTTTAGAAACAATTAATTCAACAAGGAAATTAAGTGGACCATTATAGGAAATTCCAGCAAAAAATAACATATGACGAGAGACTGCTAGACAAGTAGACATCTAGTCGCATCTTTCTAATACACTCTGTCAGTTCTTCATGTAAAGAGGAAATACAGGTTTATGAAAACTACAAAGGCTAAGATATTTGAGATTTCAGAGATGTAGTAAATTATGAGATATGAACAATATGGATATTTAATTCAAAAGCTTAATCAATGATTTAAACAATGTATACACTGAATTATGTTTAAATTATTTTTAAATAACTCTTCATTTAAGATCAATATCTCATGTTGATTTACGTCCACTGTTATCACTGACTGGCTAGAACAAAGATAAATAATCATGTGTATAATCTAAGTGTTGGTAATCCTCTAAGAAATTATAGAGTCAATAAAGTTTGAGGAAATTAATATCTGTCTCATCCACATATTTCCACAGGAATTCTTAAATGTTTTTAAAATTTCATGATCATTGCCTTACCTTTATCCTGTAGATCCAATTATATTGGAATATTTTTTAGCTGTAACAAGGTAAATGATTGGGGCACCTGGGTGGCTCAGTGGTTTAAACCCTCTGCCTTCAGCTCAGTCATGATCTCAGGGTCCTGGGATTGAGTCCCTCATCAAGCGCTCTGCTCAGCAGGGAGCCTGCTTTCCCTTCTCTCTCTGCCTGCCTCTCTGCCTACTTGTGATCTCTTTCTGTCAAATAAATAAATAAAATCTTTAAAAAAAAAAAAAAACAAGGTAAATGATCCTAATGAAGCAATGAATGTCAGTTGCTCTATGGGCTTCTTTTCCCCCTAAATTTTAGTATTGTCTTTCATAATAAGTGACATATGCTTCATATGTACTTCATGCCAGATTCACAGATGTAGAGAGTGTGATCTATCTGAAGTCTTTCCAGTTGGATATGCCAAGAGTGGAATACAAAGAATACTATGACAGAACCCTTCTCCTACACTCTAATTTTAGATACTTTTTAGAATTTTTACTTTTTCCACTATCTTATCCTTTTATAAGAAGTACTAAAGAGCTAGTGTAAACTTTAATTACTCAAAATATTACAAAATACACTTTCCGTAATTCCCTGAAAATCTCTTGATAAGGATTCATTTAAACAAAAAATAAAAATGAAATAGGGGCACCTGGGTGGCTCAGTCGGTTAAGCATCGATTCTTAGTTTTGGCTGGGTCATGATCTCAGGGTCATGAGATAAAGCCCCACGTGAGACTCCACACTCAGCATAAAATCTTCCTAAAGATATATCTCCCTCTCTCTCTGCCCCTCCCCGTTTACTCTCTTTCTCTCAAAAAAATTTTTAAAAATGAAATAAACCCCTCGCAAAATATTTATTGTGACTTTCAATTTTATACTTAAGAGAGAGTTTTAATATTTTTTTAAATAAGAAATTTTAAGACTATAATTCATTCAAGTTCTTCAATATAAAATCCTTATTCAGCTACATCTGTCTTGCATGGTATGCTCTTTTCAGCCTATAACTGTGTAATAGGAGAAGGTGATTTGGTTCCCTTGAGGCCCCTTTCATAAGCTAAAATATATTTTTCTGCATTTAGAATTTCTTGCTAGCAGGTATTCTATAACCCTAAATATATGCCTCACACAGTAGCCACATCTGTTCCACCACAGGTGATATGGGCGAAGCTTCCGCAAAATTGCTCAAACATTCAATAAAGCAGTTAGGCAGATGTCTTTGAGTTTCTCTGGTACACAGTTTTGTTGGATTTCATGCTGATTATGCAACAGACAACTGCTAAAAGTGTGCAATGGTGAAATATTATTGACTATATTTTGAAAAGCTGAATTTAAATTTCAAATCCTAATTGTACAGCTGCTTACACAATGTGCCTAAAGGAGACTAAAAGTTGAAAGATTGACTCTGGTGAGATGACTGGAAGAGAAGCAGGTATTGTAAAACTCTTATATAGCACCTATATAGCACCTACATATTATTAGGTGTGTTAGTCCTTTTATAATGTAGCTTCACACTCCACCAATGTTATCATTTAAGAATAGTGCAGCTTGATAGCTAATGTTGGTCTATTTTAACTGCTAGTATAAAGGCAAGATAAAGTAGGTCATTAAAGTATTTATCTATCTCCACTCCCCAAGCTATTCTGATGATGGCTAACAGAACCTGTGACTCTTCTTACAGACTATGTTGATCTAATAGGTAAAGCCGAGGTAATCTTAAAAATATGAGACTATTTGGGAATAGCAGAGGAACTGCAATTCAGGATAAGCAAACTGTAGCAAGCCACAGATGACTCTGTTAAGGATTTGGGGTAGGTTATATTTATGGGCAGGAAATATGAACAGGTAGGGTTCAGTTAGAGTCAGTTAAAATAAAAAGCAAATGGAGACCTGCCTTAAAAACTTCCTGATCAGATAGAATCAGTACAGTCACACAAACAAAGCTCAATTTCACCCAATTTGTGGAACCAATGCAACTAGGGTTATCTGGCAAAACTTCCTAAGGTTGATACCTCTGATCAACCTCCCATCATCCAAGAAAATTCCAACACCATCAGTTTTCCGTGAGATATCAGCCTTAGTCCTTAAGTTTTGTCTTCCTGAGGGCACATGCATGAGATTCACCATTTTATATCGAAATTTTTTTACAGCTGTAAAAGCTTGGGTAATCAGGTGAGAAGCGTAATATTTTATTAGTCTGAGTTATTCCATATTTAACTGAACAGATGAGTGGTGTGGCATTGATACAACATATTTTTAATAATATTGGGCATATTAATAAATCCTTACTTTGAGAGGTTTAAAATTGTGCTGTATTTTTTTTAAAAGATTTTATTTACTTATTTGACAGAGAGAGACAGAGAGATCACAAGCAGGCAGAGAGGCAGGCAGAGAGAGAGGGGGACGCAGGCTCCTCACGGAGCAGAGAGCCCGATGCAGGCCTCAATCCCAGCACCCTGAGATCATAACCCGAGCCGAAGGCAGAGGCTTTAACCCACTGAGCCACCCAGGCGCCCGTCTGTGCTGTATTTTTAAAGGTAAGAGAAAATGGTCTTAAGGATTTAGATTTTTTAAGTGACTGCCTATTATGCCCTTTTCCCCCACCTTTTTTCCCTCTGAGGTGTGATTCTCTAACTTTAGAGAAATGATGGAAAATTCTTCCTTCTTCTTTTTCATCTTGTATGCAAATACTATAGATTGAAAACACTCTTACAAAATTACAGAGCTATCCTACTATCTCTTTCCTTCTGATTTATTGGTACGAATGATATGTAAGCCAAGAGTTCTATTTTTTATTCACTCAAAATTCAAGTTATTTTCTCCTTGAACATTCAATACATAAAAAAAATGAAAACAAAATCTTAACAAAGAAACAATCATTAAGTACTACGTCCATTAATTCATTTAATAAATATATATTAAGTACATATGCTTTGTTATTCTAGGAACTAAGTTACTACTCTAGGAACTAATAAGTCACTACTCAAGGAACTAAGACTATAAAAGAAAAAAAATCCACTTTTTCCGTGGAACTTACATGACAGATAATAATTATATAAAGAGATATACAAATTATGTGTATAGATATGATTATATGTACACTTTCCTCTTGGAAATAATAAGCAAATGGAGACCAGCCTTAAAAACTTCCTGATCAGATAGAATCAGTACAGTCAGACAAACAAAGCGCAATTTCACCCAACTGAATTACATTTAAATAAATATAATTCTATATTATAAATATATAAATAACATGGTAGGTGACACTGAATGCAATGTAGAAAAATATAGAAGGAAACAGAAAGCATGTCAGGATTTGGGAGCTGAAAATAATAATTTTACTTTGGAGTCAAAAATTTTTGTAAAAATAATCTTAAATAAGATAATAATGCCTCTAGGCAGTTTTGCTGTGTGTATACATACATTCATATATATGTGAATATGAATATATAAATTCCTCCAAGCTTTATTCAGTACAAATATGTTAACAACCTTGCTTTTCTATTTCTATTTTCTATTTCTAGGGAAAATGTTTAAAAGTACAAATAGATACTGCAGCTAGAATTTGACTTGTTTTATGCAATCTAGAAATTTGGGAGCCAGATTTAGAAGAAATACATAGGGTTGACTGGTTACTGATTATTTTAGATGGCTGAAAAGTAAACTCAGAATCTATGAACTAAATTCAATCTGAAAACAAATAATCAATCCAATGTAAGGGACTAGGTCTATGAACAAGTCCAGGGAAGAAATGAAATAGGCGAGAGATCCAGAGTGGGGGCTTCTTTTATGTCACATGTACTTCAAGGTCAGGCTACTGGTTGTAAGAAACAATCAATGTAGGTTGGAACATCAAATATGAAGGATTATCAGGGCTTCTGTATAATCACTGTAAAGTATTCCAAAGCAGTGTCCTAGGATCACCTTGGAACTGAGTGAGGTGCAACAAACAGACATGTTCCTTGAACTACCACCTTGATCTGATCTAGGCAATCACACTTCTATATTTTTTGCTCATTTATGTTATATTATTTTGAAGTGTATTTGTTAACATCACAAAATTACATATATGAAATAGATTCTAAAAGTCAAAAGAATATGTAATCAATTAAGTATAATTTTCAGATACATAAAGTATTATATAATCAGAACGTCTATAGAAATAGCTTTTCTAAATATTCTTACAATGAAAAATGTATTTCAATCTTACCTTTTATCTAGTGACATGTTATATTCTGGAAAAAATTCATAAGAGGATCTAAAATTTTATTTCCACAATAAACTAAATATCAATTTTATGAATATTGTTATACTTTTTCATAAAATGAATAAAATTTTAGTGTTTGTAATAACATTTGACACTTCAAGTTCAAAGTCTAACAGGATGTATTCTAAAATCAAAATAATTTATCTTTTAAAGTGAAAAAGCAGGTTACAAAGAGAATGAAAATATAATCATATTTTTAGTGTACACATATAACACATTTATATGTTTATATGTACATACAAAGATATATAAGTATATGTATTAATGGAATAGCAATTAAGGGAGATACCTTAGTGAATAAAATTATGAATATTTTAATATGATAATTTTATTCTTTTTTATGACAAATGTTTTTATATAAGAAAATAAATGATGGCAAGGAAAAAGAAATGTGGAATATCCACTTTATAACAAAAGTATAAGGTGTTACTATATTTTTTTCTCTCGAGTTTTTATTTAAATTTCAGTTAACATACAGTGTAATATTAGTTTCAGGGGTAGAATTTAGTGATTCCTCACTTACATACAACACCCAGTACTCATCACAGCAAGTGCCCTCCTTAACCCAATACACATTTCACCCATCACCCCCTCAATGACCCCAATACATTCCCAATATGTTTCCTAGTTTCCCTCATTTTTAATATGTTCATCTGTTTTGTTTCTTAAATTCTACATAAGAGTGAAATCATACAGTATTTGTCTTTCTCTGACTTATTTCACTGGCATAAAACAATCTAACTCCATCCATGACTCTATAAATGGCAAGATTTCATTCTTTTTTATGACTAATATTCCATTGTATATAGATACCACCTCTTCTTTATTCATTCATCAGTTGATGGACATTTGGTATCTTTCCATATTTGGGTATTGTTAATAATGCTGCTATAAACATCAGAGTGCATATTATCTCTTTGAATCAGCAATTTTGTATCCTTTGGATAAATACTTAGTAGTGCAATTGTTGGGTTATAAGGTAGTTCTATTTTTAACTTTTTGAGGAAACTCCATACTGTTTTCCACAGTGGCTACACCAGTGTGTATTCCCACCAACAGCACAAGAGGGTTCCCTTCTCTATGCATCCTTGACAACACCTCTTCTTTCCTGTGTTATTAATTTTAGCCATTCTAACTAGTGTGAGGTGATATTGTAGTTTTGATTTGTATTTCCTTGGTGATGAGTGATGTTGAACATCTTTTCATGTGTCTGTTAATCATCTATCTCTTTCCTTTGGAAAAATGTGTCTTCTGCCCATTTCCCAACTGGATTATTTGTTTTGGGGTATTGAGTTTGATAAGTTCTTTATAGATTCTGGATACTAACCCTTTATCAGATATGTCATCTATAAATATCTTCTCCCATTCTGTCAGTTGCCTTTTAGTTTTGTTGTTTCCTTCACTGTGCAGAAGCTTTTTATCTGATGAAGTCCCAACAGTTCATTTTTGCTTTTGTTTCCCTTGCTTCAGGAGATGTCTCTAGTAAGAAGCTGCTATAGTCTAGGTCAAAAAGGTTATTGTCTTTGTTCTCCTCTAGGATTTTAAAGGTATCCTGTCTACATATAGGTCTTTCATCCATTTTGAATTTATTTTTGAGTATGGTGTAAGAAAGTGGTCCAGTTTCATTTTTCTGAATGTTGCTGTCCAGTTTTCCCAACACCATTTGTTGAAGAAACTTTTTTCCATTGAATATTCTTTCCTACTTTGGTGAAGACTAGTTAACCATTTCTATTTATTGGAACAGTTTAAGAGTAGGTATACCTCTTTACATGTTCGGTAGAATTTCCCTAGGAAGCCATCAGGCCCTGGACTTTTATTTGTTGGGAGATTTTTGATTACTAATTCAATTTCTTTGCTGGTTATCAGTCTGTTCAAGTTTTCTATTTCTCTTTATTTCAGTTTCAGTAGTTTGTATGTTTCTAGGAATTTATCCATTTCTTCCATATTACCCAATTTGTTGGCATATTATTTTTCAAAATATTCTTTTATAATTGTTTATATTTCTATGGTGTTATGATTTTTCCTGTCCCATTTGTGATTTTATTGATTTGGGTCCTTTCTTTGTTTCTTTTTGATAAGTCTGGCTAGGGGTTTATCAATTTTATTAATTTTTTCAAAGAATCAGCTCCTGGTTACATTGATCTGTTCTAGTGTTTTTTAGTTTCTATATCATTTATTTCTGCTCTAATCTTTATTATTTGTCTTCTTCCACTGGCTTTATGCTTCTTGTGTCATTCTTTGTCTAGCTCCTTTATGAATAAGGTTAGGTTGTGTATTTGTGATTTTTTTTTTCCTTCTTGAGATAGGCCTGTATTGCTATGTACTTCCCTCCTTTGACCATTTTTGCTGCATTCAATTTGCTTTGGACTGTCGTGTTCTCATTTTCATTTCTTTCCATGTATTTTTTTTTAGTTCTTCTTTAATTTCTTAGTTAACTCATTCCTTATTTAGTAGCATGTTCTTTAACTTCCTTGTATTTGTGGTCTTCCCAAGGTTTTTCTGTAATTAACTTCAGGTTTCACAACATCATGGTCAGAAAAGCTGCATGGTATGATCTCAATCCTTTTGTACTTGTTGAGGCCTGATTTGTGACCTAGTATTTGATGTATTCTGGCGAATGTCCCATGCGCACTTGAAAAGAATGTGTATTCTGCTGCTGTACGGTGAAATGTTATGAATAGATCTGTTAAGTCATCTGGTCCAGTGTGTCATTTAAAGCCATTGTTTCCTTGTTGATTTTCTGCTAAGATGATCTGTCCATTACATGAAGTGGGGTGTGAAAGTCCCCTACTATGACTGTATTATTATCAATGAGTTCCTTTAATGTTTGTTATTAACTGACATAATTGGGAGCTCCCAAGTTGGGGGCACAAATATTTCTAAGTGTTAGATCTCCTTGTTGGAAGTTCCCTTTATTATGATATAGTGCCCTTCTTGATCTCCTGTTACAGTCTCTGGTTTAAAATCTAATTTGTCTAGAGTATGGCTACTCTCTTTCTTTTGATGTCCACTTGCATGATAAATGGTTCTCCATCCCCTCATTTTCAACCTGCAGGTGTCTGAAGGTCAAAATGAGTCTCTTGTAGGCATACACATAGGCTTTTTTTTTATATATATATCCATTCATACTCCCTATGTCTTTTGTTTGGAGAATTTAGTACATTTAAAATCAGAGTAAATATTGATAAATATGATTTTAGTGCTATTTTATTACTTATTTTTTCTTTCTTTCTGGAGATTTTATCTGTTCCTTTCAAGTCTTTGTCACTTTTGGTCTTTCCTTCCCACTCAAAGAGTTCCCTTTAAATACCTATCAGGGTTGGTTCAGTGATTATGAACTCCCTTCAGTTCTGTTTGTCTGGGATACTATTTCTACTATTCTGAATGAAAGTCTTGTTGGATAGAGCATTCTTGGCTGCAGATTTTTCCTATTCAGTGTGTTGAATATATCATGTCACTCCCTTCTGGCTTGTCAGGTTTCTGTGGAGAAATGTCCAGCTAGCCTTTATGGGTTTTCCCCTGTAAGTTAGGGATATCTTTTGTCTTGCTGCTTGAAGGGTTTTTTTCTTTACTACTATATTTTGCAAGTTTAATTACAATATATCTTGGTGTTGGCTTTTGTTGATTTTGATGGGAATTCTCTGTGCCTCCTGGATTTGGACGTCTCCTTCCCTACAGGAGGGAAGTTTTCAGCTATTATTTCCTCAAATAAACCTTCTGTCTCCCTTCCTCCTCCTTCTGGGACTTCTATGATACAAATGTTTTCACGCTTGATGGAGTCACTAAATTCCCTAAGTCTACTCTCATGATCAATCATTCTTCTTTCTCTCTTTTGTTCAGCTTCATTATTTTCCACGATTCTATCTACTATGTCAATTTTTGTTCCTTTGATTCTTCCATCCTTGTGATCATTATATCTAGTTGGTTTCAAATCTCAGTTATTACATTTTTCTTTTCTGCCTGATTGGTTTTTAGCTCTTTTATCTCTGCGGTAAGGTTCTCCCTGATATCTTCTATTCTATTCTCAAGCCCAGTGAGTATCCTTATGATCATTGCTTTAAGTTCTGCATGAGGGATATTACTTATATCTGTGTTGATTAGATCTCTGGCTGTGACAGGACATGGTTCATTCATTGGAATGAATTCCTCCATCCTGGCATTTTGTCTAGATCTCTGTCTTCTGTGTGTTAGAAAATTCTGTTATGCTTCCTGCTTCTGAGAGTAATGGCTTTATGAAGAAGACGTCATATAATGTCCAGGGCCTGGCGCTTCAGGGAAGTGGCTCTGCTGTGTGCTGCATGCACTCTGCTGCTGTGTTTTGGCTGCTCTATTCCTCAGGCCAGTGTCTATGGAGGTTTTCCTTGTTTACAGTGGGCAGTGTTTGTACCCGGGCCAGAGTTTGGCAAGTTTTAGCTAGGTGCTACTTGTTAAATGAGATTTAATGCTATTTCCACTAGAACTGAAAGTCTGGAGAAACCTATGGCCAGTAGATGTGGTATGTGTGGGGATTAATGATGGTCTTCTGTGGAAGAGGCCTGCGGGTCCTTAGGCACACTTGCCCAAGAAAAGCAGTACCAGCAGGGTGCAGGGGGGTGGGATTTGCTGTAAATAAGCAGTTTAGGCAGCCACTGTTGGCACTGTGCTGTTTATTTGAAGTTGATTTGTGCTGAGGGACACGGGAGAGATATTTTGCCAACCTGCTCCTTTGTCCCCAGAGAAGGGAGTCCATGCTTACTGCTCCCAGGGAAGCATTTTCAGAAGAAAGAATACATTTTCCTCATGTGTCCTAGGCAGTTTTCAGATTACTGTTTTCACACCATCTGTCTGGGTTGCTTGCCTGGCTTGAGCACCATGGTGTACTCTGGGCTCTACCCCAAGCCTGCAAACTTCTAAAACGTCAAACTTTAGGGCCTGGGTGTGGTGGGGACTTGTGCTGGTCTTCTTGGAAAGAGTATCATCATGTTGGGACTGATGAACACTTGATCCAGGAGGGCAGTCACACCAGATTTTAGGGGCATGGGATTTGAAGCAAAGTAGGCTAAACATCCAGGGTCCCAGTTAGTCACCCTCAGCAGGTATCTCTGCACATATGTTAAGGGACGGGGGAATGAAATGGCATCCACCATTTCTTTTGTCCCCAGAAAGGCAATGCCACCTCTCACAGATACACTCTAAGAAGTATAAACTGTCTCTCCCCATTCCCCTTAGGCAATCCTCAGATTGGACAGTCTGCCCTGGGATTGTTTGCCTGCCCTCTCTCCAGGAGTAGGGCAGTGCCTTCAGGTATCTATCCCAGTCAAGCCTGGTGACCTCTAACACTTGAGTCTTTGAGCCACTGGTTGCAAAATCTCAAGAAAATCAGCCCCTCTCATTTTCCCAGCCAATGGCTTTAGGGAAGTGTTCTTGTGCATATCCCCTATGCTCCACTCTCTCTTACCTTTCTCTACAACCTCCCTTCTCTCAGCAGCACGTGCAATCTGTTTCTCCCCCAAACCACATCTTTGTACTTCCTCCCTTTTTAATGTGGCTTCTTCTCTCCCTCTAGTCCTGCAGTTTTTTCTAGTCCTCAGGTCAATTTTTTTGGTTATTCAGAATGATTTGATAATTATTTACCTGTGACTCAGTGATGAAGCAAACCTAGCATCCTCCTACTATGCCACCACCATCTCAGCTCCTTAAGGTATTACCACTTTTAATTCACCATGAGATATGCTTGTATGTTTCTTTGCTAAGTGGCCTATATGACATGATGTATGTACTAGGGTTGTGTTTGTATCCTGACAGCACTAATATGCATATATATATACGCATATATATGCAAATATATATGCATATATATATATATATATTCTCTATATCACCTAATTTCCATTTCTCCTACCATGTATCGTATTAATTTCTTCTCAAAAGTCTAACAGAATCTTCATTTTCATGTTGTTCTTAATAGTTTCAGGAATGCCGTAACAATGCTTTTCTTCCCAACAACTTGTAAAATCCATCGGATACTTAAATATTTTAACTGTTGAAAAACAATAACTCCCTAAGGCCCTGATAGATAACAGCATTAAAATAACTAACTCCTTCCTGATATGTCCCTTCCTTTCTGAATATTTTGCCTCACCACAGCAGAGACATTAAACTAAACAATTCCTCCTTTGAACTTTCATCTTTTAATACTTACATATTCTCACTAAAAAAATAACTCAATAGGGTATAGATAGAGCTATAATCTGAGTTATTTTTAATAGACTGTTCAGAAAATTTAATTTACTAAAAACAACTTTTGCTATAATAGAATCCTATATGCTTCAAGTAACTTAGATGTGGCTGATAAACTTGAAGCTTGCCATGATTTCATTTCCAAAGACTAGTGACTTCAATATTAAGGAACAATATGAATCCTTCCAATGTTCAGTAAATTGGCTATGCAGGAAAATGCTGATTTTCACATTAACAAAATAAAATTCAGGTAAAAGGAGAAAAAAGTTTTATACTATCTGAAATGGCTCTGAATACATATCCTTATTAGTAAACTAAAAAGGGAATCCTTAAGGGTATAAAACTTCTGCTTATATCAGAGAGGCACAATTTATCACAATAGAAGACAAGTTTCCAAGATTGCTTCAAGTGAATGACAGTTTCATATTGTTGCATTCTTAACAAATGAAATCACTCCAAATAATTCAACTGTTGTGTAAACATGATATATTCACTCACTGAAGATGTTTTATCACTTCTGTGTACAAAGCAGAACTGAAGCAGACAGCATGGAATTAAGGTCAGAGTTGGATCTGAAACCAGCACATGATAATAATTGAATAGCATATATATAAAAGATGCTTTTATCTACTTTTTAGGAGAGAAAATTTTCATTCTTAAAGGCTTTACTTTTTATTCTTTTGGAAGGTTTAAATTTTTGATACTATATGCAAAGTGATATAAGATGTAAATTAATTTTAGTATAGCATTATTCCAAATAAGCCCTCTCAAAGTTAGCTAAACATGTAACTCTTAAGTTTGCAACAACCATACAGAAAATCAGTTACTACAGTACAATATGATTCACTCAATTAGATGGTGAAATATGATTTATATGTTGTCAATTAGGTAGACAGAAATTTGTGGAACTCTTGTCCCAGAAGGAAAATATTTTTACAAATCAAATTTATTGCTATGCATCTAGTTTGGAAAGAAAATGGAAAGTTAAAAATATTACTCAAAATGTGCAACATTGGGATTATATCTTTGTACATAATTAGTTTATACATTTTATTATTAGCATATTATATCCTCCTCTATTTGACAACAGGATATTTAAACGATATTTTAAAGTTATATTTACATTAAAATATATCAAATAATTATTTTCTTTATCTGAAAATGTTCAAGAAAACTTTATTTTTCATTTTCCTTATGTTGAAAATATAATTCCGCTTACATATTCAAAAGTCAAGGCTATCTATAGTCAAATAAAAACTTACCCATTGAACAGGGGCAATATGTCCAGATGAATGACAGAATATAAGAATTTATTCATGTATTAATATAACAAAGTTGGCTAAGAAAAATATAAATCAATGTTGCCTTTCATTATTTTTATCTTACTCATTTTTCTTTATAAGGAATTCTTAGTATAAAATTTTATAACATATTTGATAAGCTCTATCAAAATATTTCAAGTATATTTCAAATATATCTATCTATATTAGTCACAGAGAAATTGAAGTTGCCTTGAATTTATCTCAAAATATCTATATTACTCACAGAGAAAGTAGAATGGCCTCCAATTTATCTCTAAACTGTTTATTTATAATTGGAATGTGACCATTATAATGCCTCCATTGTATCACATTAACACCACTAGTTTGTCACCTAACTTTTGGTTTTCCTAAAGTTACAAAATGACTTCCTGGGGTGTGGGGGTGAAGGGTGGGGGGGTGAGTGAGGATCTATGTCTTGACTCACATACTGAAGCAATATTCAATCAAAAGCTGGTTAATAAAAGGATGAATTTCAACTTATATAATTAATCAAATGAATTTTCATTGATAACCTACTTGTGACTTGGGTATAGAGCTAATTCAGAATATATATTTTGGCAGCCAGTCTGTGCATGGGGGCCAAATGTGGCCTGAAAACACAATAACTGGCAATACCGCAATCTTGTACTTTTGACACATACTGCCCTCAATGTAGTTACACATTTTCTTTACACAGTTGACCTTGATGGCATATGAATTTGGGATACTTTCACCAGAATCTGGGACTACAACAGTGATGAAGACACACATAGGCCCGCAAGGATTTACAATCTTGTATGGGTGACACAAAAAAATAGCTGGTAAGTAAGATGAGAGAAGCAAGGATATGGTGCTTTGGGACCACTGAGCACAAGCAATTAACCCAACCACAGAGGATCTGGAACATCTTCACTCCGGGTGAGTGACATCTGGGGTAAATATATATCAGGACTTGGTCTCATCCATAGGGAATAGGGGGAAAAATTATAAGCAGAGGGATAGAATGTAAAAGCCCTGAAAAAACACATAGCAAGTTTGGAGAAATGCATGCAGTTCAGTGTGATGTGATAAGAAAGGGCTTAGAGAACAAATACATTAAGAGAAGAATCCATCAGCCATTCAGTTCACAAGGAATTTTGACTTTAGCTTGAGAAATCAGTGATGGTATAGACAGATTGGGGATGGGATATGGTAATGTATACTGAAGGAGCTGATGTAGGAGTACATTGTTTAGCAAGAGCACCTTGATAAGAGATGAAGAATATACTCCAAGAAACAAGACAGAATGAAAGAGAGAAATTAGCCAGTTCTTAAGTGTCGCAGGCAGGAGATAATTGGGACTTTAATGAAGGTAATGACAAGCTGAACAAATTGGAAAGATTCAAGAAATATAAGGTAGATAAACTCAAGAAGACTTGGTCATTAACTTTGTATGTCATGGTAAGAAAGAGGCAGAAATTCAGGTCTAGATTCAAAATTCTGGCTTGTAATATTCATAATGCCACTCACTCAGAGAAAGCTAAAGTAAAGGAGAAGGTTAAGATGATTTTTTAAGTGACTGATTTGTACTCTGAAGTTATGTGCCTGCACAAAAACAAAGTAGAAAAGTCACTAGGCAGTTGCGTATCCATGTTTGAAATTTAGGAGGGAGAACAGGGCCAGAAATACCCATTTGGAATTAAATGATATATAGGTGGTCAGTGAAACTATAGGAATGGATGGGTGGAATAACAGAACAGGAGACACTACTATAAATAAGCAGAGGAAAAATAGCTCATATAAGAAGACAAAAAATAACAGGCAGAGATGTAGGAGAAAAACTATTTCCATGAGGGTATAATATAGGACTCTATTCATTTGAATCAGTACTTTCTATCCAACAATATGGATCTTCTCCATTAACTCCCCATTACAGATAAAGGCAATATTTGTTTGGCTTCTAATTCTGGATATGTGAATTACACTGTTTTGTAATCCAGTCTTTAGATTTTCTGAAAATGACAGCAACAAATATAAACACCTGTCACTTAAACAAGGGACTATTGATAACGCCTTTCAGTGTCGATGTGGAAGACTGGTAGCTACAAGTAAAGCAAACTCACTGGTGTTCTATTAGCCCTTCAAATATTATTAACTCATTCATCCTGTTTTAGAGGTATTCAACCTCCAGATTGTACTCAGCAAAGAATGTCAAAATTGATTGTATGTATCTAGACCCCAAACCTTTAGATGTCACCCAATTAAGTTATAGGTTTCAATTATATCATTACTGAAAGACTTAAGATTGCTATTCCAAAATGCCTTTAACATTTGTATTAGTTTCCTAGGGCTATGGACTTGTTAAAAATTACTACAAACTTGGAAACAATGGAAAATGGAAACAATGGAAATCTATTCTCCCCCAGTTCTTGAGGAAAGAAATACAAAATCTAGTTATTAGTAGGGCTGCCCTCTCTCTAAAAACTCCAGTGGAAATTATTTCCTGCCTCTTGCAGCTTCTGGCAGATGCAGGCATTCCTTGGTTTTGGCTGTGTAATTCTTGTCTCTGCCTCAATCCACAGGACCTTTATTTCTGCTCCCCTGTCCCATCTCTGTATCTTTTATAAGGACTTTGCTAATGGATTTAGCATCCATACAGGATAGTCTAAAATGATCTCATCTGGAGATTCTTAACTTAATTATATTTGCAAGGATGCTTTTCTAAATAAGATCATAACCACACGTTGCAGGGATTAGAATATGGACAAATCATTTTGGAGACCACCATTCAACCCATTACAATGGCTTATATATTAAGTCAAATCTCTCTGATGGTGTAAACTGCTCTTTCAATAACTGGCAATAGAGAAAAGAATGATTTTAGAGTGTAAAGGGATCGTGAGACACCAAACTTTGAGAATGGCTACACTAGCCTTGAGCTGGATAATTACATTGATTTTTCAGTCTTTTTTCTTTTTCAATATATTTATTGTAAGTCATAAATGTCAAACTAATTACTGCTTTTACTGCAACCATCATGTTTTGATATGTAGTAGGTTTTATATAAAATTCAGTTAAAAAAATTTCCCATTTCAGTTACAACTTCTACTTCTTTCACTTTATAGGCGATTACATAATGTATTTTAAATATCAAAAAATATGCACATTTTGAGTTGTCTTTTGAGTTAGATTTCTAGTTTAATTCTATGTGGTCAAAAATAAAAACAGATTACATTCCTTTGAAATTTGTTGACACTTGGTCACAGCCAATTATTTGGTCATTTGTTCTAAACTTTATGCTTAGAAAAAAAAATATATTTTAGGGGTGCCTGGGCGGCTCAGTGGGTTAAAGCCTCTGCCTTCAGCTCAGATCATGATCTCAGGGTCCTGGGATGGAGCCCCACATTGGGCTCTCTGCTCGGAGCCTGCTTCCCCCTCTCTCTCTGCCTTGCCTCTCTGACTACTTGTGATCTCTCTCTGTCAAGTAAATAAATAAAATCTTAAAAAAAAATTTAAAAAAAGAAAAAATTGTATTTTAAATGCATATATACATATGTATATATTCAAGGAATATTCATAGGAATATATATATATATGTTCTTTTAATATATAAATATATATATAAGCTTGGAAAAGTGTATTTTAAATACATATGTACACACATATATATACGTTCCTTGAATATATAAATATTCAAGGGATATTCATAAGAGTGTGTGTATGTATATATATATATATATATATACATACATACATATATATATATTCCTTGAATGTATGAAAGCCTTTAAACATTAAGTTCCATTTATCCATTTATTTCCTTACTTTGGGTAAAGTAATACCTTTACCCAAAATGTATCTGTATTTTAGGTCTTTTTTTATTTTTTTTAATATCTATTTATTTATTTGAGAAAGAGTATAAGCAGGAGGGTCAGAGGGAGAGAGAATCTCAAGCAGACTCTGTGATGAGCATGAATGAATGTGCCTTCCTCTGAAGAGGATTTGCATTTACCTTAAGGACTATGGGATCTACTAGTAATGCTCATCTCAAATTAAGTTCAAACTTTGGGAGACTTTGGCCCCTGTAGACTCTGTGCACACAGGGAGAGAGTATAAATCCTAGGGAGGGGGCGCATAGTGGTCATTACCTTTGAGGTGTGTGTTTGTTTATTTCTCTTTCTTTCTACTCTAGTGTCAGTATTCTCGGATTTGCCCAGAAATTTTTTTTTTGTTTTTATAATAACTTTATCGAGATATAATTCACATAGCAATAATGTGAGGAAAGGGAGTTTAAATCTCTTGCATGTGAATATGCATGTATCCCTGTACTATTTGTTCAAAAGACTATTCTTCCACAATTGAATTATTTCAGTACCCTTGTTGCATATCAAATGACCATAAATGCAAAGGTTTATTTCTGGCCTCTCAGTTTTATTCCCCTGATAAATATGACTATCCTGAAACCAGTCACACATTGTTTTGACCACTGTAGCTTATAGTAAGTTTTAAAATCAGGATATATGAGTCCTCCAACTTTGCTTCTCTTAGGTGTTTTGTCTATCCGGCATGCCTTCCTTTCCATTATGAATCTGACATCAGCTTGTCAATTACTGCAAAAAAGCAGCTGGGATCTTTATAGAGATTGTGTTGCCTGTACATCAAATAAGGGAGCATTTCCATTTTAGCCAAATGGAGACATTCAATAAATGAGCATGGGATATCATTCCACTTATTTAGGTTGTTGTAAGGCTGTTGGTTTTCAAGGCTATAGCAAGCTTAGAAAGATACAATGGAGTGGTACAAGCTAATATGCCACAGAACTTGCTGTTCTTACCAAAATTCAGTAATTGTCCTTGATTAGACACTTAGGATTTTTTTTTGCAAGGTTTGGTTAATTTCAGAATTTTGAAAAAGTTAATTTTGAAAAGTATTGTCATTTTTATTGCTTTTACTGAGAAGTGAATTTTTGAAGGTCCTTACCATGCCATTCCAAAATTGCTTCTTCCTTTTATTTTTAATGTCATTTTGGCAAGGAGAGAATTGTAATCCAGATATAATGGCCCCTAAAGTCATTGCTCCACCTAATCCACCTCAATGAAATGAGATCTCTGATAAAACGTTCCACCCGGAGAAACAATGGTCACAATCTCTGCTATATGGGCAAATACCTATGTGATACAATACATAACTTGAATGCTCAGAAACTCTCTCTTCAATCACAGACTTCATGCAGAAATTGTCCTTTTGAGTTTTTCATTGATGAATTTTCATATTCATTCAATAATATGAAGAATATATTTTAAACATTTATTTTATGCAGCGAATGGACTAATCCTTGAAGGTTTAAAGCAATCTCCTTAGGTGAAGATATGTGGAAAGTGAATTTTAAGATTTTATTTATTTATTAGAGAGAGAGAGATCACAAGCAGGCAGAGAGAGAAGGGGAAGCAGACTCCCTGCCGAGTGGAGAGCCCGATGTGGGGCTTGATCCCAGGACCCTGAGATCATGACCTGAGCCAAAGGCAGGTCCCACTGAGCCACTCAGGTGCCCCGGAAACTGAATTTTAAACAGAGAAAATGATATGGAGGGGCGCCTGGGTGGCTCAGTCGTTAAGTGTCTGCCTTCGGCCCAGGTCATGATCCCAGGGTCCTGGGATCAAGCCTCACATCGGGCTCCCTGCTCGGCAGGAAGCCTGCTTCTCCCATTACCATTCCCTCTGCTTGTGTTCCCTCTCTCTCTGTTTCTCTCTGTCAAATAAATAAAATCTTTAAAAAAAAAAAAAAGAAAAAAGAAAGAAAAGAAAAAGAAAATGATATGGAGAGGAACAAAAAGGCAAGTTTGAAAAAAATGTTTTTTCTTTTCTGGGTGTGGATATACAAAGACATGAAAACGCCTTTAGTCCAATGAATAAGGATAGTGGTGGCAGAAAATGTGGTAGTGAAAGAAAATAAAGCAAGCTCAATGAGAGCTTAGGAACTGTAAAAACAATATATGCACTTTATTCCCTCAGTCAAGTAAACCATTATGATCTGTACTACAATCTTTAAAATGATTACAAAGAATGAAAAACATTAAAAAATACACAACTGATTTTACATTAATATGTAATCCTTATAATAATTAATGATTATCCAGATTTTATCAAAAGTTGTTCTGCGAATTAGCAAGGGGGATTCATTATGGTAAAAAACACTTAGGAAACACATTATTTTCTTTCTCTAAGATTTCACAATGACAATGACCTATAAATAAAGGTTTCCTAAATTTATTTGGCTAGTATTCTAATTTAATAGGATTTGCTTTAGGAAAATATGGGTTGGTTATTGTATACCAGGTCACTCTACTGCTTCTCCAGGTTTTATGTAATATAATTTAATTTTTGATGAATTTTAACATTAAAATACCAAGACATTTTGTTTTTTAGATTTTATGTGACTGTCTACAAATTGGAATTTTATTGAAGATGACACCTGGAAAGCAGTGTCATCTGGACTAAGGTCATTGAATTCTTGTGAACAGATGTTATTTGCAATGGTGCTATGGTTTTCATCTAGAAAAGGTATTATGAGAGTGAGAATTCCACAGAAAGTGTACAAAGTCAAGTTCACAGAGAGTTTAATGCTTATAATAGACCCACCCAAGAAACTAATGTACATACTATATATTTGTCTGTCAGTGATATTTTATGGCTGTGTATTTCTCTAAGATAAATAAAGCATATTGGTATGAATTATCACTATTTCTTTGCAGTTTGAAAGTTTGGAGAAAAACTGAACCATGAGAAGTAGAATTTTTCTTTTTTTTAATGCAATCTTTTTTTTTTTTTCTTTAATTACATGTAGTAAGCTTAACAACTCAATTCTCCACTTGGGAGAAAGGCTTATCTAGTTTGACTAACTTAACATGAATTTGGAAGTTATGATAATCAGTTCTATGCTTTTATAAAATACTTAACTATTTTTTTAATTACAAACTTACAGATAATTTTAACATTTTTTGCTTTACTAATCATACTATTTTTTAAAGATATTTATTCATTCATTCATTCATTCATTCACTTATTTATTTATTTAACAGAGCAAGAGAACGAGAGAAAGAGAGAGTGTACAACCAGGGGGAGCAGCAGAGGGAGAGGGAGAAGCAGGCTCCCCGCTGAGTAGGGAGTCCAATGTGGGTGCGATCTCAGGACCCCAGGATCATGACCTGAGCCAATGGCAGATGCTTAACCTGAGCCACCCAGGCCCCCCATAATCATACCATTTTGAAATTTAAGAGCAATGCAAGAAAACAGTCATGTCTAGTATTAATGTGACAATTATACCTAAGTTTTTTCTGTGGAGATTATTTTCTATCTGTGGGGAACTGCATCCAACTGATTTTTTTTTGCACTGTATTTCACTATACTTATCTTTTCCTATGAGCAGAACAACTAAAAATGTCAACACTTTAAAACACAAAACTACATATATTTTGCCTGAAAATTCGCCTTTATTAAAAGTAAAGGCTTTCTCTTTTTATTATTAGAAAATATGCCTCATATTAAAAAGATCTAAAGAATAAGTGTCAAGATTTTCTCTTTCACATGTAAGAATTGCCATGGGGAAATAATTTACTTACATTTATTTTTGAAAAAAGGCTTTATGGAGCATATATCTATCTCAGAGCTAGTTCCTGATTTTTCAGAGTATATAATTTTCAAAATCACTTGAAAGCAAATTTCATCCACACATCAGAAGAAAAATTTTAGACATTTTGGAGATAATAAATGCCCATTAACTTAAATACAATTTCCCAGCCACCTGAGGATAATTGTCCCCAAAGCATTAAATTGAATAACTTTTGTGATATTAAACATTATTATTGGATAAGCTGACATTGAGATACGACTAAATATACCCTTTATATTTGCCTCTATACAAAGAAACAGCTTTTTGACCTCTGAATCTTTCTGATGATAATATATAGCTGAGATTTGGGTGACTGTTCTTACTCCAATCAATTCAGATTTATCTTACATCTCCCCATTCTTCTCTTTTATTTTTCTCTAAATCGAAGCTTATATACAAATTGTATTTCATTTAACTATTTAAAATTAACCTTCAGCAATTCTCTTATTCAGATGAAAAATAAGGTAAATATGTATTTTACATTAATAAATTTTTGATAAAAGTATCAAGAAAATTTTTGGAAATACTATTTTTAAGGCAAAAGCCTATTAATAAATCACTTCAAATAAATCCTTCACTTTATGTCCTTCAATGTCCTACATTTCCGTATAATATTTAGTACACAAGGAGTAGGAATTGTATTTCTTGTTAAACCTGACTGTTTTGCTATAAAATCTCTTGGCTATTTCTGAGACTTAAAACCAAGAAGCCATTGAAAAGCAATTTGTTTTCTGAGAATATTATTTTTATGCTGAAATTTTATCATGGGCCTTTTCTTCTTCTTTTTAGTGTTACATTGTGACGTTCTCCCTTTCCTTTTATGAATATAATTTGCAATTCAGGTTAATTCAATTTTATCTCATGGTTTAAATTGCCATATATTCACTGATGTAACAAATTATATTTCTATCACTTCCTTTACTGTGTCTCTTACTGACTCTTAAGTTCAATAACTACTCCTCGAATTTACCTAGTTTAATGATTCATTAAAGAGAAATATAATGCTAGAAATCTGAGAATCAATACAGCAGTGCTCTCTTTATCACTCAAATTTTACAGTTTATGTTCTATGACTTCTCATTCTGAGTGCTTCTCTGAGTCATCCTCTCCTTTTTGCCCCACTTCTGTAATCCAATTCAGGACTCCATCACTGGTTGCTTCAACATGTATAAAAGCCACCCAATAATTCTATCTGCTTCCAGCTCCTTTCTCTCTACAGTTTAATCTGTTAAAGACTACTAATATTTTTTAAATATGGATCTGATTATATTTTTCTCATGATAATTACAAAGTAAAAGTTTTAATGGCTTTATGTTGTCTTTTATATTCAGACCCCAAAGCTAATGTTCTATGCTGATATTTCTCCATCAGTACTTGTCAATTTACCTCCAGCAAGTTGAAATATTTGTTATGTTTTGGTCTCATATTTTCATGTAGTTGATTATATGTTGTATTCTACACA
Source organism: Procyon lotor (assembly GCA_028646535.1). NCBI lineage: Eukaryota > Metazoa > Chordata > Mammalia > Carnivora > Procyonidae > Procyon > Procyon lotor. Next base: position 72,262,877 of record CM053609.1, on the reverse strand, counting down.
AAATATATTTATATCTAAAAATATAACCCTACTCAACATATCAGGTCATACGTTATCTTTGTAAAGCCCTCTTTTTTTGTTGCTTTTTCATTTTTTGTTGTTACTGCTTATCGAATTAATTGCCTTTCCCTGTGCTTTCAGAGCATTTTGTGTGTAGCCTGGCTAACATACTCACCACATAATATGAGAGTGAGTCAATTTTGTTTTTAATTAGTGGTACCAGGGTTTTATATTATTCATATTCATAGTCTATCACCTAGCACAATGCTTACTAAAAAATACACATTTATTTCAAGTTTTTATTAATTTTTTAATCTCATGAGCAGTCTTGACATCTAAAGATAGTTATTGTTTATATTTCCATTTAAACGTATCAAATGGAAATAGAAGCAAATGTTGCTTGTAGTGACAAAATATACTGTTCATTTAGTTAATAAAATCATAGCTACCACCTAGATTACTTAGCCTCTCTTAAAGTTTCTGAGTAGATTTAAATAATTAGTAAGTGATTTATTAATATATACAATATTTTGCTATATGCTCACAATGGCATTGTTGACTGAAAACAAATCACAAAAAAGTAGGAGAAAGGGCGTAAGAATCCCAGTCTTTGGTTAAAGATTCAGGATGATTTTGCCATTAGTTAGTACTCTAGACACAGAAAATATTTTAGTGTGCTTCTTTTTCTCTAAGATATCTTGTTCATTCAGTTTAGGAAACCCTGGCCTTGGCCTCTCTGGCTAATGCAGCTTAACTAAGTAGAAAGAAGGTACAATCATTTTTATCAGTAAGGCTATCTCATTTCTTCTTCATAACCTATGAACAGAAAT
>CM053609.1:72233638-72261547 GCA_028646535.1 Procyon lotor | reverse complement strand
TTTTGGGGGGGGCAGACTTTAATTTTTAAAATCTATTTTTCTGGGGCACCCGGGTGGTTCAGTGGGTTGAGCCTCTACCTTCGGCTAAGGTCATGATCTCAGGATTCTGGGATCGAGCCCCACATTGGGCTCTCTGCTCAGCAGGGAGCCTGCTTCCCCCTCTCTCTCTGCCTGCTTCTCTGCCTACTTGTGATCTCTCTCTCTGTCAAGTAAATAAAATCTTTGGGGAAAAAAACCTAAAATCTGTTTTTCTGGTCTCACATTGAGATTTTGTGAGATCTCAAAATCTCACAATTTGAGTGAGATTTGCAGTGTGATGAATAGTAGTGTTAAAAGTAAGCATACTCATCTTTGAATATTTCTTCTTAAGGGAGATGCTTTCTTTTGACATTTTATAGATATCCTTAATTAGATAAAGGATTTTCTAATTCCTATGTAGTTAGTGGCTTAAATCATGATTATATGTTAAACATATTAAATGCTTTTCTGCATCTATTGCCATAGTTATTTGGAATACTTAATCTCAATTTATCTCAATTTTGTTACTTTGTTTAGATGTATTTTTAAATTTTGAAGCAAACTTCTTTTCCTGCAAAAATCTAATTTGGTTGTGATGTATTACCTGTGTGTGAAGTATGACATGTGAATGAAAAAAAAATAGATATTCTCCAGCTGTTAAGTATAATCACAAATGTCATTAGGTCAGGTTTGAAATTCAAATTGTTGCTTCTTATACCTTTCTTAGTAATAGAGGCTAAAATCTCCCAATTCAATAAATTTATCAATATGCTTCTTGCAGATCATTTTTGGTTTATGTATATTTGAGCCATGTTATTACATAAAAATTACCTTCATTTTACCTTATTAATGCATTAAATATTTTTAATATTCTTTTTTATCTAGTAATTATTTTCCCTCAAAATCTACCTTTTTCAGGGCACCCGGTTGGCTCAGTCAGTTAATCGTCTGCCTTTGGTTCAAGTCCTAATCCCTGAGTCCTGGAATTGAGCCCCCCATCAGGCTCCCTGCTCAGTGGGGAGTTTGCTTCTCCCTCTCCCTCTGCCCTCTCAATCTCTTTCTCAAAAACAAAACAAAACAGCAACAAAAAAACTACCTCTTTCTTTTTTTTAATCTTTTTTCTGACATCACCATATATCTACACAAACTTTCTTTTTATTAGCTATTATATGGCATATTTTACCATCTTTTTATTTATATCTGCTAAAAAACATATGGCTGGGTTTCATTTTCTATCCCATTTAACTGTTTATCTTTTAATTGGATATTGTATTTTTATTTACTTTCACTAACTAGTGTTTTTTATGAACAAATCCATAAGATCATTAGCTACATTCTTTTGCTCACATGGCCCACATTTTTTTTTCTCTCCTTCTGCCTTTTCTTGGGGTTGGGGAAAGGATTATTTTTATTATCTTTTTTATCCAGAGAGCCTCACTTCAGCCTATATATTGGCCTATATTGGTCTTCTCAAGGCCTAAAACCTTCTATTGAACCCTCTGCTCATAAGCTCTTGCTTTCAGGCATCTATGGGTCCCACATACACATACCAAAGTGCCTATCATTGCCTTGTTTAATTTACTATAGACAGGTTAAAATTTGACTATTGGACTATTTTAATTTATTGATTTTTTAACTTATTCTTTAGAGTAGGATAAGTTTATGGGAATATAAAATAAATTCATAGGAAATACATAAGTGCTCTGTGGTTTGTGGAATCCAAGAGGACAGACACAGACCACTCAACTGGTGGAACAGTCAGGCTTCTTTAATGCGTTAATATTTTCTCCTTCCTAATAGTTTTATCATGAAATAAAGTACATACTGGTCAGAATTGCTCAGTAATTATTGATTAAGGGCTCATAGACATCCATAAGATAGTTGATAGGCCTCATAATTATTCTAAACAATGAAAGAAATAATAATGCTAAATAAATGTTGTATTACTATATTTGAAATCAAGAGATAAAATAACCAAATTGAAATAATGTATCAAGAATACATCTGACTTCCCAGAAAAAGAGCTCTATTTTAACTATTATGAATCATATGATTCAAATGAATCATTATCTTCTCAAAGGACATGGATAGTCCTGATATTTTCCATTAATTGTTGTACTGAAAACATGTTTCTTGGAGAGTTACCTGATGTCATTTCTTTGTAATAAAAACTTTCATTCCATTTAACAATACGTTGATAAACATCTAAAATAATTAATAAATGTCAGCAAAATACCCCAAAGAAGATATTCACTAGGAATAGAATTTAATTTATATAAAGGGAACCCATTAAATGATTTATTCTTTACCATATATCTTCAAATATTCATTAAAATCCATTTTCTTACTTTTAGTATTTGTTCCACCTCATAGACACAATCTTTTTGAAAATTACCATTTTGAGTACTTCTTTATAATCTGTATTTTATTAAATGTTAATGTAATTGCAAAGGGAAATGAACCAAAAAAAATTGTTCACAGAAAATGAGACACATTTGAAGTTTTGTGGACACATTTCACTGAATTTTGAAGAAGGATGAAAACATGCAATTTTTCATGTTGTCAAAAATGAGAAGATAAGATATGTATATCTTCCACTGTTGAAGGTTTTATTATACATTGGTGTTCCTGTTTAGAAATTATATAATAATAGAAAGATGTAAATTCATCAAAAAGTCATGTCTCTTTTACAAAGATTGTCACAGTCAAGGGGTGAGGGAAAGTAAATGTATATTGTATTATTCAAAGAATCATGGCAATTATACTAAATAAATATGCGTTACTTAAGACTAGAAGGGCTATAACCAAAGAATTATCCAACTTGACATCAGTAGATCAGTACTTAAATAGATAGAAACAAATACCTCATGAATACCCCTGTTTGGAATATTCTCCTATTTTGATACAGACACCAAACTTAACTGGAACTAGAATGTGTAGCACTATATCTCTCTAGAAAATGAACTCTCAATTTAGATTTACTATATAACTCTGGTACACATGTTATTTTGGGTTTTCAAATATGCAGATAAAATGTTTTTATTTATTTTTTTGCAGATAAAATACTTTTAAACATTAAAGGTCCCCATAAAAATTTATGCAAATGTATGAAAATAAAATTATCTTTAATAAGTTCCTAACAGGATATTCCTACCCATGAGCTCAATAAAATAAGATAGCTATAAATACATATTTGCATTAAATACAAATCCCTAGAAACCAATAAAGTTTATGCTTAATCATTTTACTCACTCTGAGACCCAGAATCTTTACACTAATGATCACTTTAGATCTACCTTAACAGAATAATACATACAACAATATGTGAAGTGGCTTTTTCTTTAAAAACTTTAGGAAAAATAAATTGTAAAGGTCACATTATTTAGTCTAAACATGCATCAGTTCTCCCTCCAAAAACTAATAATGCATAATTACTATGCCTGTGATCAAAGGTCTGGATAAGCCAGGACTTTCATCTCTCTGTCTTAGATTATTTTAATCACAACATTTATCTATTACTGTATAACATACTACTGCCAAACTTAACGGCTTAAAACATTAAGTCATTTATTTTGCTCACAAATTTGCAATTTGTGCAAGCTTCAGTATGGGTAGTTTATCTTTGCTCCGCGGGAGCTAAGGTAAACTGACTGGGAACTCTCAGCTTTCAAGATGGCATACTTCCATGGCTGGCTAGCTGATCCCAGCTGGGTTGGCTGGGATTTCAGCTGGAGCTCTCCATCATAGGCCTTGGTTCCTATAACTTACTATTCCCCAAGTCATGGTGGTTACTTATGTTCTAAGACCAAGGGAACCAGATTGTGACAATATGAAATATATTATTTGGTCTCTACCCCCAACTCCTGACCAGAACTCCTAAAACCATTATAATATCTTAAATGATAAGAATGGTAGAAGCATCTTTTATTATAATATTTGGCTTTTATCTGCAGCTCCTACAATAGTTTCAGAGCAATAAAGGCAAAGGAGAATCTTCTGTTAATTGTACCTAGCCCCTTTCAACTTCACCTGAGTTTATGTTAATAAGATGACTTCTGGAAATTCCTAAGAATGGGAAACTGGTTGACAGAGAAACCAAATATGTGATTAAAGGATGGGATTTTTCATACCCACTCTCCAGCCTCAAGGAAAGAAAGAAGGACTAGAGGTTGAGCTAATCACCAGTGGCCAATAATTTGACCAATCATGCTTATGTCACAAGGCCTCCATTAAAAACCCTAACCTAAGTGTTTCAGAGAGCTTCCTCACTGGTGAACACATGGAGGTGCTGGATGGGTGAAATTACAGAAAGAGAACAGAAACTCCATACCCTTTCCCCATACTTTGTCTTATGTATCTCCTCCATCTGTCTGTTCCTGACTTGTATCATTTTATGACAAGCTGATATCTAGTAAGTAAAAGGTTTTCCCAAGTTCTGTGAGTCTTGCTCTAGCAAAAGACTGAAATTGAGGAATTTGGTCATAGGAATGAGAGTATTTACAGTTTATTAGTCAGAAGCACAGGTAAAAACCTGGACTTGTGACTGGCATCTCAATTGGTGGTGGTGGCTGGAGAGTGGGGGGGTGCCTTTTGTGGGACTGGTCCCTTAAATTGTGGGATCTGATGTCATCTCCAGGTTGACAGCCTCAGAGTTGAGTTAAACTGTAGGACACCTATCTGGTATGGCAGAATTACTTAGTGTGGGGAAACTCTCCAATGTACATGTAGTGATCAGATGTATCAGAAATGAAGTATTCAATGAGCTAAGTATTGAGACTAGAAGAGACACACAGGAGTTTTGTCAAAACAGCAGAAAAATTCATAGATGAATAAATGATGAAAGTGATTTACAAATTTCACTTGATGCTTCACATAATTAATCTGTTTAGATAATTTCATGAATGACTTTATCTTTTCATTGGAATCAAACTTTGGAAGTTTATTTTCTAAAAATATGATAACAGACTCAATGATTATTATAAAATCAGTTAAAAACCTCAACTAAAAAATTGGAAGAAGTCATGTCACCAAGACGGTGACATGTCATTCCTAACTTCACATCCCCTCAAAAAAAAAAGAACTACCATCTATTAAAAAACAAGACAGACTGAGAATCCTAGAACACAAAAGTGAGACTGAAGCAACTCCTTGCACCATGGAAACCAAGAGACACTTCATTAGAAGGGGAAGAAAAGTGGTTACACCTTGACCACACTGTCCCCCCTTTCCCCTGCCCCCAACAGTATAGCACCACATGGAGATGCCTACCTCTTGTTTCTCCAGTGGGAAAAGGAAACTCTGGGGGGACAACCAGCCTCACCCAGTACTGGGGGTCTCTTTATGGGATCCCCTACTCTGACCTCACACCACAGGGATTGCAGGGGAATATCTGAGGCCCAGTCACTGGGAATCTGAGTATGATGAATAAGTAGAGGAAGGTATACAACAACCAGCACACAGATCAAGACAGATCGAGTTCACACCTGCAGTGCCCAAGTAGTAATCCCAACCAGTGGCTTTGCTCATATGCAGAACAAAGTTGGTAGTGTACTCTGACCAGGGAATTCTGGTGGGGTGCAGATCTGCCTGATTCAGGGCCTCAAATGAGTTTTGCCAGCCCAAATTCTGGGTTGTTCATGCTCAGGCAAGGTGCTGAGTCATAGCCCAACCCACTGTAGAAACTAAAAGGTAATCAAGCTCCAATAACTGACCCTAAAGAAATGGAGATCTATGAACTGTCAAAGAATTCAGAATACTCTTAGGGAAGTTTAGTGAAGTATAAAAATACACATACAGATAACTAAACAAAATTTGGAAAACAGCACATCAACAAAAGAAGAAGTTTGACAAAGAAACAGCAATCATCAAAAACAAACAGAATTATAGAGTTGAAAAATACACTAGCTAAACTGAAGAACTGAATATAAAGTTTCAAAAGTAGACTCAACAACAGAGAAGAAAGAATCAGAGCCATGGAAAATAAGATACTGAAAACTACCATCAGAGGAGCAAAAAAAAAAAAAAAAAGGAAGGAAGGAGGGAGGGAGAGAATGAGGGAAGGAATGAAGGAAGGAAGAAGAAAGGAAGGAAAGAAAGGAAAAGAAAGCTGACAGAATTGTGGGATATAAGAAAAAAATTACATTATGAGAATTCTAGAAAAAGAGAAAAGGATAGAATGTATATTTGAAGTAATAATGGCTGAAAACATCCCAAACTTGGGGAGAGAAATGGACATTCAGATCCATGGGACCTAAAGGACCTAAATACATTAAACCAAACAGGGCTACATGAAGACATATTATAATTAAACTGTTCAAAAGTCAAAGACAAAGAAAGAATTTTAAGAGCAGCAAGAGAAAAGAAAGAAGCTACATACCAGGAAACCCACATAAGATTTTGGGCAGACTTCTCAACAGAATCATTTTAGCCCTAGAAAGAATGGGAAGACATACTCAAAACATTGAAAAGAACTGTCAACCAAGAATTCTATATGTGGCAAAGCTCTCTTTCAGAAATAAGAGAGGGGGAAGGACTTTCCCAAACAAAGCTGAGAGTTTGTTAGCACCAGCCCTGCCTTATAAGAAATGCTAGGGAGAGATCTTTGAGTGGAGGTAAAAGAACACTGATTAACATCACAAAAACAAAAAAATGGTAGGGGCACCTGGGTGGCTCAGTAGGTGAAGCATTCAACTCTTGATTTTGGCTCAGGTAATGATCTCAGGATTATGGAATCAGGCCCCACATTAGGCTCTCGGCTCAATGCAGAGTCCTCTTGAGATTCTTTCTCTCTCCCTCTTCTTCTGCCCCTCCCCTACTCCCTTTCTTTCTCTCTCTCTCTTTCTGTCTCTCTCTCAAACAAAAAAATAAATAGATAGATAAACAAAATCTTTAAAAAAACACACAAAAAGGTAGCATAAACCTCACTGGTAATGGTAAATATACAGTCATAGTTAAAATCTGCAAAATGGTAATAATGATGAATAACTCACCACTCTAGTTTAAAAGTTTAAAAAGCTAGGGATGCATAGCAAAAATAACCATAAATACAATAATTAGTTATTAGTTACATAATATTAAAAAATGTAAATTATGACAGCAGTAACTGAAAATGTGGGTGGGGGAGAAGAAGTAAAAAGTGTGAAGTATACCAATTTTACTGAAGTTCAGTTTCTATCAGTTTAAAAAGGGTGTTAAAAGTTTAAGATATTTCATGTAAGCATGATTCCAACTCTATGAAAAATCTTATAGTATTTATAAACGGAAGAAAAACAACAGAAATGATATATCTGTGGGTTGATATAAAAATTTTTGCTGTGTTTAATCTGCTTATAAATAGAACTTTATAAAGATTCCTACCCATTAATAATTCCTTTAAAGATAAACAAAATAAATTCTACAATCAAAAGACATAAAATAGCTGAATGGATAAAAAAAAAAAAAAAAAACCACAATATCCAACAATATCTCCTAAAAGAAACCTATTAGCTTTAAAGACATAAATAGACTGGGAGTGGAGGAATGGAAAAAGACATTTCAAGCAAATGTAATCAAAAAACGAAAAAGCAGGGAAAGTTTTACTTAGACAAAATAAACTTTATACTAAAGATGACAAAAAGAGACAAACTCATCATATAATAAACAGGCTAATCCATCAAGAAGATGCAACTATTATAAATAATTATGTATCCACCACTGTAGCATCTAAATTTATAAAGCAAAGACTAACAGAGCTAAAAGGAGAAATAAACTGCAATACAATACTAGTTAGGGACTCTAATATCCCACTGTCAAAAATGAATAGATCATCCAGACAGAGAATCAATAAGGAAACAGTAGATTTGAACAGCAAATAAACCAAATGGATCTAACAGATATATACAGAACATTCTATCCAACAAAAGCAGAATATATAATCTTCTCAAGCACCTAGACCATATGTTAGGTCACAAAACAAGTCTTACCAAATTCAGGAAGACTGAAATCATACCAAGCGTTATCTCTGCCCACAAGAGCATAACACTAAAAACCAATAACAAAAGAAAAATTGGAAAATTTGCAAACAGTTGGAAATTAAACACTCTCTTGAGCAACCAGTAGATTAAAAAAAAAAAAAAAACTAAAGGGAAAATTAAAAGTTTCTTGGGCCACATGAAAATGGAAACATACCAGAACTTATAGGTTACAAAAAAGGTAGTTTTAAGTGGGAACTCATAGCAATATATGCCTACACTGAGAAGCAAGAAAGATTGCAAATAAACAACCTAACTCTATGCCTTAAGAAATTGGAAAAGAAAGAGGGGGGGAGAGGAAGGGGGAGAGGGAGAGGAGAGAAGAGAGACAAGATGAGACAAGACGAATAAACTGGGCCCAAAGCTAGCAGAAGAAAGCAAATAATAAAGATCAGAGCAGAAATAAATGAAATACAGAACAAAAAAACAATAGAAAAGATTAAGTGAACTAAGAGTTGATTCTTTGAAAATGTAAACAAAGTTGAAGTTGACAAACATTTAGCTATACTAACCAACTAACAAAAAGAGGGGACCAAAGTCAACGAAACTACAAATGGAAAAAGATACATTACATCTGATAGCACTGAAATACAAATAAGAGGCTACTATGAACAAATATATGCCAATGAACTGGGCAACCTAGAGAAAATGGAAAAATTCTTAGAAACATAGTTTACCAAGACTGAATAAGGAAGAAATAAAAAATCTTAATAGACCAATTGCTAGTAAGGAAATTAAATCAGCAATCAAAAATCTCTCAGCCAACAAAGCCCAGAACCAGAGGGCTTCACTGGTAAATATTATAAAACATTTAAAGAATTAACACTAGTTCTTCCCAAACTGTTCCCCAAAATGAAAGAGAAGCAAATACTCCTAAACCTGTTTCATAAGGCAAGGATTATCCTAATAACAATGCCAGATAAGGATACTACCAGAAAATAAAACCATTAGCCAATATCCTTGATGAATACAAATGCAAAAATTCCCAACAAAATACTAGCAAACTGAATTCTGCAACACATTAAAAGATTCATTTACCATGATCAAGTGGGATTTATCTTTGAGATGCAAGGATAGTTTAGATTACAAAAATCAATCAATGTGAAACATCATATGAACAGAATAAAATTTAAAAATCATACGATCATCTTAATAGACGCAGAAAAATCATTCAACAAAATTCAATATCCATTCATAATAAAAATTGTTAAGCGAAGCCAAGAAAGAATGTATCTCAACATAATAAAGGCCACATATAACAAGCCCCTAGCTAATATCATACTCAATGGGAAAAGAATGAAAGCTTTTCCTCTAAGATCATGAACAAGACAAGTGTACCCACTCTCACGACTCCTATTCAACATAGTACTGGAAGTCCTAAGTAAAACAATCAGTCAAGAAAAAAATAAAAGGCAACAGAATTGAAAAGGAAGAAGTAAAATTGTCTTTATTTGTAGATGACATGATTTGATATATAGAAAATCCTAAAGGCTCAAAAATTGTTAAAACTAATTAATGAATTAAATTAGGTGGCAGAATACAAAATTAACATACAATATTCAGTAGCATTTCTATTCTATACACTAGAAATTTCTAGAAAGGAAGGAAGGAAGGGAGGAAGGAAAGAAGGAAGGAAAGAAGGAGGGAGGGAAGGAGGGAGGGAAGGGAGGGAGGGAGGGAGGGAGGAAGGAAGGAAGGGAGGAAGGAAGGAAAAGAAAGAAAGAAAATTGATCTCATTTACAATGACATCAAAAACAATAAAATGCTAAGGAATAAATTTATCCAAGAAGTTGAAAGACGTCTACTTTGAGAACTACTAGACATTGATGAAAGAATTCAAAGACAAAAATAAATGGAAAGGTATCATGTGTTCTTGAATTAAAAAAAAAAAATTCTTAAAATCTCAATATTACCAAAAGTCATATATAAATTCAGGGCAATTCCTATCAAGATTCCAATGGCACTTTTTTACAGAATTTTTTTTTTAAGTCATAAAATTGGGGTGCCTTGGTGGCTCAGTCCGCTAAGCGTCTGCCTTTGGCTCAAGGCATGATCTTGGGATCCTGGAATCGGCCCTATATCAGGCTCCTTGCTCAGTGAAGAGCCTGCTTCTCCTTCTCCCTCTGCATCTTCCCCCACTCATGCTCTCTCTCCCTTGCTCTATCTCAAATAAGTAAATAAAATTTTCAAATAAATAAATAAATAAATAAAAGTCCTCAAATCTATATAGAAACACAAAAGCCAAAGAAGTCCTAAGAACAAAGCAGGAGGATCATACTTCCTGATTTCAGACTATAATACAAAGCTATAATAATTAAAACAGTATAGTACTGATTTAAAAACAAATAATAAACCATTGAGAGCCCAGAAATGAACCCATTAGCACTAAACTTATATTTGACAAGGAGCCAAGAACACTCATGTGCAAGTGATAGTTCGTTCAATAAATGGTGCTGTGGAATTGGATATTCGCATGTAAAAGAATGAAACCAGACCACTATCTTACATACTCAAAAAATTAACTCCAAAGGGATTAAAGGCTGATATTTAAGACCCAAAACCATGAAACTTAAAAGAAAACACAGAAACAAAGCTCCTAGACATGGATCTTCATAATGTTTGTTTTTTTTTTTTTTTAATCAAACCTAAAGCACAATCAACAAAATAAAAAAGTTGGACTACATGAAAAAAAATTTTCTGCATAGCGAAAGAAACCATCAATAAAGTGAAAGTCATCCTCTGGAATGGAAAAAACATATTTTTAAACCACATATCTGATAAAGGGTTAATATCAGGTCAATAGTAAAAATATAAATAATCCAATTAAAAATTAAGCAAAGGACTTGAATAGACATTTCTCCAAAGAAGATATACCAATAGCCAACAGGTACATGAAAAGATGCTCAATATCAATAGTCATTAGTGAAATGCAGGTATCACATCATGTCTGTTAGAATGGCCATCAATAAAAAGTCTAGAGATAATAAATGTTGGTGAGGATGTGGAGAAAGGACACCTTTGTGCACTGTTGGTAGGACTGTAAACTGATTCAGCCATTACAGAACACAGTATGGAGGTTCCTCCAAAAATTAAAAGTAGAACTTACCATACAATCTGGCAATCCCATTTCTGGGAATATATTCAAAAGAAACAAAACTACAAACTTGAAAAGCTATCTACACCCTCATGTTCATTGCAACATTATTCCAAACAGCCAAGATAAGGAAATAACCCAAATATCACCTAAAGGATGAATGGATAAGGAAGTTGTGGTATCTATATGAAATGGGATATTATCAGTCATAAAAAGTAAAGAAATAAGGAAATCCTGAGCTTGAAACAACATGAATGGACCTTAAGGCATTATGCTAAGTGAAAAAAGTCAGACAGAAAGACAAACACTGTATGATCTCACTTATCTGTGGAATAAAAAAGAAAAAAACACCAAACTCAGAAAAAGATCAGATTTGTGTTTACCAAAGGTAGGGGGCTGGATAAGGGGAGAATTGGAGGAAAGCAGTGAAAAGATACAAACCTCCAGGTACATGATAAATAACACTAGTATAATGTACAACATGAGAACTACAGTTAACACTGCTGTATGATATAGAGAGATGTCATTAAAAGAGTAGATCCTGAGTTCTCATCCAAAGAGGAAATTTTTTCTTTTTATTGTATCTATATAAGACAAGGAATATTAACTAAACATATTATGGTAATCATTTCATAGTATGTGTAAATTAAAGCATCAGGCTGTATGCCTTAAACTCATACAGTGCTATATATCAATTATTTCTCTATAAAACTGGAAAAAATTACTAAATTAAATAGTCTTTAAAGTCAGTAGATATACTTAAAGTGGTCTACATTTTCAATGCAATCCCTATCAAAATACTACTGACTTTTTTCACATAAATGGAACAAATAATCCTAAAATCTGTATGGAACTAGAAAAGACCCTGAATAGCCAGAGGAATGTTAAAAAAAACAAAAACAAAAACAAAACAAAAAAAAAAACTGGTGACATCACAATTTCAAACTTCAAGCTCTGTTACAAAGCTGTAATCACTAGGACAGTATGGTACTTGCACAAAAACAGACACATAGATCAATGGAACAGAATAGAGAGCCCAGAAATGGACCCTCAACTCTATGATTAACTAATCTTCGACAAAGCAGGAAAGAATATCCATTGGAAAAAAGACAGTCTCTTCAACAAGTGGTGTTGGGAAAATTGGACAGCTACATGCAGAAGAATGAAACTGGACCATTTTCCTACACCATACACAAAAATAGACTCAAAATGCATGGAAGATCTGAATGTGAGACAGGAATCTATCAAAATCTTTGAGGAGAACACAGGCAGCAACCTCTTAGACCGCAGCCTCAGCAACTTCTTCCTAGAGACATCACCAAAGGCAAGGAAAGCAAGGGCAAAATGAACTATTGGGACTTCATCAAGATGAAAAGCTTTTGCACAGCAAAGGAAACAGTCAACAAAACCAAAAGAGCCGATTGAAAGGGAGAAGATATTTGCAAATGACATATCAGATAAAGGACTAGGATCCAAAACCTATAAAGAACTTCTCAAACTCAACACCCAAAGAACAAATAATCCAATCAAGAAATGGGCACAAGACATGAACAGACATTTCTGCAAAGAACACATCCAAATGGCAACAGACACATGAAGAAGTGCTCAACATCACTTGGCATCAGGTAAATACAAATCAAAATCTCAGTGAGATACCACCGCACACCAATCAGAATGGCTAAAATTAGCAAGTCAGGAAATGACAAATGTTGGCGAGGATGTGGAGAAAGGGGAACCCTCCTACACTGTTGGTGGGAATGCGAGCTGGTGCAGCCACTCTGGAAAACAGTATGGAGGCTCCTCAAAAACTTGAAAACAGAGCTTACTCTATGACCCAGCAATCGCACTATTGGGTATTTACCCTAAAGATACAAATGTAGTGATCTGAAGGGGCACGTGCACCCGAATGTAGCAGCAATGTCCATAATAGCCAAACTATGGAAAGGGCCTAGATGTCCATTGGCAGATAAATGGATAAAGAAGATGTGGTGTATATATACACAATGGAATATTATGCAGCCATCAAAAATTTGAAATTTTGCCATTTACAATGATGTGGATGGAACTAGGGGGTATTATGCTAAGCAAAATAAGTCAATCAGAGAAAGACAGTTATCATATGATCTCACTGAAATGTGGAATCTGGGAAACAAGGCAGAGAATCATGGGGGAAGAAAGGAAAAATGAAATGGGATGAAACAAGAGGAGACAAACTATAGGAGACTCTTTTTATTTTTTTTTTTTAAAGATTTTATTTATTTGACAGAGAGAAACAGCGAGAGAGGGAACACAAGCAGAAGGAATGGTAGCGGGAGAAGCAGGCTTCCTGCAGAGCAGAGAGCCCGATGCGGGGCTTGATCCCAGGCCCCTGGGATCTGACCTGGGCTGAAGGCAGACGCTTAACAACTGAGCCACCCAGGTGCCCCACTATAGGAGACTCTTAATCTCAGAGACAAATTGAGGGTTGCTGGAGTGGAAGGGACTGGGAGGGATGGGGTAGCTGGGTTATGGACATTGGGGAGAGTATGTGCTATTGGTGAGCACTTTGAATTGTGTAAGACTGATGAATCACAGACCTGTACCCCTGAAACAAATATTATATGTTAACTTAAAAAAAGGAAAAAAAATAAAGTCTCTAGATAGACAATAGATAGATAAATAGATATTGGCTAGTTAATAGGTAGAAATATAATCTCAGTATCTGTAAATATGTTTCTGCCTATATATTCTTATGACAGTCATTATGGAGTTTCTATTTAATCTTTCAACTTCTCCTTTCAATGTTCTTTCTCCCCTTGGAATCCTATTTTCCTGATATCTCAAATTACTGATATGTCCTGAATGTACCATCTTATTTTCCTAAGTACTTTTGCAGAGAGGCTACATGTATCTAAAACACCTACTTTCCTTTTCTACTCACATTCATCTGGCTCATTCTTCACTCCTACTATGCTTATCTACAAAAGAATAATGAATAAATTTTTCTATACTCTATTTTTCAATTCACTTTTATAATTTATTTTGGTATCAGTAATCACTTGTATTTGGATTATCCATGGAAATACCTCATATGAATTATTTTTAAGACCACATAAATATAGCATAAAAAAGTAGTAATTCAAAATAAATAGTTCAGATTTGAAAATGAATATTTTGCCCACTTTATTCAATTTGCTAGCCTGAACCATCATTTTGTTCAAGGATTACAAGCCATTAGCATTTTTCCAAGTCTCATTAAAAATAAATTAATCTTTATGAAGCACATTTTAACATTTATTTCAAATTAAACCTGAAAACTGTAATTAGCAGAAATGCAGGGACAAGAGACTCATTTTCATCATGCATCATTTACAGAAAATTTTACTTAAGAAACAAAATAAAAATAAACCTAAAAACACGCAACAGAATAAAATATTCTCTTATCATTGGTATGACCTTGACTCAACCTCTGAGGAAGTTTCACTATCTTGGAAGTTGACTAAAATCCTACAGCTTTCCCATAATATTAACTCTATCATATAGTTAATTTTCCTCAAAAAAAAAAAAAAAGAATTCTCAAATATAATCTACATTTGAAACTAAATTTTAACACAAAATGCCAAAGAAGAAGAAAAATACCTTCCAACAAATCATTACAAAACCCACTCTGCTTAAGAAGGAATTATTAAGATTATTAAATTCATTTTTACCTATAGACAAGTGATAAGCCTGATTATGACTGAGGCCATATGTTAAATCAATAAAAAAAATTTTCACTGTACACTTTGCTGCAAATATTGGCTTTCAATCAAATGCGATCTTCTCACCTGGCTTTACTCAAACCACCCTTCTCCATGGAAGAGGCTAATTCTTCTTAGCCTGTTCTACTTTCCCCACAGCACTTTACTTTTCTAACATCCTATGAAATCTATTTACTTGTAAAAAGTAAAAGGCATCGAGTTTGTCTATTTTATTCTCTAATGTGGTTAAGAACCAAGAATCCTGCCATTTAATAGCTGTTCTGAGTAAAACCAGGGCAAGTCAATCATATTAAAAAATAAAATGGCAAAGGGATTTTTCTCTTGGTTGAAATATAATAAAACAAGCCAACAGAATTGTATTTGTCCTGGATCATGTCAGAATCTAAACTTTTCTGTCATTAGAACATGCCATCAACACCCATTATTGTATATCAGCTCAGCACACTCACAGAAGCCATTGTGTCTATTATGTCCTGGTTTCTGCACTTGAGAGTACCACGGATATTTACTAGCTCAGAGAACTAGGTCATTTCACTTTTATTTTTTATTTTGAATTCTAAAAGTTAAAGACTATGTATGACTTCTTCAAATTAAATGAAATTCTTATCCAGAAAATCTGAAAATATTTTACCTTCTCTTTTTCTTGTTGAACGTATCTTTGATTTATTAGCTTTTAAACAGTAGTGAAACAAGAAAATTGCAATTATTGAAGAACAAGACTTATTATTTGTTCTTGATATGATGGACAGAAAAATGAATCTTAAAAAAATCAAGAAGAAAAATGCATAATTACTAACTTATAGATGCTTTTCATGCTAATAATTATAAGCCTGAAAGAACATCAGTACTTTATAGATGGAATAACCCTATTATTTACACATCAAGATTTGTTTGACACTGAACAAAAACAGTGTTGTTGATGCCTATGCTTAATCTGTAATAAATATGCCACTCATGTTTCTCTATTGAAAAAAAAAAAAGCAAAATATGCTTGTGTTTGTTAGTTGGTACATTTTCTTTTCTTCTGAGAATTTTCCAAACATTTTATAAGTTTATTATTAACTGATTCTGAATATACTACTTTGGTTTTTTGGTTTTTTTTAATTAATTTAATTTTATTTTTTCAGTATTCTAAGATTCATTGTTCATGCACCATACCCAGTGCTCTATGCAATACGTGCCCTCTTCTATACCCACCACCAGGCTCACCCAACTCCCTCCATCCCTCCCCTCCAAAACCCTCAGTTTGTTGCTCAGAGTCCACAGTCTCTCATGGTTCATCTCTCCCTCCAAGTTCCCCCAATTCACCCTTCCTTTCCTTCTTCCAATGTCCTCCATGTTTTTCCTTATGCTCCACACATAAGTGAAACCATATGATAACTGACTCTCTCTGCTTGACTTACTTTACTCAGCATAATCTCTTACAGTCCCGTCCATGTGGATACAAAAGTTGGGTATTCATCCTTTCTGATGGAGGCATAGTATTCGATTGTATATATGGACCATATCTTCTTTATCCATTCAACTGTTGCAGGGCATCTTGGCTCTTTCCAAAGTTTGGTGATTGTGGCCATTGCTGCTATGAATATTGGGGTACATGTGGCCCTTCTTTGCACTACATCTGTATCTTTGGGGTAAATACCCAGTAGTGCGATTGCTGGGTCGTAGGGTAGCTCTATTTTTAATTTCTTCAGGAATTTCCCTACTGCTTTCCAAAGTGGCTGCATCAACTTGCATTCCCACCAACAGTGGAAGAGGGTTCTCCTTTACCCATATCCTCTCCAATATTTGTTGTTACTGTCTTGTTGGTTTTGGCCATTCTAACTGGTGTAAGGTGGTATTTCAGTGTGGTTTTGATTTGAATCTCCCTGATGGCTAATGATGATGAACATTTTTTCATGTGTCTGTTAGACATTTGTATGTCTTCTTTGGAGAAGTGTCTGTTCATGTCTTCTGCCCATTTTTTGATGTGATTATCTGTTTTTTCAGTGTTGAGTTTGAGGAGTTCTTTCTTTATAGATCTTAGATATCAGACCTTTGTCTGTAATGTCATTTGCAAATATCTTCTCCCATTCTGTGGGTTGCCTGTTTGTTTTGTTGATGGTTTCCTTTGCTGTGCAAAGGCTTTTTATCTTGATGAAGTCCCAAAAGTTCATTTTCGCTTTTGTTTCCTTTGCCTTTGGAGACATGTCCTGAAAGAAGTTGCTGTGGCTGATGTCGAAGAGGTTACTGCCTATGTTCTCCTCTAGGATTTTGATAGATTCCTGCCTCACATTGAGGTCTTTTATCCATTTCGAGTTTATCTTTGTGTATGGTGTAAGAGAATGGTCAAGTTTCATTCTTCCATATATAGCTTTCCAATTTTACCAGCACCATTCTGAATATACTACTTTGAATCAAGACACTATCTCTTTCATCCTTAGCCAAGGTGAGATTTATACAACTGAGATAAATATTTCCTAATATTACTTCATGAAAATATCAAAAAATAAAGCTGGGCATTAGTATAGCTCATAATGTTGCAAGTGGTGATAAAATAAAATTCATCCTTAAACTTGGCATTTCTTTTCTCCCATATAGAATATAATTAAAATAAGATACTTTTGCTACTATATTCTACTAATATAGCTACTTTATATTATAGATTTATATATTTATATATATATATAGATTATACTACTAATAAAACCGTGGCAGAGATGGAAGTGACCCATTGGCTTAGCACATGGACTTCCACTAACCAGTGCTGACCTAGCTACAGCCACTGCTGAGTGCCTGATATACCAGCAGCAGAGACTAATTAATACTAAGTCCCTTTCCCCAGGGCTAACACTAGTTCTTTTCCCCAGGGCTGATCAAGCCAGCTACCTGGTGGCAAGCTAATTACACTAACTAGTTTCCATCATGGAAGTGTTTTTGGTTTGTTTGTTTGTTTGTTTGTTTTTCTTACTGGAATAGACACTTACTCTGGGAGCATATTTGACTTCTCTACACACAAAGCATCTGCCAAAACTACCATCTGTGTACTTACAGAGTACCTTATATGCTGTCATGGTATTCCATGTAGCATTGCTTCTGATCAACAAGCTCACTTCACAGCAAAATAAATGCAGAAGTAGGTCCATGCTCCTGGAATTCACTGGTCTTATCATATTCCCCACCATTCTGAAGCAGATTTGGAACAAGATTCTCCAGGAGGCAGTAAATGCTCTGAATCAGCATCCAATATATGGTGCTCTTACTCCCATAGCCAGGATTACAGGTTAAGGAATCAAGGGATGTAAATGGAAGTGGCATCCCTCACTATACCACAAGCAACCCATAGGAAAACTGTTGCTTCCCATTACTATGACTTTATGCACTGCTAACCTAGAGTTCCTAATTCCAAAGGAAGGAATGCTTCCACCAGGAAACACAACAATAATTCCATGAATAGGAAGTTAAGACTACCACTCAGCCATTTTGGGCACCTCATGCCTCTGAATCAACAAGCAAAGAAACAAGTTACTATTCTGGCTGGGTTGACTGATCCTGATTCCTATGGGGAAATTAGATTTCTCCTCCACAATGGAGGTAACAAAAACTGCATCTGGAATCATTTAGAATATCTCTTAGTTTTACCATGACCTATAATTAAAGTCAATACAAAACTATTACAACCCAATTCATGCAAGACTAGTAAGGGCCCAGATCTCTCGATACCTCTCTCTCCTCTCTCCTCTCTCTCTCTCTCTCTCTCTCTCTCTCTCTCTCTCTCTCATAAACACCCTATTGGTTCTGTTAGTTAGAGAATCCTCACTAGTATAAGAAGTTACCTCTATTTTACAGATAAAGAAAAAAGTAGATGAGAATGAGTTGATCTGCTTCCAATGACCTGTTCAAACTCATCTCCAAACTAATTACTCCCAAATAAGTTCCCACCCCCAAAAGCCATATTTCTTCATGTCTCTGCAATTCTATCTATTCTGGTTACCATTCACTGGAATGTTATTCTACCAATACTCTGAAAACCTAATTCTTGTTCTTTAATGTTCAGATCAAGCAGCACCTTCTAGCATCACTCCTTGACATCTTCCCCTCTAGTTGAGTGTGGATTACTTGCTGTTCTTATAGATATTTTAAGAACTATGCCCTGTTTATTATCAAAATAAATTCTAATTACTTGTTTTATCACTGGTCGCCTTTAGTGAGTTGTGATCTCATTTAAATTGGTAAAACATTTTATTTCCTTAATATATTCTCAGTGCATATGTTATTGTACTATATTAGTACCCACTTTTATTAATGTTGAATGAAAATGAGCTTAGAAAATAATTACACTCATTATATGGCTCTCTATCCTAATTATAATGATGATAGTATGATACCCTTATATTCTTGTTTTTAATGGGCTTGGCCTTCTAGCTATCTCTGTGCTCTTTATTTTTTTCTATTATCAGTTAAGTATCACTAGGTTTTACTCTAGCATAAGAAAGCATCTATTTTATTCCATAAGTTATCTTATCTCCAAACCCTGCCATTATGGCTGGATCTGAATCAGATAATTAATATTTTTCACAGTCAGGCAGGCAAAAAGTCCAAAGTAACTAGTGAACAGATAAATGTCAACAATGTTTAATCACATCTCTGATGTGCACTGAAATAAAATTGTCTAAATAATCTGAATCAAATCCCAGGTACCCATGAAAATGGCTCTGCTCCAGTACTGGCTTGGATTTTATGAAACTGTTAAAGAGTATTGTTGAATAAATATTCTCTGTTAATTGGCCACCTGGTCAGTTCAGTTTGCTCTGTTGTAAAAATCATCTTGTTCCCATATGGCCTTCCTGTTGTGAAAGCATTAAACTTCCTTAAACATTTGTTTCATGCACTCATGATGTTAATATTGGGGGCACTGCCAGAGTAAGTGGTGGTAATGGTGAAAAATCCAGCATTATTTTAAGGAAATAAAAGTCATATAGAAAATAAATCCCTATCTTTCCATTTATAATAAAAGAGAATCAAACATAAATTAAACAAACATAAATTAAGAGTAGTATAATTTTAGATTATGTAATGATGATAGTGCAGTAGTTAGAATTGTAGTCTGTTTGGGGGGCTTTCAGACATAGGCAAACAAAGTTCCTTGGTTAGAAAGATAAAGAGCAGAAGTCAAAGAATCTATCTTCAACCAGGTTGTCCCTAAAAAGTACAAAAATAAAAATGATCAAGTCTATTTTTATATAAATATACCAGCTATGCTTTGCGGTTTTTTTTTAAAGATTGTATTTATTTATTTGACAGAAAGAACAAGTAGGAGGAACAGCAGGCAGAGAGGCAGAGGAAGCAGGAGAAGCAGACTCCCGCTGAGCAAGAAGCCCAATATGGGGCTTGATCCCAGGACCCTAGGGATCACGACTTGGGCTGAAGGCAGACGCTTAACTGAGCCACCAAGGTGCCTCACACCAGCTAGGCTTTGAAGAATATTATCTCAGTACTTCTGGTGGCAGAATAATACACGGCAGTCCTATTAAGTTTCAGAAATCAAATCAACAGCTGGAGAAAGTTTACCATAATTTTCACTAAAGGATACCTGTAATTTAAGTAAGCTTTACTTTATATATATATATACACACACATAGTATATCTATACACACACACAGTATATCTATACTATGTATGTATATCTATACTATGTGTGTGTGTATATACATATAAAGTATACACACACACACACACACAGATATAGATATATACTATATACTATGTGTGTGTATATACATATAAAGTATACACACACACACACACACACACACACTTAAGAGAGAGGGAGAGACAGAGAGAGAGAGATCAGGGGGAGGAACTGAGGGAGAAAATCTTCAAGCAGACTCCCTGATGAGTACAGAGCCCAAGATGGGGCTCAGTTGCACCCATGAGATCATGACCTGAGCTGAAACCAAGAGCCGGAAGCTTAACCTAATGAGCCACTCAGCTACCCTAAACTGTACTTTCTGTCTATAGCTTACATAGCAGTAGGGATCATCCCTCAATTTGATTCATTTACAGGAATCTTCTAGAGGAGATAAAGAAACTTAATTACTCTCTTCTCCCCTCCTTCATATCCAGGACTCCAGGTGCTGAATAATTATGATCAATGGCATACATTAAGAAATTACATCCATAACTGGAAACCTTATCTCCTACTCTCCTTCACTCATTTTGCCTATCCTGCACCCCAGTTATATTATGAGTAAGCCACAGAAATAAAAGTTACAGCACAGGGAATATAATCAATGGCATTGGAATAGTTGTATGGTGACAGATGGTAGGTACACTTGTGGTGAGGATAGCATAATGTATAAAGCTATTGAATCACTGTTATATACCTGAAACTAAGGTAATATTGTGTGTCGACCGTACTCAAATAAGAAATAAATTGTCCATCCACCGAAGAATGGATAAAAAAGATGTCACACAAATATCCACACACCTACACAATGGAATATTATTCAGTCATAAAAAAGAATGAAATCTTGCCATTTACAACAACATGAATGGATCTAGAGGGTATGATGCTAAGTGAAATAAATTAGAGAAAGATAAATACCATATGGTTTTATGTGTGCAGATTTAAGAAATAAAACAAATGAGCAAAGAAAAAAAGAAATAAAAAACAAACAAAAAACGAGCGTCTTAACCACACTAATGGTTACCAGAGGTAGGTCAGTGGGGGGATGGGTGAAATAGGTGAAGGGGATAAGAATACATTTTTCATGATCAACACTGAGTAATATATAGAATTGTTGAATCATTATATTATGGACCTGAAACTAATATAACACTGTATATTAATTATACTTGAATAAAAATATTACATCCAAATTAACCATTATTTTGAAGTTATCAATGGTTCCTATTTCAGCAATAACACAGATTTTCCTAATATTACGAAATTACAAAAATACCTGTTGGCATTATACTAATAATGAATATGAAGTGAGTTTCCACAAATTACTTGTACATTAGTACTGACTTGGTTAAATTTGACTGCCACTTGCCTCTTTAGTCTCAACTCTAACAATTGCCCTGGGCACAAAAAACTATTGCAATTTTGCCAAGAAGTGTTCTGTTCTGCTTTGCGTTTTTATATATGTTCTATCTGTAAAATCAACTTATCAGTCTCTACCTAAATTCGGATTGTTCTTTAAGATTGGGCTGAGGCATTACATTTCCTAGGAACCAAATCCTGTATCAATTCCTAACTCAACATGAGTTAAGGATCCTTCTTAGGTATTTCCCTGGGACCTAGTGTTTCCCTTATCAGAGATCTGTCATAAAAGATTTTATATGGCTCTTTTAACTTTGCTCCCTTCTCTCACAATAAGTTTCTTGAAGGCAAGGAACAATATTATAACATACTTCATACCGAATACAATAAACATAGTCTAAACGCAGTCTATGAATAAAGATCCAGTTCCTGTGTATTATTGCTACCTAAAGTTGGATTCTGGACATTGTTTTTTCCATAGTTTGTAATAATACCCTAAAAATTAATGTAATATCATCATTAAAGAGAACTCATTATGTGATATTGGGGTTCTCAATACTTACATTACTTAATTTCAGCCTAATATAGCATTATATTAGAACTCAGTTATGAAATTTATGTGATTACCATCTATTATTTTTTTAATATTAAAAGCAGGTAAGCAGGGTGCCTGGGTGGCACAGTGGGTTAAGGCCTCTGCCTTCGGCTCAGGTCATGATTTCAGGGTCCTGGGATCAAGCCCCGCATCAGGCTCTCTGTTCAGTGGGGAGCCTATTTCCCCCTCTCTCTGCCTGCCTTTCTGCCTACTTGTGATCTTTCTTTCTGTGTCAAATCAATTAATCAATCAATCAATCTTTAAAAGCAGGTAAGCACTAAGCAAACTATAGCTTTCACAGATTACTAACATTCCAAATATTCCAAATCTTAACTCATTGTTTTAGATGTTAAGAGTCATCCTGTTCCTGTGAAAGATTTACCAAAGACCTAAGAATTACAGGTAAGTCTGATGCAGCTATGTGATAAATGCTCTTAATCTCATTCTCATGACTAAAGAAGCTCAAACTATTTTTTAAAGCTCCCTATGAGGAAAAGTGGGAATAAAATGGACATAGTATTTTAAAAATAAAAGTTTCATTTCCATTTTACCAAATAGCAGTATTTCACCTACCCAATACTATGATCATAATCTTCTTGTAAATCTGACCAAATTCCATTGAGAGATCAATAAATATAAGTAATCCATAGATAATAACGTGGAAGTAGCTGAATTTAAAAAGTACAAAAAAATAAATATATCTATTTTATAAATAAATATTTTTCAGAGTCCCATGAGCAAATATACAAATATAATTTTGACTCTAGTTTAAATTATATATTCTTTCAAAGTCTGTGTAACTCCCATGCCCTGCAAAGGGAATCAGGTTGAGTTACCCACAGTTATATGAAAAATTTTTTAATGTTTGATTTTTTAAAATAAAATTCACAAAAAACATACTCCAACTGCTTTAGACCAACATTTTTATCTCAGAATGTTTTTAGATTGACAGAGAAGTTGAGGAGCGCATACAGAGTACCCATATACTCCCTACCCAGTTTGCCCATTGTTAACATCTTACATTACTGTAGGATATTTGTCACAACTAAAGGATCAATACTGATATACTATTATTAAGTAAAGGTCCACAATTTATTCATATTTCCTTATATTTACTAATGTCTATTTTCTATTAAAGTATCCCATCCAGGATATTATGTTACGTTTATTGGTCAAACCTCCTGAAACTCCTCCTGACTATAACAATTTCCCAGACTATTCTTATTTTTGATGACCTTGACAGTTTTAAGGAATACTGGTCAAATACTTCATGGATTGTCCCTCAGTTGGGTATTGCTGTTTTTTCTCATGATGAGACTGGAGTTACATTTTTTAGGGAGAAAGACCACAGAGGTAAGATGTTATTTGCATCATATTATATCAGGGGAACTTTCTATCAATGTAATTCACCACTGTTTATGTTGACCTTAATCACCTGCCTAGGGTAGTGCTTAACAGGCTTTTCCACTATAAAGTTAATGTTTTCTTCTCCCTTTCCATACTGTACCCTTTGGAAGCAAGTCACTAAGCACAGCCCAAATTTAAGGGTTGTGGCATCATGTTCCACCTCTTTGTGGATAGAGTTTCTACATAAAATAATTGCAATTAAACTGAATAAAGACATTAGTCTGTTCCTTTCAATTATTTATTTATTCACTTATTTATATTAGTATGGTCTCATGGATATTTGTTTTATATTTTGAGTTATAATCTAACACGACTTAATTTTGAGAGGAGGACTTACTAGGAAATAAGTCTAGTTCGTTTTTGCTTATGTAGGTTTTTTAAATTGCTCCTAAGTTTTAGCCAAGGATTATGTCTAATGAAGCAATTTTTGAATCAGAATTTTGTTTGGAGAACCCTATATACTAATAAATAATATTGTCCATCAGGACTGAAACATTTTATTCATTTTCTTTTCTAAGAGGCCTCTCAAATAAGCAATTTTGTTCAAATTAAACATTTCTCACAAATCATTTTTGTTGACATTATGTCACTTGTACAGACTGAAACAATAATTAGGATTGTAAGGAGAGTATACAAGAACATAAGAAGCAGGAGGCTTTCCCTGAATGAGCATAGGATTTAGATTTAGACGGTCCCATGAAAGGTAACAATGGTTACCTCTAAAGCAATACATCTTGGTCTTCCAATCGGACTGGCAGGCCACCTCTGAACATATATCTGACAATTGTACCCCCACAACCAATGGAAAACTAGAGAGGACATTCTCACTGGTCTCAGGATAAAAATTTAACTTACTCAGTTTTCTTGCTGACCCACAGCAAAGTTTGTACAAATAGATGCCTCTTTGATAAGAACCACAAATTCACTAGTCTTGTAAGGCTAGCTCCAATAATAGGCTTATAATGCCTATGCCTACTTTTAATTTCAGATTCAACTGTAGTTCTCCCTCTTATCACAAGCAACTCTTATTAGGCAGTATTATACAAAAATAGAAGCATAAAAGAACATAAAAAGATGACAAAAAAAATTGCCTGTTTCTACCATGGATGCTAAACAAATTGAAACAAATAAAACCTGAGTACCAAACTGAGAATAAATAGCTAAGGAATTTAGTGCAAAGAGAGTAGAGTTTTGAGCTGGTGCTGACTTAGCACATAGGCAGGATCTCCATAAACCATGAGCAACAAGGCATAAGAGGCCTCTGAATATCATACCTGGTTGAAGACTGGAAACCACAGAAATGGGCAGTGCAAAGTCTATCTCCATAGAACCTCCAGGAAAACTATGGGAAAAAAAAAAAAAAAAGATCAACCAAATGAGAATAAATGGAGGCAATTTATCTAGAGTTTGCTATTATCAAGGGACTCAGCCACCATGAATTAGATTTGGCAGAAACTCAAAGGCTGGCAGAAGAGTGGGAAAGCTTGAAAGAAGTAAGGATGGAAAAAGAGAGAGAGAAACAGAAAGAGCGAGAAAGGTGCGGAGGGAGGGAGAAAGGCTTCAAGTATGTTTTGATTATAGGTTGCTCATATGGGGAAGCTGAGAGTGGGCTAATTAGAAGTAGGGTTTCTCAGGTGATTGATTTTGGAAATATTTGGTTCTATCTTGTTGGTTCTGTGTAGGAAACAGGAACTAAATTGGTAATTACTGAACAAGTCCTGTCCATTCTGGACTAATTGCTACAGAGGTGGTATAGTTTGGCTTTCTTGGCTGGTTGCTACAGAAGTTATAGATCATATATTGTCCTATATAGTTTGACCACTGTCCATTTATATATTCACTTTTTTGGTATTTTTTGTCAGGTAAACTTTTATCAAATTTAGTCATATTGCAGAATCATTTAACGCGAATAATTTAACTTTAGTAGATTAGTATTTTCACACTACCAAGCATCCCTGTATCAAATCAGTCAAGGTTCTCCAGAGAAACAGAACAAGTAGAATATATAAACACACACACACACACACACACACACACACACACCCCTAAATGTGTATGATTTCAAGGAATGTTCTTAAACTCAAGGATTGGCGGGGTGCCTGGGTGGCTCAGTGGGTTAAGGCCTCTGCCTTCAGCTCAGGTCATGATCTCAGGGTCCTGGGATCGAGCCCCGCATTGGGCTCTCTGCTCAGCAGGGAGCCTGCTTCCCCCTCTCTCTCTGCCTGCCT
The DNA here is from genome assembly GCA_028646535.1 of Procyon lotor. Taxonomy (NCBI): domain Eukaryota; kingdom Metazoa; phylum Chordata; class Mammalia; order Carnivora; family Procyonidae; genus Procyon; species Procyon lotor. The sequence continues at coordinate 72,235,429 of CM053609.1, read as the reverse complement.
CTCTGCCTACTTGTGATCTCTCTCCTCTCTGTCAAACAAATAAATAAAATCTAAAAAAAAAAAAAAAAAAAAGGATTGGATTACAATACTTGCAAGGCATGCCGGTATCCTGGAACTAATCTTAGACAAGAAGTTTATATGGCACCTTGAGGGAGATTTCTTTTTCCCTCAGGAAGAACCTCAGTTTTGCTTGTAAAGTCTTTCCAACTGATTAGATGAGGTCCATCCATATTTGCAAGAAAAATCTCTTTTCCTTAAACTCAACTGATCATAGATGTTTACCCCATCTTCAAAATAACTTCATAGCAACACATATTTGATTGAATAAGTAAGTACTATAGACTAGCAAATTTTACACATAAAACTAAGTATCATAATCCACAAACAGAAATATTTTTTCCACTTGATTCTCTCCTTAAAATGATAGTATTATCATTTTAAATAAAATTTGGGGGGGTTGTATATTTTACTTTTGTAAAATTTTTATTTTTTGAAAATATCATAGGGCTTTTTATAAATTATATATTATGACTGGCTATTACAGTTATACCAGATAGCACTTTTAATGTAATTATATTGAACCAGCTAACTTACTGGAGAAGCAATTTTTCATAAAAATAATTATCTGGATATGGAAATGCAGGTACATTATTTGTTGTATTCTAACATTTTTTATTATACAAAGAACCACTAAAATTCTGGGAGTCTTTTTCTTTTTGATTGTTTTCATTGAATTTTCATATGTGTAATGAGATGTAGAATAATGAAACTGAAGGTGTTTCAGAAGAGATGTATCAAAATTTAGCTCACCAGGGACAGTTTCCTATGTTACATAGTACACAAAGCTGGTGATAAGACCAAAGATAGAGGGACAGACACCATCTCCTGAATATTAATTTCAGCACAGGTTGAGAAAATGCACACCAGAGGGTTGGAATTTTACACAAGGCAATGGGACTTCATCATACTTTACATGAAGTTCCATTTCACTGGTTACATTTTAACTCCTGGTAACCTCAACTCCTACTCTCGTTTATTGTTCTTTTATCAAATTTCCCCATATTTTAGTAGAATATGGATAAATGACTCTCATTTAAGTTTTGTCACAACAATTTAAAAATAATTCTTAAAGATTGACTTATTTTTGGAGAAGAGGAGACACAGTAAAGGCCCTAGACTTACAGATAGAAAAAATAACTTATAATTTCATTTTTTCATTTTAAACCAAATTATTGAGAGAACATATAGAGATATTTATATTGTACCTTAATATGCATTTACTAAACATTCCTCCAAAAGCACAACTGAAATTCATTTATTTTCATTCAATATCATTTATTCCTTTCCACAGATAGTGCTTAAACACAATGTAATTCTAGAGTTATCTAAATCTTAGATAAAATCAGACACTACTCCCAAATGTAGTAACAAATGGTGAAAAAAATCCCCCAAAGTAGAGGTTTATTTCACATTCTCACCATTTCTATATGGACTTAATACAAAAATATGACCAAAGGAAGAAATAGTAGAATCTCCACTATATAGTTTAAGAAAATAGGTTGTGAAGGAAAACAACAGGATAAGTATAAAGAATACCATATGGGACAAAAATGTTTTATGTTTTCTGAAGAGGAAAGGAAGAAGAATGTATGTGGTTATGTATATTTCAAAGGCCACAAAAAAGGTGTCTGTAAGAAGGGAAATTTAAACTAAACTTGTTGTTTATATGCAATTCTCTGAGTAAGCGGACTTATTAGTGTTATTGGAGTATTTAGTTTATGTGGCTCAACC
>CM053609.1:72194003-72233538 GCA_028646535.1 Procyon lotor | reverse complement strand
TTTTTTTTTTTAAGATTTATTTATTTGAGAGAGAAAGTGGGAGAGTACACACAGGGTGGGAGTAGAGGGAAAGGGAGAGAATCTCAAGCAGAGATTCCATTAAGTACAAAGCCTGGGGTGGGGGTGGGGGGTGGTTCAAGGCAGGGCTCCATCTCATGACTCTGAGATCATGACCTAAGCTGAACCAAGAGTCAGACACTCAACCAAATGAGCCACCCAGGTGCCCCTGACTCATTCTGGACAACTTTACCAACCTATAAGATTCTGAAAGCTTTCTGAATTACTAAAGAATAAATACAGATTTTTAATTAGGGTTGAGTGGTAAATATATTGTGGTCCTTCGATTTCCATAGTCATGTAAGACATAGATGGTATTAGTCAAAAAATGTCATCTCTAATATTATTTTACTAAAGTTTGATAAACAATTTTTCAATTTCAGCTACTTTGTTCTCATTCATAATCAACCCACATTAAAAAGGCACACATGAAAATGATCCATCTCAAAACAACAGTAAAGAAATAGGGCATACAAACATGGACATTTTTTTAAATAACCAGCTTCCAAATGCTGAACTTCCTTTCTTAGACATTTTATTTTTCCCTCCTCTCAAATATATACTTTCTTTTCTTTGCCTAAGATACCTTTTCTCTATCCCTCTATATTATTTGTATCCCTCAAATCTATGCTCATATTCCCAAAGGTTTATAACCATAGAGTGACAAATCACCTGCATCTTCTCAGACACAGGTTTGTGTATCTATAGGGAAGATACACTGCTGTATCCACCTGCTGACTGAAAAAAAACAAAATCATTAGGTTCTATTTTTTTTTAAATTAAGCTGCTATGTCGCCTGCTGATGTAATCTGATATGGAATATAGGTAGGTCCCGCTGCCATAGCATAATTAAGTAGCAGACTCTAACAGCAAGACCTCTGACAATATCAATTTAAAATCCTTTTAAATAAACAAATCTAATATCAAAGATGCATAGCACTTTTCATAAAAGAACCATCAAAACACATGTTTTTTGTGTACCTGCTGTCCTGCTGGCTCCATCAAAGGAGAGAGAGAGAGATGGCATGAACTCTAAGTGGCCTGACGAAAGGAATCATGCAGTCACCTAAGTCAGCATGTTTTCTTACTCTATTGAGAAGAGATAAACAAAACAAAACAAAACAAGCTAATGTCAAAATAAAAACAGAGACAAAAATTTCTACCATTACAATTCATGGATTTTGCACTAGGCAAAACAGATGCACTACTAAAAATTTTAAAAGAATAAAAAAGGTGCTGCATATCTAATGTTTCTCAAAAAGTATATACATAAATCAAATTTTTTAGGTGTTTCTTAATTGGTAACACAAAAAGTTCCACTTATATTTTGCCTTGGTTCTCTACAAATTAACTTTACAGGAGAATATATCCATTGCTTAGACATGTGTGGATTTGAATAACTGAAATTATCTACTAAGAGATTCCACATGGAATATAAATTCCTAAAGCCTATGTACCAATTTTATATATTCTTGCTATTCTTGGGATTCACACTGATGCATTCTGATTCTCTTATAGATCACGCATCAATACACTGTGTTAAATATCCCTTACCATATGTGAACAAGATAACAGAAGAACAAAAATGATTTTATACACACATTATTGCATAGTGCCATGTTTACATACATATTAATCAGTGAATTTTGCTTTATAATATAATCAGTTTGCTGTATATTAAAGAAGCATATATATCATAAACTTTATTACTAGGGGCATTTTTCAATATTTAATAGTAAGTAAATGAATTCTATTACAGCAGTAACAGAATTTATTTCTTTGAACCCAGCCAGTGTCATGTAGTTTTCCAGTGATTCCAAGTTCACTCCAAGCAATCTATTAATGTTCCTAGAACTGGGTTTTTCTCTTTTATCAATTAGTGCCCAGTATATGGATAATATCATTCTGATTATTTAGAAAGCTTCTGGATTAACATGATCGACTCGAAGTCAGGTATATAAGATAGTGGTATTAATCAAGTTCAGAAAAATAGGAAAACAGAAACCACACACTTTTTTTGGCAGTGAATGTTATGTGAGGAATTGGTTAAACAGGCACTGAAGAACTTACTATAGCAGCTCACAACTGTAGAGCAGAGAGAACACAGGGAGGAGGAGGAGGTTATTAGAACCTAGAGCTATAGAATTCTCATTTCTCTGAGAAGGAGGTGTCACCTGCTGATGTCGATAAATCTGAAGTTGGTTGGGGAAATATGGACAAATCACTGAAACCTGCTGCCTGTACTGAGACTGCTGAGACAACATTAATAGGAACAGTAAGGGGCAAGCTTCCAGCTCCTCCAGCTGCCTTCAGGCCTCCCCCAACTGTCTTGTGGTGGCAGAGCTTAAGAGGGATCCAGCAGGTGAAGGAGAGATGGGGTTTGCAGAATCACAGCCCCAGTGTTACACAGCAGAATGTAGGATTAGTTAAAGTTGATGCATAACAGCTTAGTAACAACACTCGCAGAAATCCCAGTTCTTATGAGAAGTTCCAATACATTCATATTTCACGTTCATTTTACTTTTAAACATGTAGTGATGTGGATGACAAATTAAATGGATGCTCTAGAGATCAAGTCGTTTATCCGAACTAAATCAAATAAAGTTCTGTGGTAAATAGGTTCCAAAGAGAGCCAACTTCAATTTCTCCCCTCCTATTTGTACCGTGCTGCTTCCTACATGAAGAGTTAGAATCTACATCCCTTTACCTTGAACCTGGGATGATCCTGGTAACTTGCTTGATGACAAGAATGTGGTAATAGCAACCTTGTGGAAGTGCTGAGGTTAGGTCACAGAAAGCTTTGCAGTATCTGCCTGAGTCTTGAAATGTTTGCTCTGGAGACACTTCCTCTCAGAACCCAGCCACACCGTGCTGTGAGGTGCCCAAACAACATGAAGAGACCACATGGAGGCACTACAGTGGACAGCACAACTGAAATCCCAGCTTAGAACCAGCACTGAGTACCTACCATGCCTTTCATGCATCCAGCAATGTTCAGGCTTCAAAGGATAATGGCCCCACCTGATATCCAATTACTACCACAAGAGAGACACAAATGAGAACTGCTCAGCCAGACCACATTAACAAATATAAGTATCAAAGGTAAGAAATTGTAGTTTTGAGCAATCAAGTTTTAGGGTGTTCCATTATGCAGCATATATAACTAGGAACACCCTACCTATTTAGTTTTCCAAGAACTTTTACTAGTGAATTTTGGCCTACCAAATAAAAATCTCTATCCTCATCCAACTAATATTGGGCTCATCAACTACCTGGGTTTATCAATAACCTTGGTTTCCCTCACTATGGTGAGGTTTCCTGTATTTTCCATTTCACTCTCCAGGAGATGATAAACACTTTAAAGGAAGGGATCATGTTCTGTTTCACTTCCCTATCTCCCACTTGATAACTGATGGTTAACTAGGTGTAATATCATGTTAGTTCCTGCTGTATAACCACTAGACTCAAAATCTCATCATGGGTCAGCAGATTAACTGCAATTCAGCTTATCAGGCTGGGATTAACTTCACAGCTCTGCACCAGGATGTGTTTTATCTGGACTTGTATTCAGGCTGTGGTTTAAGTTTAGATCTAATCTATATGTTTTTCTTCAGAGGCTAAGGCTGAAGGGCAGCAGCTGCTGAGATCATTCTCTTCTTGTATTTTTATTGCATTTATTATTTTTAAATTTATAATTTTATTAATATTACTGTTTACTTATCTAAATAAGTAATCCTAACACTGATGAACACTGGTTAAACTTAAAGGTAAGCCCTTTAAAGCACTGAAAGAATACCTTGTAAAAAGTAAGAGCTGGGAAAAACGTGCACTCAAGTACTGCATCATTTTTCTTCTAATTTTTGTTAAGAACCACAGTAAATCCACTGATACATCAATGTCTTCAAAATATGTGATTAAAATATTCTCAGTTCAGACTTTATGGACATCCATAGTTGTCCCAAATAAACATTTAAAAACACAGAAAGTATTAACCATACATATACACGTGAATATTAATAAACAGAATAAATCATCAACTCCAAATACTTTGCATCCCCTGCTATAAATCACTGATTCATGTTAGAATGATGCATTATTTTAATCCAAAGTGAATTGCGGGGGCATGTCTAAGATTTATATGATAACCCATGATAAATACCTACACAGGTAAGGATGTGCCCTGAAGCACGAAAATAAATAACTATGGAAAATTATTAATTTTATTTCTGTTTAGTTAGATTTGTACAAGTATTTATAGACTATGTTTGATCAAAATATTATTGGATTTTTTAGTAAAACTATTACTGAAACACTAGAAGCCTTTGTTTTTTTCTGGCAAACTACTAAGCAGTTCTGGTCTCCATGTTTTTATTATTTCATTTATATCATGACCTACAACAGCTAAAAGTAATCTATAGTAAAAAAAATTAAAAAGTGAGGTTTTATGAGTGTGAAGCATTAACTAGGAAAGCACAGGAAGGGACTTTCCAGTGTGGTCAAAATGATCTATATTGTGATAAAGGTGTGGATTATATGCTGTGTATCTATGTTAAAGTCACTGAATTGTATACTTACTGCTAGATATTTGGGATGTTTCTGGTTTGGGTCTCTTGAATAAAGTTATCATGAATATTTTTAAACATTTCTTGAAATATGTGCATACATTATCTATTGGTTATATACTGAGAAGTGAAATTGCTTGGAGTATTAGTCTGCTAGGACCACAATAACAGGATGTTACAGACTGGGTGATGCAAACAACAGAAATTTAATTTTTTCCGAGATCTGAGGGTTAGAAATTTAAGATCAAGGTGCGGCTGAGTTGGTTTCTGGTAAAGCCTCTCCCTGACCTACAGATATCCACCTTCTTACTGTGTCTTTTTTTTTTTTTTTAAACATATAATGTATTATTTGTTTCAGGGGTACAGGTCTGTGAATCATCAGGCTTACACATTTCACAGCACTTACCATAGCACATACCCTCCCCAATCAATGTCCATCACCCAGCCACCCCAACCCTCCCACTCCCCTCCACTCCAGCAACCCTCAGTTTGTTTCCTGAGATCAAGAGTCTCTTACTGTATCTTAACACAGCTTTTCCTCCCTGTGTGGGCACCTGAAGGTGTCTCTTTCTCTTCTTACAAAACCACCAGTCCTATTGATTAGGGCTCTACCCTTACTCAGTTAGCCTTACATACCTCCTTAGACACCCTGTCTCCAAATGCAGTTGTGTTCGGGGTTAGAACTTCAGCACATGAATTTGGGGGAAACAACGCAGTCTATAACACTAGGGCATGGTATCTGTGTTTTTTGCTTTCTGGTTTTTGAGGGGGTTTTTTGTTTTTTTTTACTTTTCCAAGTGGTGCATTTTAACAGCTTTATTGAGGTATAATTGACATACAAAAAACTGCACATATTTAATGTATACAGTTTGATGATTTTGGACACTGCATATACTCATGAAACCAACACTGCAGTCAAAGTATTAGACATGTCCATCACCTCTGAAAGTTTTCTTGAGTCTCTGTATTCTTGTTGTTTTAAGAACACTTAACATGAGATCTATCCTCAATAAATTTTTAAGTGCACAATACAGTATTGTTAACTATAGGCACAAAGTCGCACAACAGATCTCTACAACTTACTCATCTTGTATAACTGAAATTTTATATTAAACTTCCCATTTTCCCTTTTCTCCCACTCCTTCCAACCACTATTCTATTCTCTGCTTCTATGAGTTTATTTTAGATACCCCATATAAGTGCAATCATTTGTCCTTCTAGTTTATATCATTTAGCATACTATCTACCAGGTTTATGTGTTGTCACATATGACAGAATTTCCTTCTTTTTTTAAGGCAGAATAATATTCTGTTGTATGAATATACCATATATTCTTTATTCATTCATCTGTTGATGGGCACGTGGGTTATTTTCCTACCTTGACTACTGTGAATAGTGCTGCAATGAACACTGGAGTACAGAGGTCTCTTCGAGATCCTGATTTCAATTATTTTGGATATATACCCCAAAGTGGCATTGCTGTCCAACAATTTTTAACATTTTAATATGATTTTAATGTATTATTAATAATATTCATTGAGATATAATTCATATACTATAAATTTCACCCTTTAAAAGTACTATCTTCTCATAGATTTGTCCCATATCCTTTGAAGCCATACCTTTTTTATTATAGTTGGCCTTGTTTTATAATTATATGTATCTATCACATCTCCTTTTATGCTACATGGCACTTTTGTTTTCTTTAACTTCTTGTGTGAGTATTGTTGGCATACAATGTTACATTAGTTTCAGATGTACAACATGGTGATTCAACATCTCTATACATTATGTTATGTTCATCACAAGTGTAGCGACCATCTGTCACCATATGATGCTAGAGCAGTATCATTGACTGTATAGTCTATGCTATTCTCATTTTTAAATGAGGTATCACCTTACACCTGTCAAAGTGGCTAAAATTGAAAAGAAAAATAACATGTGTTGGCAGGATGTGGAGAAAAAGAAACTCTTGTGCACTGTTGGTTGGAATGTCAATTGGTACAGCCACTGTGGAAAACAGTATTGAAGTTCCTCAAAAAATTAAAAATAGAAATACATATGATCCAATAATTCAAAAACAAAAAAAACAACCAAAAACCCTAGTTCAAAAAGATATATGCACCACTATGTTTATTGCAGTATTATTTACAATAGCCAAAATATGGAAGCAACTCAAGTGTCCATCAATAGATGAAAAGATAAAGATGTGTGTGTGTGTCACATACACACATATGTGAATATTACAGAACCATTAGAGGTGTTACCATTTGCAACAACATATGTGGACCTAAAGGGTATTATGCTAAATGAAATAAGTCAGACTGAGATGACAAATACCATATGATTTCACTCATATGTGGCATCTAAAAATTAAGCAAAAGCAAAAAGCAGAATCAAACCTACAAATACAGAGAACAAATTGATGGTTACCAGAGAGAAGGGTGTTGGGGGAAGGCAAAATGGGTGAAGAAGAGTGGGAGATTCAGGCTTCCCATTATTGAATGGTGCCCATGTTTCTGATGAAAAGGAGAATTTTGGGGCACCTGAGTGGCTCAGTTGTTAAGCATCTGTCTGCCTTTGGCTCAGGTCGTGATCCCAGGGTCCTAGGATGGAGCCCAGCGCTGGGCTCCCTGCTCAGCAGAAAGCCTGCTTCTCCCTCTCCCATTCCCCCTGCTTGTGTTCCCTCTCTCGCTGTGTCTCTCTGTCAAATAAATAAATTAAATATTTTTTTAAAAAGAAAGAAAAGGGGATATTTTCAAATTACTTGGGAGCTTTTTGTATTGAGATAGGCATAGACTCAGAACTACAGGTCATAATTTATGGAAATATAATTTCTGAAGGACCTTATTTTGAAGCTTTTTAGCATCTTTCCTGTGTTTTAGAATTTAAAATAAAAAGGCAACATATCATACCACTCCTCATAGATCACCACATACATTCCATAGTGCTCCTCTAACAGCTACAACTGTGCCTCAGTGGCCACACCTAGTATACGACAGAATGTGCCCTGCTGTCCAAACTCAACATATGTTACTGTTGCACAGTTGACCTTGCTTGAAATATATCTATTCAGAAAACAAGACAGAACAGAAGATACTGCAATCAGCATTAACTCAGCCAACTGCAGCAGAGGTTCTAAACCTTGGCTCGACCTTGGCTGCTTATCAAAATCACCTGGGGAGTTTTTAAAGTCTCTAGCCTCATTCCTAACCCCAGACAAATTAAATCAGAATCTTTGCAGGTAAGAACCACGCATCAGCATTTTTTTTTAATTCCCAGGTGATTCCTATGTGCAGTTGAGCCTAAGGGCCACTGATACACAGCTTCCAATAAATGCAGTTCACGTGAGGATAATTTTATTAAGTCTGATTATTCACTCAACATTATTTTTAGAGTCTTGCTATACTATTCCCTTGCATGCAAAGCACAGCTGGTAGTTATATTAATGTAAAATATTTCAAATTAACAACCTATATTCAAAGGATAAATGTACCTTATTAATTAATGAATCTTATGCTCCGTATAAGAAATGTCCCATTCACAGGTGTTGCCAAAAAGATTAAATATAAGAAAAACTTGAAATCAAAAATCTTAAACTATATTTAGCTTAATTCTAGAGGTTTCTCATCTTCAGAGAGAGAAGTTACACATAATCAAAAAAGATGATCATAAACCACGTGGTACTAAATTAGAGTCAAGATCATCAGAATAAACAAATGATCACCTTAATAAGATTGATAGATACCAAAACAATTATAGATACATTCTTCACATAAGTTATTACATCTCCATATATATTTATAGTCTGTTTGCAGACAAGGCCTAAAAACAATGACACTTCAGCAGCAAGTATACCCAATGCCCAGATTTTAGCTTCTAAATACCATTCTTTAATAAAAGGAACCAGGTTCCTTGGAAAAATTACTGATTCTAGGGCTGGACAGGCAAAATACAAGATGAGCTTTGAGCATCTCATAGTACCAGAAAGTTAAGGACGTACTCAAAATGCAAAGGAATGGGGACATGTTATAGAGACAAAGGATCTAACTGTAGAGAACTCCCAGTGGCTAAAGGTGGAACAATTTGAGCAGCAAAAGAAATCAGTATTAAATTATAACTGAAAGTATAAAATAAATATACATGAGTCCATGCTGACATAAATAAATGGGTAAATAAATGGTAGAGAACAGATGAATCTTTCTTACAGAAGAATCCATTTAATATATGCAGATATTCCCACTTCCAGGGGGTAGAGCTTGTAACACACACACACAGACACACACATTGTAGGGTGGGCTTGACTTAGTAATTTGCTTCCAAAAAACAGAATAGGAAAGGGGAGAAAAAAATAACTTTACACTGGAGAAACCTAGCAAACAATACCTTAACCAAGTGATAAAACTTAATATCCTCAGTGATGTCTGGGGATAATGTACCCCCTTGATATGATATAATATGAGATAATATGATGTGATAAGAAGAGCATTTTACCTCTGCCCATAAACTCAGCCTAATCATCAGAAAACCATTAAAAAATCAGACTGGAGGATTTTTTGTTTTGTTTTTTAAGATTATTTATTTATTTATTTATTTGACAGAGAGGGAGAGATCACAAATAGACAGAGAGACAGGCAGAGAGAAAGAGAGAAGCAGGTTCCCGGCTGAGCAGAGAACCCAACCACCCAGGCGCCCCAGACTGGAGGATGTTTTATAGGATACTTGGTAGTAGTTCCCGTCATTCAAGGCCATTAAAAAAAAAAAAAAAAAAAAAACAAGGAAAGATAAGAAAGTGTCACTGACCAGAGGAGACTGAAGATAGATGAAAACTAAATGCAGTGTGGTACTCTGGATTGGATCCTGGAACAAGAAGAGAACAATAATGGCAGAATTGGTGAAACTGAAATTAAAACTGTAGTTTAGTCAAAAGTAATGTGCCAGGGTCAGTTTCATAGTTTTGAAAATGTACTATGACAATGTAAGATGTAAACAATGGGGAAAATTGAACAAGGGGTATATAGGACCTCTCTGTACTATCTTTGTAATTTTCTGAAAATAAAAAATTATTCCAAAATAAAAGTTCACTTAAAAAAAAATCTACGTGGGGCGCCTGGGTGGCTCAGTCGTTAAGCGACTGCCTTCAGCCCAGGTCAGATCCCAGGGTCTTGGGATCGAGTCCCGCATCCGGCTCCCTGCTTGGCGGGAAGCCTGCTTTTCCCGCTACCGTTCCCTATGCTTGTGTTCCCTCTCTCACTGTGTTTCTGTCAAATAAATAAAATCTTTAAAAAAAAAAATCTATGTAATTGGAAAGACATCCCTCTCAGAATAAGAACGTGGATAAACACATTTAACTATTAGGGGCACCACGGAGATTTTTTTCTTTTTCCACAATTAAAGAGTATATTTTAAAAAGAAGGAAATGTGATAGCCATTAAAACCTAAATTGCTCTTCCACAATAAGTGAAATTGTATTTCATACTATTCCCAAGGCAGCTACTTAAGGCCATGTGCTATGCTTGTTCTGGGTATAAATCAAGCATTGAAACTAAAAACCCATTTAGATAAATGTTGCTTCAAAGCTGTTTTTTCTTTTTTTCTCTTCACTATATGTGTATCTAAGAGTTTAAGTACATTTAAGCAAAGGGAAGAAATCAGTTGCCTAAATTCTTTATCTTGTCACAAATTTAGTAGGTGGAATTTTATTTCTCTCATTATCTCTTGCAACTGATATCAATTTTCCAATGTTACTTCTTTAGAGGAAGTTTAGTTTAATATTGCTACTGCCTCAGGATATATTGTTTCTGTGGAATTTTATTTAGGTCCTAGAATTCATTTGGGTTAGGAAATGTTCCAGATATTACATCTCAACTTTATTTAAGTTTTAATTCTACTAAATCACAGTGGGTCTAAGGATTGTGCGAAAGACTGCTGCATAAAATTTAGGGTTTCACCTAGTTAAGATCTAGATATAAAAAGTCAAATGAATGGGCTCTTTGATAATTTAAATCGAGAGAATACTACAACCATTAAAGTTTCACAGAACCATATAATTATAGTATGTTAAATATTATAGTATTATATGTAGAATACTTTTCACAAATGGAATAGAACAAGGACAGGCGAGTTTTATTTTGGTTTTTGAGTGTGTGTCTATGTGTGTGTCTATGTGTGTGTGTCTGTGTGTGTGTATATTTGTGTTCTCCCACTTCTATAATATTATTTTTCTCTTCATTCATTACTTTCTGCTGTTTCCTACGTCTACTTTCAAATAAGAAAATCAGACTTTGCTTTCTAATGAGCAAATAGCTGATAGAAAAAAGAAAATGAACGTTAGAAGGGAAATGACAATTAACTAAAATTAAACTCATTCAAATTCTCAGTAACTACATTATTTCTCTAAACATCTGTGGTGGATTGTTACTTTGGTGATTCTTCAATGAACCATGCTTCTGAGATTTCAAGTTTAATGTAACGGCCCTCTCACTACTGTGACTGTTTTGACATTTTTTTTTTTTTTTTAAAGAGATGCAGAAGTGACCCTATACCAGTTCTGAGCCTCGCCCCTAACTGGCCTGATAACTTTCTGCTTTCTCCTATTTGGAATGCTTGCTCTAGAGTGCTTCTTGAAATCCAACCACCATGCTGTGAAGCAGCCCAAGCAGCCACATAGAGGAAAACCTTGGCCCCACGAAACACTCTAGCTGAGAGACCCACTAGAGCCTCCAGATGACTATAGCCACTGCAATACCCACCCTGACACTTCGGGAGCAGAACAAATCAATCAAACCTATAGAATTACGAAGGATAATAAATTGCTGTTTTAAGACACTAAATTTTGGGATGTCTTATTTTATAGTAATAGATAACTAAAACAACTTCATAGTAAATGCTTAGATTGAAAGAAGAGCCATTGTTACACATGGTTTTCAGGATGACTGCTTCTATTGTCAGTGAGTCAAAGAAAGATAGATGACCGTTTGGAAATTGCCAGAGAAAGGATGCAATATGATAATTCCTCTTATGATTATGTTCTTCTAAGAGGAATTGGGAGGACTTTGACCCAATAATTTAGAACCATAGTGTTGTACATTGCTACTCAAAATACAATTTTCAACTGGCAAAATTAGCATCATCTGGAAACTTGTTAGAAATAAAGAATTTCAGACCCCCACAAAGACCTAGTAAATTAGATTCTGTATTTTAGCATGATCCCTGGGTGACTAGTTTGCACATGGATATAATAATAAGTGATCTGACAAAATTAAATCACGCAATTACCTAATAGTGTATGAACTTATCTTTCCAACCAAATGAAAATGTTCTTTCTACCCAGGCTAACGGTTCCTCAAATAAAATTTATCTAACGTAGAAAACAAAGTCTAAAAACAAAAACAACAACAACAAAAAAGGAAACAAAGTCTAATCATACTTTCCCAACTCTCTTATTTCATGTGGAAACTATAGATTACACCTCTTTGATATATGTTATCTCCTCCTAGGGCCCACATCACTACTTGTCTGATCTATTCCAGGGGTCACTGCCACCCTTAGATGGACAAGCAAGACTCCTCCTCTGGTCTTATGCCTCAGAGGCACGTGTTTGAAGTCTTTCTTCAAAATCTTTAAGCCCTTCTCTGGTGGCTGGGACTAACCAGAGTCAATAGTGCCATCCAGCAAGCATGCAGAAACTGTTCTATTGCCCATCTAGGCCCCAGTCTATTTCTCCCCTTCAGCGCTATACTTGCCCCCTTCCTCTCCTCCTACACCCCTCACCACGTAGGGTCAATCAGATAACCCCAAAGCGCTTTCATAGTCATGCTTCTGGAGTCATCTGTGGCCCTAATGTCCAAAAGATTGCTCCTGCTGATAGGTGTGATATGTCTTTCTTGGGATTGCATGAAATTAGGCTACCAGAATGGTGGTGACATATTGATTTTAGTCATTTTTACTCACATTGGACATAGGTGAGTCCAGGGCCCTAGGGCTTAGAAGCTATGGATGGTCAAGAAAAGACCCTTGGGCTTAACTGTGTGTGCAGGCCCATGAGTCAGCTCTCCCGCTCATGTTCCCTACCTGGTGACAACTCCAGTCTACAGCACATAAAGGTGGCAGGAGTGGCATCAAGAATCATTTATCCTATGCCTATCCACCCCACCCATGCTCTCTATCCCATGTCAGTCATTAGCCATGCTACATGAATGACACCATTCTTTCTACTTTACCCAAACACCTTTCCTACCTTCCCCACTGGCTGCAGTATATGGAAATATAAAGATGACATCGACTTTGAAAGAAATCATATTCCAAGAATTCACTGCTGAGAGCCTGAAGAGTTCAAGAGAAGATATAGTCTTGCCTCTATACTACATAATGATGAACAGTGGATTGGTTTAAAATGACCAGAAAACAAATTATCATTCATATATTGCCGTATGGTCTATGCAAGATTCATATTTGTAGTCATCATCAACTTAGCAGAATAACAACATTGGTATGAGTCTTTGGAAGCCACTATTCATTGGTGGCATGATGGATGATACAGTGTCATGACTAATGATAACCTCCACTAAATAAATGGTTTTAGAGATTGGCAGAGACAAGATTTATGTAGTTTCAGTAGGGGAAAAAATAAGCCATGCTGCTGAAGTAAGAAGTGTTGCTACCATTTACTCATGGTAGGAGAAATGAAACTAGTCAGGAATAACACACTGGGCAATAAAGAACACAAAGAGGTAGCTCCTGGACCTAAACAAGAAGAGATGGTATCTTGACAATGCAGAGAATCTTCATGTGACTGACTGGATTAAGTATTTCTTGTCTTCCCGTTATTCCCCCCCCCCCTTATGGTTTTTCAGGCATCCTATGTTTCTTATGCTTGGCTAGTTCTTACTCATTCTTGAAAACTCACATCAGGTATCCACTAATCTAGAACACTTTCTTCAAAAGGTATTTAAGAAAAGATAGTTAACTTGCTCTTTATAAAACAGCTACTCTATAGAGACAGTGATAGAGGGGGTTACAAATACAAAGAGATATAGATACATACTCCTATGCACCTTAGATGAGTCCTTTTTATGAGTCTACCACACCTTCAGACTATAAACTCCTTGTAGGACCATATGTTATCATTCTATTTTATAGGCAGAATGAATGAAATATAGAGACCAAAAATGAATCTTAAATAAGTGAATACACTTAAGCCTGCGATTGGACCTCCTATGAATTGCTTTCATAACATTGATTTTCACATTTATTTTCATAACATAACATAAATTTTCAAGAAACATTATTTCATAACATGCTTTCATAACATTTATTTGCACTGATAATGTAAAATATATAATTATTGTAAAAATGTTGAAAAACATAGCACATTTTTAAAAAGAAAATAAAAATCATTCATAATCCTTCCATAGTCATGTTAACATATTTCCTCTCAGTTAAAAAATATGTACTTTTTCTAAAATTACAAGGTAACTACTGGACAATGAAAAAAATAAAATTTTACTCTACTTTCCTACCAATTAGATAGATTAGTGAAGATTGGAAATAAAAATCATCCTAAAATATTTTCTGGTTAGAGTTAAGGAGGGAAAATATATATTTTAACACTCCTCTTGTCTTTATATTATAAATGGGAGCAATTGTGGGTAAATGGTACAGTAATGGGGCATGACTTTTAGCCTGGTTGGGTCTCATTGCATGGAGGGAGAAAGGAGAATAAGAAAATACCAATGAAATTTCTCTGCATAATAACGTAAAATGCTATCCAGGGCAAGTTTTTTTTTTTTTTAAGTCTATTATCTCTTGAAGAAAGGTTTACTTTCTTAAGTTAACATAAATTAACATAAGTTAACATATGTTAACTTGTTAACATAAATTCAGCTACAATATCACCAAGACTAATAATTATTTTTTTCAAAGATTCTATTTATTTAATTGAAGGAGAGAGAATGAGAGAGAGAGAGAGAGAGCAGGAGCAGGGGAAAGGGTAAAAGGAGAGGGAGAAGCAGACTCCCCGCTGAGCAGGGAGCCAGATGTTGGACTCAATCCCAGGACCCTGGGATCATGACCTGAGCTGAAGGCAGGTGCCCAAGTGACTGAGCCACGCAGGTGCCCAGTAATTATTTTTTACCTTAGGTTTGTATATGTGTGTGAATGATTGCATATATATAACCCAACAGTTTTCCATAAGAGACTAAAAATCCAATGAAGAAGTGAAAAAATACATCTTAACAGGATGCTGGGAATAAAGCCAGATTGTTGAACATAATATAGCAATGGCCACTCTGAAAAGATGCCCCTTTGATATGAAGCACTAGGCCCACTTCAACCCTGCTATGTGGATTAGGGCACTTAGTTGAATGGCTCTAAGCATGGTTTCAAGAGAGTTGTGTGCAAATCCCAGGGTGAGACCTCTTCATATGGATATAAGGACATTGTCCTACAGGAAAGTGAGGGTGGAGGCTCTCAGAGAAAGGAAATAAGGGGGAATCTAGATGAGATGCTGAGGTTTATCCACTAAGAGATCCATGAGGTTCCTATCATTTTTTTTTTCTGTCTGATCTTGGAGTCCAGAAACAGTCATATCTAACATTCACAGATTCCAATTTTTTTTTAATTTGTTTTTTATTTTTTTCTTGAAATTCCATCGGGTTATTTCCAAAGTTACTGTTACAGCTTCACAGTCCAGGCAGAACTAATAGATGAGGTTTTGAAGGAAAGGAGGCCAGTTTGGCTATGTCAAGCACTGGATTGAAGGAAGAGTCCCAGAATACCAAGTGGCACTCTCTAGCCTCATTTTAAAATATACTTTGTTATATTTTCTTTACTTCTTCTAGAGAAATGAAGTACTACCAATATTTTCCAGAATTCTATCCCCATCTTACTTCCCGCAGGAGTAACTCTTCTTCTGTTGAGGTTCTGCAAATCATTCCTGCGGTCACCTTTAAATTTTTTACCATACAATACATTGTTCCCAACAAAAGATGTAGCAATTTTAAGTGCATTTTTAAGATTTACTAAAATTGTATATAATATTTTTCAAGTTGCTATATTTACTCATCACTATATTCACTCATACTGATATAGTTTATACAGTTTATTTTAAATACAAGGTGGTGTAGCATTTTATAAATATAATTTATCCACCCCTCAGCTGTAAACTGTATCATATTTACACCCTCTCCTATTGCCAATAGTGATAAAATAAACTTCCCTATTCAGATTACTTTGTGCACATGTTAAACGTTTTCTATGGGCTACATTTCAAAACAGAATTGCTCAGTTGTATGTTATGTGCATTTTTAACTTTGATATTTAAAAATTATTTTCCAAAGAAACAGAATAGCATTGTGAGTGAATGAAGAAAGGAGAAAATAGAACATTTTTCCATTTCCCAAATACACTAGAACAGAGATTCTCCAATCTAGCTGCACATTTGAATAGCCAAAAATTCTAAAAAAATCACCAAACCCTAGGCCCAGACTGGAGAGTCTAATTGTAATTGGGCAGGCATTGGTCCTGGCCATCAATATGATTTTAAAGACCCCACCCCCTGGATGATTCTAACGTGAAGTCAGCAAAGAAAACAATTTCACCTGGGATTTTCATACATTAGCTAGCATCAGAATCACCTGGACCAGAGGGTCTGCTAATACAAAGACTACTTGGCTTCACCTCAAGTTTCTGATTCAGCAGGATGGAGCGGGTTTGAGAACTTATATTTCTAACAAGTTCAGAGGTGATACTAATGTCACACTTTGAAAACAATTCTTCCACAATAAAGAATGTGAAAATGAAAAACAGCCTTCACAACTAGTACTAACAGCTAGGCTACAGTGTTCCTACTTAAATAGTGCACATACACCAAAATAATTAGTCACTGAATCCATAATGAACAAGACAAAAACAAAACTATTTTATAATAGCTTCTTAACAGACAAAAAATAGAACTCAGTGCAAACCACAAAATGATGAAACATCTTCTTCTCCTAACTTTAGTGACTGTTTCTTTATCCATTACAACTTTAACTGAACTCCTTTTTTCTGCCTCTTATATAAAAATTACTAAATTAATCATGAAATAACTCCCACTTTCGTCCATGACTCAAACTAGCAAAAATTCCTAATATAAGCCCAAATTCTGCAACAACCTCCTCCCCTCCATTCGCCCAACCCAGCATATCCTCTGACTGAAACACCCATATTTTGCCAAGGTGTTCAGTCTCTCTTCCTAGAACAAAAAATAAACCCAAATTTGTCTGACTACTGGTGTGCTTCTGCTGATCTTTAGTGGACAATGACAGAGGTTACCAATAAAGTGGGAATGGAAGATATATATATATATATTCAAGTATATATATCTACTTGAAATACTGTATACACTTAAAATATATATATATATATATATATATATATATATATCTACTTGATATACTCTATACACTTAAAAAACACTTTAATACTTGTTTCTAGTGGTCTTTGGTGGACACTGACAAAGGTTACCAATAAGGTGGGAATGGGGATATATATATATCGCACACAGATTTTAATACTGTGCACACTTAAAAAATACATGTTACCATTATAAATATTAATATTAGACATATCTATTGTATAAGTAGATGAATAATTCACAGAGAAGAAAAATAATCAACTAGATATCTAGTCAAAGATATTAATTGTCAAATTGAGAATATTATTTTCGTTTTTTCTCAATGCAAAGATAACCAATTAGTTGTCCAACTATTTGTAATACTTTCACTTAAAGCCATATACTTTAAAAAAAAAAAAAGCCATATACTTTTCCCATGTTACTCAATGGGAAATCACTAGTTAATAATATTGGTATTACTATTAACTAGTATTAATACTAATATATACATTACATAATTTAAGCAGTGGTGAATTTCATCTCTCAGAACAAAAATTCAGTATTTGCTAAAATACAATTAATTTAAGCGACTCCGTATTCTTAATCTTTCATTATTCTTTTTTGTTTTCAAGATAACTTTTTTTAGTTTTTTATTTTTTATTTATTTTTTATTTTTTTTCCCAAAAATGTTTATTTTATTTTTTCAGTGTTACAAGATTTATTGTTCATGCACTACATGAGGGGTGGGGGTGGGGGGCTGGGCGAGCCTGGTGGTGGGTATTGAGGAGGGCACGTATTGCATGGAGCACTGGGTGTAGTGCATGAACAATTTTTCTCTTTTTTTTAAAGATTTATTTATTTTTAGAGGGAGCAAAGAGAGGAAAGGAAAGAACCTGAGTGGGCAGGAGGGGCAAGGAGAAAAGGGAGAAGGAGAGAGTTTCGAGCAGGGGGGGTTCCTCCTCACAACCCTGAGATCATGACCTGAGCCAAAACCAAGCATCAGATGCTTGACTGTGCCACTCAGGAACCCCAAGATAATTTTCTTTCTTTTTAGAAACATATGTCTATAGAGGGAAAACACCAAGGTGGGCCAGATTTGATCTGCAGACTGCAGAGTCCAACACCTGTAATAGAGCATTAAGATTCCTCACTCTAATGGCAGACTTTGAGGGCAATTACGTGAAACGTGAATATGCTCTCACTTTAGGCCCAAATTTCTGTTATGAGTGTTCTAATTTTGTCCCTTACAAGTCTGTGACCAACTCAACAAAATCACTAGGGATACATAATTTTAGAATATTTAGAAGTTTGCTTTTGGCTTAGATAATTCATGTTCAATTTATTAAAGTTATAGTTCTAAGAAAGGAGTCCTGTGGGCTACTAAATTCATCAAGAAAATTATTTTTCTTCTGCTTAACAGTACAGTATATTTTAAAAATCACTTCCTAGGAGTCCCATTTTACAATATTAAAGAAACACCTTAAGTGTTTCACAACACATCCCATTTAAATGAGTTTGCCCATCCAGGAAGAACACAGGCATCATCCCCATTAATTGAAGTTACCCACAATCAGGTTCCCATTGAGTGTGAGACCTGGAGCTGCAGACATGCATACTGAGTATTCTCAATGAGTTATTTTAGAAATAATTATTGCATCTTCAGCTATAATAGTCAAAGGTGATTAATTACAAGCACATAATTCCTGCCTAGGTAGATCGGTGAAATGAAATTTTATAATCTGTTGTTCTTAAACTGTATGCCTATAATTACCCATTTATCTTTAATGACCTTTAAAAGGATAAAGGACTCCTAAGGTTTATTTTCAATCTCATGACAAAGACCTTTGAATGTCATGAAATACTACATTTCCTCATATATCTACTATCAATAAAAATAATTATGATATTCTAATTGAATTTTGGATAACTCACATTGATTCATCTGACTTATGGTTAAACTCCTGAAGTCATTCCATTAGAGGAAGCTAAAATAAACAATGAAATGTAATATTCAGAAATCTTCTTTTAGTCTGTTTTCATTCTTCTTTAGAGCCACTTGTGGCTATAACCTAGATTTATATTTGGTTATGTGGTGGAAATGGTTTTGTCTCTTCAGGGAATTTTTAAGTATTTTCTCCATTTTGTATTTAATTTTACGTATATACTTATGTTCATAAATACATAGATATTATAAGTATATACATTATAGATGCATCATTATATTACATATATATATTACATACACATTTTTATATATGTGTATGCTATATATAAATATATATCATAAATGTGTGTGTGTGTGTATACATATATACACACCTATATATTAGCCATGTACTCAGAAACTGAGACAATAGTTATAGAGGATTCTTTGGAGAAAGTGATTCATAGCATGTATCTGTAATGTCACAGGAAAAATTTCCTCAAGAATACCTGATAACAAAAAAAAAAAAAAAAATACCTGATCACTCTTTTAAGGCCTATGAATCTATAAAGAAACTCAGGTCTTAGAATCAGGTGAACAACCATAAATTTCAAGCATTATGACTTAGGACACATCATTTTCCACAAGTTAGAAATTAAATAAGACCTGAATGTGGTGAACACCTACTAGGTATCCTAGTGAAATAAAGTCAATCATTCCATCAGTTTTGGCCTTTTTAATAATCATACATGCTTAGCTAAGCATTATTTTAATTAATAGAAGAATATTGATGGAGAAACTGTGCAAATATGTAGAAGTGAGCTTAAATTTTTTCAAGATAGAAAATTTACAAAGACACTTATAAAAGTGAAAAAAATGATACCTAAAAAAATAAAACAGGAAATACAGTTGAATAAAAGAGTATTAGAATGTAGTAAAATATATAATTCATTAAACATGGGTAAATTATACATAGAGTTGGTGAAAACCCTTACAGTGGGTGAAATAGAGGATCTATTTTGTAGACACATAGTTGAGTGTTTGCAATCTTCATTACTCACATGACTAGAGTTGATCTGGTAGTGTTCTGGTTTCTTTGCATAAGTAGCTGCTAATTTAAATCCTTGCTGATTGTTTCAAACTGACCCAGGCTAGGTTAAAGCTCTTCCCCATCCTGTATACAGGGTCTGTGTGCATGTATTTGTGGCAGAGGGAAGACTGAGGGGACCTGTAGTCAAAACATCTTTCTTTTGGTTATAACAGGTGATGACTTCTCATTTTCTATCATAAACCTCCAGAGTGGAGTTCACTGAAGGTAGTGACTTTGCCTATCGTGTCACTATGGCATGTCCAGTCCAATGTTCACATAGTTAGCACCAAATATATTTGTTAAATTAATTTGCAAATGAATGAATAATAACAACTGTCTAAATATATTAAGGATTTTCAGATGTTTGGCAGCCAGAAAATGACAACCTGCAATATAGTGCTTCCAATGTTGCTTTTTCCTACATTAAGCATTCTTTTTTATTCTTCTGCATTTATCTATACTCCCATCCCAATAACCTCTTTCTTTTCCACCTAGCTTAGCAGACAAAAAAAAAAAGTGGATTGGATATTGTGGTATCATAAATTCATAAAGATACTTGCTCTAGAGATCACAGTGAATATAAAGCATCTACTTATGATATTTAAAAAATAGAAATCAATATGATCTTTTATCATTTTTAAGTAGGAACTTCTCCTCCTGGAAATCACTCCTACCCCTTCAATAACTACGATGGATAAATTAAAAAATAACAACTCAATAGACAGCATCTATACTAACTCGATACATTTATTTTTTATTAATTGTGAACAAGTTAAACAAATATTAACTTTTTATACCCTAACAATTGCATGAATATGTCCAAATCTGTTATGCTTAAACAGCTATGTCTTTTATATATATTTTTTTGTTTTCTTATTTACTGTTTTATGATAAAAAGGGAATATACAAATTATCTAAATTTAAAATATTAGAGAATTAAAAAAATGTTAGAATCCAGTTAAGAAGTAGGAGATACTGTGTGATACGGATAAAGTATGAGTCACTGTGATTCAATCACTGAGTTGTCTATTACTCAGTTTTTAGCATTATCACTATTAAGCTACCCAATTCAACTTTGCAAAAATTCCTTATACTTTGCCCAGCTAGATACCACCTACAAGAGTTAAAAAGCATATACTTTAACCATCATATACTTAAATCACCTCATTTCTACTGAATCACTCAGAAGGAGGACAGATGGCAGAAGCAAGCTGAAAACAGTAGAATTGATAAGAAAACTATAATAATACCATATATTAAGAGATAATACAGTTTGAAGGTGTGGTCATTCCATCAAGACATTTTTGTCTTCATCAGCTCCTCTCCACAGAAATACAGTAAGATCATTATCATTCCTTGATAAGCAAACTAGTTGATGTGGAAAGACTAACCTAAGTTTCATTTTCTGGAAGCAGACAAAGAGGATCAGGAAGAAGAAAATGCAGAGAAATAAATTTTCTCCTAATTCCTGTGCAAATGTTTTGTCGTCGTCGTTTTTCCCTATAGTTCTGGACATCATTCTTTGCACAGACTTAGTAACAGGCAAAATACAAAATGAGCCTTTTCTATTTGAATACTTTACTTTCAAGAAAACACAATATGAAATTGTTCCTAAACTATTACAGTGATAATAAATAGCACTTTATTTACTATGAGAGTTTACTGTGTTAACCTCTTTAAAAGGATTTTCTCATCTAACCCTCACAGTAACAC
Source organism: Procyon lotor (assembly GCA_028646535.1). Lineage (NCBI taxonomy): Eukaryota > Metazoa > Chordata > Mammalia > Carnivora > Procyonidae > Procyon > Procyon lotor. Next base: position 72,211,816 of record CM053609.1, on the reverse strand, counting down.
TGGAGGGCATGAACTATTATTTCTCTGTTTTGCACCTATAAAAGCTGGAAATCACGAAGCTGAAATAATACCTAATGCCACACAACAACTAATTTATAAAACCAAATTTCAAATACAATCATTGTGGCTCCAAAGCTATATTCATTTGATAATCTAACTTTTGAAAGCGTAATATAAAACCATCTTACTTATGATATTATAATTATATCTCGGAATCACTGAAACTTACCATGAGTATGAAAATATGCTAAATGCTTTATATGGATTTCCTTATTTAATTCTTAAAGCTGTGAGGTTACTGTGAACATTTTTTAGATGAAGTAACTGAATGAAGACTTTGGAAGGTTAATTACCTAAACACACAAACAAATGAAATTAGTTTGATGTTGATGTTCATTAAATTAGCTGTGGCCCCTATAGGGGAACAAGAGAAGTTCCTTGCTTAGGGTGAGTATGGAAAGGAAAGTGAGAAGGTGAGAAGACTGCCATCACAGAAAGAATCAAGAGGAAGGCAAAAGACAGAAGCGTGACAAGAATAAATGGTCTACATTACCACAGTTTTGGCTCACTCCTGTCTGTGACTAGTCATGTCAAATAACTTTAGCATCCCCCTTCTGAAAGTAAGATTACTTTCTATAGCCTATAGTCTATTGCATAAGATACTGAAGATCACTGATGTCCAAACACTTTTTTTTCTCATTTGCTACATTATATTTTAAAGAAAATGCGCAGTGGCATTTAACTAAGCTTTGTTTAAGGGGATTTCGGTGTTCATATGTAATCCTTCATTTTATGTCAATGCTACTGGAACAACCTTTTTGTTCAAGGTAACATTTATGAATTGTACATCTCTGCTAGGTTTATTTAAGATGGTTTAAATGGCATGCATCATCTTTGGTACTAGATTATCACTACATATGTTCAGTCAGTAAATAAGATAACATACCTAGTAAAATAACATGACATCTCATTTGAGCATAATTGCTAGCATGTGTAAAGGACTTGGGTAGGCAAATAACTCTATGACGTGTGTAATATTATTATTATACTTTTATAAATGAGGTAGTTGAATCTAAAACTAAATTGCCCAGTGTTAAGAAAACAATAAGAGGCAAAGCAGTGGCTTGAACCCTTTTTTTTATAAAATACTGTGCTTTATGCACAGAATGATACTGTCCACTTCAGAGAGCAGAGAATGGGCTCAAGTAGGTACTGAACTCCCCATTACAGGATGTGTCCAAATACTGGCAGAAACACTCTTTGCCAGAGAGGCTCAGGTCTATAGCCTTAGATGGACTAGGTAGTTTCTAAAGTACCTCTTAACTCTGAGAGGCCGAGTTAGATTAAATATAACATCTTTGTGAAATATGACAATCTCGGTCTCAGGGGCATGTTCTGTCTTTGCTACTCTCAGGTTATTACATCTGACATTACAAACTCAGTGTAATGTACTAGTTCTTCTCCTGAAAAGGGGCTTAAATTTTGTTGTGCTTTGGAGTTTTTAACGCGCTTTTACGTATGTGATTTCATTTCCTTTCTGCCACAACCTTGTGTAGTAGAGAACACAGGTATTTTAATTTGTGTATAACAAATTTGAAAATTAAGACCCTGCAAGGAAGAAAGTGGCTTGGCCAGATTTCCATAATTAATAATTCATAGAATTGAAGCTAGACTTTATTTCCCCTACATTTTCTGCCTTTGAGGTTTGTACCTGATACAATAACCCTCCCACTTTCCTTAATTTTTCCAGAAATAAAAGAGAAACTTCTTTAAAAGCTACATTTCTCTTGAACTATCCAGTGCCTATTAAATGTCACTTTGTTATCTGTAATTTTATGCTTGCTCTATACCAGGAAAATGCAAACATTAACCAGGTAATGAACTGTTTTATCTCTGATGCCAAATAGTCTATGTTCTATTTGCCTCCTTTTAAATTTGCTGCTTCGGTGCTTTGTGGAGAGACCCAGTCTTAATCTGTAAGAGCAGGCTGCCAGCAGTTAGTTAGAAAACAATTTCCCTTAGCCTTTGCATGGCTAGCGTTTTATATTTGAAACGGTATTGACATAACACTTATACCATTTGATAACTCAACTACCCTGACAAGAGAAGGTAACAAGGAGAGAAAGGACAGCCAAGAATGTTGCAGGCACTGCTATCTAATCAGGTGTTGCTACCGAGTGAGCTGGAAGCTTTGCAGAAAGGAAACCATCATGAAGAATCAGCTTGTGTAAAACTGGGGAACATCTGTAGCTCTGTGACCTCTGTAGCCTGTTATATGTTGCCAGTATTCCCCTACAGACTCCCTGATAAGTTCTTTGGGGTTGAGAAGACATAAGGGCTCCAGATAGAAGCAAAGCCAATTCTACATTACTGAAACTTCCTTTTCTCTCAGAAGAGAAAATCTGTTTATGTTGTTGTTCTGAGGAAGAACAATAAGCACACATGAACACTAACCTGATTCCTCACCTCTTAACAGCACACATAAACTTCTAATCCTCTTAGCTCTACAGATTCTTTTAATATACCTATATGCAAGCTCTACACTGTGGTGCAATGCCATTCTAACTTAATAAGGGGCAAAAAGTCTCCTTTTTTTACGCAATGAAATCACTGCTGAGCACTCAAAATTGTAGTTTAGCAGATGCCTGGAAACTGCAGGTTGGTAATAAAGGTGAACAGATGGGCAGTCAGTCGCCTCCAGAGATGGAAGCTTCAGGTGCTGTGGGGAACCCTGAAAGCTGAACAAATGCTGTGCACAGTGGAGGGGCCCTGAGTTGCCCCACCCTGCATGTTTGAGTCATGTTTCTCTGAGGCTGTTGTGTTTCCTATAGTTTAACAGTTTGCCAGGGCCTGACCCTATGGAGAGGACAACAGCAGAGCCTGAGATAAATGAAAATACTAAACAACAGTAGAGCTAAACTGAAGTATGTGTCATTTTAAGTACTTTAAACACTGAGAACCAGAAAACCCAAATCAAGCAAGCCTGAAAAATTAGGAGACGCATTATTTCAAAAAATTTTAAGTGTGGAGGTAGAGCAGGTTCTCGAAATAGGACACTCAGTGAGATCATTCTGCTCTCTGCTGTCTGCCTCAGCATCAGCTTTATACCATCCCTCCCCGCAACGGTTACAGTATGATCTCTGTGACACTCAGGGAATCAGCTAAACAAACAAAAAACACCCGTCATCCTCACTGAAGAACTTAGCTGTGAACATCTATATTTGCAACGAATTACTTTAGAGGAACATTAAAAAAATCAGTTGCCTTGGGCCTCATAGGTGGGAAGAGAACTTTCAGAGGGCATTCATTTGGTGTAAGCACATTACTAATAGTTTATTATTCAAAGCTTGAAATAACTCAGGAAAATAGATACTATTAACCCAGATTATATAGATAAAAGAGTTGAGGCTCAAATGGAATTAATAACTGGTTGCAAATATTATGTCATCAAGACAAACTTCCAAACCCAGAAGTTGGGATTGAAGCAAATGCTACAAAGCACACATGTGCGCACGCACACACACACACACACACACGAAAGAAAGAAAGAAAATTCTTGTTTTTGGATAAAGATTCATTTAACTAAGGCAACCAGAGACCCCTCACTAGGATATAAGAGGAGGGCGAAATGGCTTTTTACTAATGGGCAAAATCAAAGAGGGATAATCTGAGCCGGGAATTAAAGGAAAGGCAAAATTAAGATAGGTAGAACTGAGAATGGCAGTTAAAAGTACAGATTTGCTTGATGAAAATAAGCAAGTGGGAAAGGAGAGATCAGGTTAGCCAAATAAAAAGTAATCTGGTCTATTAAAGTGTAGGATAATCACAATGAGCCAAACATCTCTTGGGCACTGCTTTACATTCTTTCCATTCATTTCTTATTTTGGCAATGATCTAATTCCAAGCATTGTTAACCACCATAGGCCAGCTTCCTCTAAGTGTAACTCAAGTGTACTGCTTTGCTGCCTACTATGAACCTCTTTCTGTCCTGAGGCTTCTCAGAGGCCTGGAAGTCAGATAATTGCAGAATCCACAGGCATTCAGGTACTTACAGAGGTCTGGAAAGAGTTAACAAGTAGAACAATTCTTATCCAAAAATCACTAAAGACATTGGCTAAATGCTTATCCCTTCTATTCCTCCAGTTGATGGAATTTTAGCTACATGCCATAAAGTTTCTCAAAAGTCCTGTAATCAAATGGGCATAGTCTCCAACTCCAAATCTAATCTGCTTTCATCTTGTTCCAGAATTTACACCGCTGTCTCTACCTCTCTCACTAATCCTTTGAGACAGAATGGTTTTAAAATATATGAAGTAAACAATAACAGCAAGGCAATAGTGGTGTCATTTAGAGAACATAAATAAGCTAGAGGAATATCCGATATTGAAGAGAAAAAAACAAGTTTGTTTACAGATCTATTAAGTTTGAAAAGTAAGTTATTAATATAAAGCTGTTAATACAAATGCACATTTTCATTCATAATGGAATTTAATAGAAAAAAATATGTGGCAATGTCACAAAAAACAGTAGTTGAAGTGACCTAATTAATCAGTGGAAGACGACAGAGAGAGAAGGCCTAACACAGAATGTGAAATAAAAGAAAGAATCATCAGAGCATATGGAAGAAATCCAGACCAAACCAAACTAAAATTCGTTTTGAAGAAGGTAAAGGTAATCAATAGGTATAAATATTAAAGAAAGTCAAAGAAGGAAGGATTACAAAATATCTTCCATTACAAGACTACAATGACTTTAATGATTTAGGAGTAGAACCGCACTAGGGTGCCAGTAACATAATTCATATTATAAAATTTTGAAGAGCAAGAATATGTTAAAGTAAAATTATATTAATTCTGGTCTTTGGAAAGTTTTTCCACTGAATGAACAGAAATGTAGCAAGCTGAGGGATAGCAGTTTTGAGACTGGAAAATATATACTTGTTTGACATACAAGGGGAAGAATCTAAAATAGAGGGAAAATTCGAAAGTACAAGAAACATACCTGGTTAACATTAAACCATGTTCCTAAAGACCTGGATAATGAGTAGCTCTCAACACAGAAATGGGCTAAATGGTTTACCATGAAAATGAGATGATGTACAACTTTCTCTGAGGTAATATGCAAGAAGACAGAATGAGTGAATATTAAAAAAAAAAATAAAAATAAAAAATAAAAAAATTTATTTATTAGTTAAAAAGAAAAAAGAATTGGGACGCCTGGGTGGCTCAGTTGGTTGGGCAGCTGCCTTCGACTCAGGTCATGATCTCAGGGTCCTGGGGTCGAGTCCCGCATCGGGCTCCTGGCTCAGCAGGGAGCCTGCTTCTCCCTCTGCCTCTGCCTGCCTCTCTGCCTGCTTGTGATCTCTCTCTCTCTCTCTCTCTGATAAATAAATAAAATCTTTAAAAAAAAATATTTAAAAAAAAAAGAAAAAAGAATATGAGGGCAATCACATTTGGTCACATTGATATTTGAAGTAAATTTTTTTAAATAATTAAATAATTTAAATTTAGTTACAGATTTAATAATGGCCTTAACCTGAAATTTAAAGAGACTCCTTTAGGCTGAAAAGAAAGGGTGCTAATTAGTAACAAGAACACATATGAAAGAATAAATCTCCCTGGAAAAGTAAATATATAGTAAGGATAGTGGATTAATCATTAATAAAGCTAGTATGAAGATTAAAAGACAAAAGTAGTAAAAATAACTGTGATTATAATAACTACTTATGGCATACATAAGATGTAGGTAAAAAGATGTAACATAAGACATCAAAACATAAAAGGTCAGAAGAGGAAGAGCAATAATGTTGAGCTTTACAATAGGGTCAAACTTAAGGTGTTACTAACTTAAAAAAGACTGTAATAGATACATGCTGTTATATGTAAGCACCATGGTAACCACAAAGCAAAAGGTTATAGTAAATACACAAAAGATAAAGTAATATAAGCATACCACTAAATAAAGTAATCAAACCCCAAAGTCAGAGAACAATAGAAGAAACTGAGAAGAACTACAAAAACAATCAGAAAACAATTAACAAAATGGCAATAAGCAATTCCTATCAATAATTACTTCAAGGGTTCCTGGGTGGCTGAGCCTTCCTCTCAGGTCATGATCTCAAGGTCCTGGGATTAAGCCCCCTATGGGGCTTCCTGCTCAGTGAGAAGTTGCTTCTCCCTCTCCCTCTGCCCCTCCCCACCACCTCTCCCACTCATGCTCTCTTTCACTTTGCACTCTTTCTCTCAAATAAATAAATGAAATCTTTAAAAAAATAACTACTTTATAAATGTAAGGGGACTAAATTCTTCAACCAACAGATATAGAGCGGCTGAATGGATTGAAAGAAAGTAAGAGAGAGGGGGACAGAAGGAGGGAGAAGGGAAAATAAAGAGAAGGAAGGCAGACAGGACCCATCTATATGTTGCCTACAAGGATTCATATTAGATGCAAGAACATACACATACTGAAAGGGAAGGGATGAAAAAAGATAGTCCGTGTAAATGGAAACCAAAAGAAACCTGGACTAACTACAGTTAGACAAAACAGACTTAAAAACAAAGATGGTAATGAGAGACAAAGAAGAGCATTAAATGATGAAAAAAGGGTCAATCCCAAAGAAGATACATTTATAAATATTTATGCACCCAACATAGGCACACCTAAATATATAAACCAAATATTAACAGACATAAAAGGAAAAACAGAATACAATAATAGTAGGAGATTTAATACCCCATTTACATGAATGGACAGATAATCCTGACAGAACATCAGTGAGGGAAATTGGCCTTAAATGACACATTAGACCAAAGGGACTTCACAGGTATTTACAGAATGTTACATCTAAAGTAACAGAAAGCATTATTTACAAGTGCACATGGGGCTTTTTCCAAATTAATCATATACTACGCCATAAAACAAGTCTACTTTGAAGAGTCTCTTCAAAGATAGTGCTGGGAAAATTGGACAGCCATATGCACAAGACTGAAACTTGATCACTATCTTATATCATACACAAAAATGAATTCAAAAAGGACTAAGGACTTGAACATAAGACCCAAACCCATAAAACTCCTAAAAGAAAACCTATGTAGTAAGTTCCTGACATATATTTTGGCAACAATATTTTTGAATCTGATACTAAAGGCAAAAGCAACGAAAGTAAAAATAAAAATAAACAAGTGGGACTACATCAAGCTAAAAAGCTTCTGCATAACAAAGGAAACCATCAACAAAAGTTAAAGCAACCTACTCCATGAAAGAATATATTTGCAAATCATGTATCTGATAAGAGGTTAATATCCAAAGTCTATAAAGAACTCATACAACTCAATAGCAAAAAACAAAGTAAAACATGTGCAGAAGATCTGAACAGATATTTTACCAAAGAAAACATACAGACAGCCAACAGGTACATGAAAAGATGCTCAACATCATTAATCATCAGGGAAATGCAAATCAAAATCACAATGAAATATCACCTCACACTTTGTAGAATGGCTAGTATCAAGAAGATAAGAAATAAGAAGCATTGGTGAGGACGTGAAGAAAAGGAAAGCCTTGTGAACTGATAGTAGGAATGGAAATTGGAGAAGTCATGATGGAAAACACTACTATCAAGGATCCTCAAAAAATTAAAACAGAACTACCATATGATACAGCAATTCCACTTCTGGATATTTATCCCATGAAAATGAAAACACCAATACAAAAAGATATATAACACTCATGTTTATTGCAGCATTATTTACAATAGCCAAGATATGAAACAACCTAAGCATCCACTGATGGAGGAATGGATAAAGAAATTGTGGTATATATAAATACAATGGAATACTACTTGACCATGAAAAAGAATGAGATCTTGTCATTTGTGACAACAGGGATAGACCCAGATGGCATTATGCTAAGTTAAATAAGACAGAAAAACAAATACTGCATGATTTCAATTATATGTGGAATCGAAAAAAAATAATTAAAACAATATATTTCACAGATAACAGAAAACAGATTGGTAGTTGAAAGGTGGAGATGCTAGGGTGCATGAAATGGGTCAAAGAGGTCAATGTTGCAAACTTCAAATTATAAGTGTCATGGGGATGTAATGTACAGCATGATGACAGTAGTTAAGAATACTTTATTGCATATTTGAGTAAATCTTACAAATCCTCATCACATGAAAAAAATTGTGACAAAATGGTGATGTTAACTAGATTCATTGTGATGATTATTTTGCAAAAGATACAAATATTGAATCATTACGTACACCTGAAATTAATATGTTATATGTCAATTACATAACTTACTTTAAAAAGAAAGGAAAAAAAAAGAAACACTTGACTTTTACAGTCTACAATGGTCCTTGGATTTTTTTTTTTTTTAATTCCTGCTTTTACTATTCGAGGTGATGTGTTTATTTACACTTACCTGGATTATTATTATTACATCCTTCTAAAAGGTAAATTTACTACAAGCCTTCCTTCCTAATCCATAAAATGTCAGTAGTACTTTAATACTCCTAAACAGATTATCTTAAACCAAAACTCTTCAAAGGGATCCTCCTATTGCCTAACAAATTAAGTAGGTAATTGTCATCCTAGTTTTTATTTGTTTGTCTGCTTTTTAAAGAAGTCCTTTATAAAGTAGCCCCACTAACTTCCAAACCTTGTCTTACATTTCTTTCAGATTTTTATTTTACAAATCTGGAAAACAATATAACCAGATGTTATTTAGAAATATCCCACAGTTCTCAACAGTTCCTTTTCAGCTCAAGTAATCATCTTTTCCTGGAGTGCCCTTGTCTCACCCTTACCCTTAATTATTTCCTGTAACAAGTACAGCCATTCCCCAATCCTTTAAACTCCTTTTCAATTGCTTTCACACTGATAGATTTTTTTATATTACTAGCATGAACTTGACCTTAAGATTAAAGAGCTTTCCCTTTTATTTAAAAATCTAAGGGACACAGACACTGGAACCTTATAACAGTGATTACTTTATACCTTATATTAAAATTATACATTAAAATGTGAAAAATATATTAAATATAAAAAAGTGAATGTTCCTTAAATATTGATTTAGATGGCTACTTCCTTCAGAAAAGTGTTACTTGTGTATCTTACCTTTTCCCTATCACAGTACCTCTTGCATATTTAAAAACTCGATAAATATATTGTGAATAGAAGCATATTTTACTAAAGCAGAATACACATGTACACTGTCATTGAGGGGAACTTTACATTCTCAGTTAAATAACAAGAGGTAGAGATTTTTGTATACTATTATCTTTTTTACTCAGTTTCTCATTATTTTATTTTATGTTGTTTTAAACTAGTGTATGTAGGAACATGTCAGACAATGAGAAAATTGTTTTTGTTTTGTTTTGTATTGTTTTGTTTCTTTAAAGATTTTATTTTTTTTATTAGTGAGACAGTGACAGAACACAAGCACGCAGAGGGGCAGAAGGAGAGGGAGAAGCAGACTCCCTGCTGAGCAGGGAGCCTGACATGGGGTTTGATCCAGGACTCTGGGATCATGACCTGAGCAGATGTTTAACCAACTGAGCTACTCAGGTGCCCCCGAGAAAATTGTTTTTGTTAAACACCACTAATTTAAAATTTGTTCAGTTCAATTTGCTGATTAAATTCTTTGCATTTGAACTATATATGTTAAATTACACAAAAATAATATCTTAAGCTAAATTATTTATCTTTTTATTTATGGCCTTCATAAGTATACAAACAATAAGTCTATAGCTGAATGAATTACTACAAAGTGAATAAAACTACGAAACTATTACTTGGTTAAACAAATTGAGACAAATATCTGAGAGTACCATCTCCTGCACTGCCCCAACTGCCAGAATTGCGCTCTTTTCTCAAGGAAACCATTATTCTGACTTCTTTCAGAATAAATATGTTGTCTGTTTTTGGACTTTATATAAGTAGGATCATACAATATTATACTATTTTTTTTCTTGTGCCCAACATACTTGTGAGATTTATCTGTGCTTTTATTTTTTCATAGCTATAGTGTACCTATTCTATATCACAACTTATTTTATACTTGATGGAAACCTGGTTTCCAATATGAAGTTATTATAAATAAAGCTGCCACAAACATTCTTGCATGTGTGTTGTGTGACCTGTGTGTGTACTTTTGTGGTATATTTGGGAATGACATGCTTTAGTAATAAAGTATATATATTTTTACTTTTAGAAGATAGTGACAATTTCCCCAAATAAGTTGAATCAGTTTACATTATCACTACATGGTAGAATTTTGCACCAGATTATAGTATCACCTCTAGTGTGTAAGATTTCCCATTGCTTCACATTCTTGCCAATATTAACCATTGCCTGTTTTAGCTTTTCACATATTTATTCAGATATGTCCAAATTTGAGTCAATCAGTTCTGTGTGTGGTGATATTTCACTGTAGTTTAAGTTCGCATTTCTCTGATGGCTAAAGGTTGAACAAATCATATATTTATTGGTTACTGGTGTCTATCCGTTTTTCATGAATGCTTTTGCCTATTTCTGTGGGATGGTTGGCTTCTACTTTTTGATTTATATAAGTTCTTCATGTTTTCTAAGCTTTTCATTGAATATATATCTTGCAAATATATTTCCTGTTACATGGCTTGCAATTTCATCAACCTTCTTAATGCTGTCAAGTGATGAACACAAGATCTTAGTTCTGATGTACCTCTTTCCAGGTCATCATTTTTGTGTTCTATTTAGAAATATTTTCTAAATATTTCTAAATATTCCCAATATTCATAATTAATAATAAATAATACCCAATATTCATGAAAAGTCTCCCATAAATTATACTCCTTTAAGCAAATCATGAAAAATGTCCCATATTGACCAGAATTTGATTCCCCCTTTGGATCTTGTACTGAGTGTTTTTTAGCATAGTTTTCAATACTACCAACTTTTCCTATTACTTTATAGTTGTAAATTTTCACACAAAAACTGTGGTTTTAAACAGGTATTTGAACTGAATTTATTTTCTCCCAAGCTATTGGTAGAAATCTCCTAACTTTGCTTTCAACTGAATTTTAACAGCTGTATATGAATTTTCAAAATGTAGATATCAAACATAACTTAAATACTATTATTATTATTATTATTATTATTATTATTATTTGAGAACTCAACCAGTAGGAATTGTCTGCTTTTTCTAGAATGTTATTTTGGCAATACCTACAACTGCTTAATTTTCATTATAACATTATCGCTCACTGTCTTCTAAAATCAGAACTAATACTATTATAAATGGTCATAGGCATTACCATTTAAATAAAATTCTAGCAGGTTAATGACATGCCAAATCAAAATTATAACTGATAAAATGAACAGTGATTACACATTTATAATTTGTCTTATTTTTCAAACATCCAAACAATGGTATAAATTAACGCTAATGCCAATCACTGTGACAAAACTGAAACTAATTACCTGAGAAATGGTGAAGGGAATATTGAGAATGTAGGATGCAGACAAAATTCTCATAAGCCGACTAAATCCAAATATTTTATCTATTTGTCACATTAACTACTCAGTGTAATGGCTATCAAAACCCATGTACATAAAAAGGTCACAGGAGTTGGTTAAAATTACGGATTCCCAAATCCCACACTTAATGATTTTAGTTCCAGAGGCCCAATGCTGGGTCTAGAAATCTGAGTTAATTATATGGGGTTTCCTAAGATACTGTTACAGACAAGGAGTATAAAATTCACTCAGGATTAAGTTTGCTCTGGATAGATCTATAAAATAAAAGGAGTCTATCATCAACATCCTAGTGGCTCCAATTCTCTCTTGCTCACCCTTTCTCTACCCCAATTCATGGTACTTGTACTGACCAGGCCCAGACTGGGCAAGATGTGTGGCAAAGAGGTATCTCCCAATCAAGAATGATTACTGGAGGGGCGCCTGCGTGGCTCAGTCATTAAGCGTCTGCCTTTGGTACAGGGTCAGATCCCAGGGGCCTGGGATCGAGCCCCCGCATCGGGCTCCCTGCTCGGCAGGAAGCCTGCTTCTCCCGCTACCACTCCCTCTGCTTGTGTTCCCTCTCTCGCTGTGTTTCTCTCTGTCAAATAAATAAAATCTTTAAAAAAAAAAAAAAAAAAGAATGATTACTGGAATTTACCTCTAATTTAATAACCTGCAGATACTTCTTCAAAATTGTATTCATTCTTACAGAAAGTTTTACTAAAAACACTTTATACTAAATTGTCAACAATTGATACATTTTACTGGTATTTTACTATCTTCCCAGGGCCATTTTTATATTTAAAAATGAAACTTTAATAATTTAATAAGGCATTAGAAGGTTTCCTAGATACTTGTTGGAATTGCACAGAGAGAAAGAAGTGGTAAATAACAAAATTCTTACATTTGTGTGTGTATACGTGTGTGCTTACTTTGGTATGTCTTATAAAGTAGAAAGTTTGGCTCTGTACAATATTGAATACCAAGATGCCAAAATGATAAGGAGCCTGGCTTGGAGTCAGTCTCTAATAAATATTCTTCAAATAAGTGAGGAGAAAACCAGGTTGAGAAAGGAGCGTTTTTAGGCTCTATGAGAGGAGTTGGCAAAGGCAGATTTTAGGATACTAAAGATAAGTGAAAAGGAATACTACAGAGGCCCTGAGAGAACAGAATACTCTAGAAGCTATGGCTAACAATTCCAAGCTGGAGAAGTAAGTTCACACAAAATTCATCTTTTTCTATGAGCTCATAAGCACAGTTATCTACTAAAACTGAACAATTATGGGGCGCCTGGGTGGCTCAGTCGTTAAGCGTCTGCTTTCGGCTCAGGTCATGATCCCAGAGTCCTGGGATCGAGTCCTGCATCCGGCTCCTTGCTCGGCAGGAAGCCTGCTTCTCCCGCTACCATCCCCTCTGCTTGTGTTCCCTTTCTCGTTGTGTTTCTCTCTGTCAAATAAATAAAATCTTTTAAAAAAAAAAAAACAAACTGAACAATTATGACTAGAGTCTGAGAATTGGATAAATCACTGAATAGTTGCTATAGGATTGTTAAAGTTTTCTTCTGCTTTCTTTTCTTATTTGGTGACGGGAGGGTTGTTTCTTTGATTTGTTTTGTTTGTTTGTTTTCCTTGTTTATAACAGGAACAATTAGAATTGCCTAGTGACTTCAATCCATTCAAATGGGTAAATGTATAATGGCACCAATCTGTGCTTCTGTGATGGGCTATAGTTGTGTTCTGGAGCCTGTAACTATAAAGAGAACTTGTGGATGGCTCTAACCTGGTGTTAGGTTAGAGAACTGCTGCAATAGAAGGAAAAGGCAGCAAAGGGGAATAAAATTTATGATGAACACATGAAGAAAGGATAAAGAGAAAGAAGTAAAAACGAGTAGTTCGATAGTGAGGGAGACAGGATGGATGGATTTTGATGGCAATGTGCTAAGTGAGATTAGTTACAGAATCACAAATACCTTATGATAATCACTTTTATGTGGAATCTAAAAACAGCTGAACTCATAGAAACAGAGTAGAATGGTGGTTACCAGAGGCTAGAGGGAAGGGGAAAAGAGGCATTGTTGGTAATATACCTGCAGTTAGAACATGAATAAATTCTGGAGATCCAATGCACAGCCCTGTAATTATAGTTAACAACACTGTATAATATACTTGAAAGGTGCTAAGAAACTAGATCTTAAATGTTTTCACCACAAAAAAAAAAAAATGATAATTATGTGATTGTGATGGAGGCAATGGCTAAAACTAAGGTGGTAATTGTATTACAATATACAAATGTATCAAATAAACATGTTGAACATCTTACACTTGTACAATGTTATAGATCAATTATATCTCAAAAATACTGACAATGTCAACTTGCATTTGAAGTGAGCCTAAAGAAAACAGAAAACAGAAAATTTTGGATATTGTGGGTGGAGATGTGACTGTTGTTATATTTTTACAATAGAGCTGTTCTAGCTGTGATCACTCCTATAGGGTGGTCAAGGCAAGTGCACTGTGCAAGAGTGATTTAGTAGTCAGGGAAGATCATACTGAGGGAAGAAAATGGTATATAAGAATAACATGAGTCACAAAGGAAGAATGGATTTAACAGCAATGGAAGAATGATAGAAAAGAATGGCAGTAGAGAATAAAGATAATACCAACCTGTTATTTTTTTTAATTGACCAAGAGGTTTCTATTCAAGATGTTTTATGAGGAATTACATCATTACAGAATACACACATTTAAATTGACAAGAGAGATTGATAAAAACCTTTTGTAAAAAAGATTTGGATCAGAATGAGATGACAACCCTGCCCCCTGTCTCACACCCTGCTACTGAAACATAGAAAAGCTGGATTCCACATATAAAAATGTGTACAAACCTGAGCTCTTAAGAAACACTCTGGAGCCTAATGAAAAAGTAACTCATAACCAAGATATATAAGCTGAATGTCTTGTCATTTCTATTCCCACTATCCTGGGAATAAAAATCCAAGTACCTTGGAAATGCCGAGGATGGAAGAACAGGTTACCTGGCACCATGAGAAAATGTTCATGTAAGACATTCTATAAGGCCATTAGTCTGGTGTTTGATGTCTCCAGACTACAGTGACACAGGGGATGTGTTGAACTCTTCTAGATTGGTATGTGTGTGGAGGGGGGAGGATGCATAATCAAATGCAGTAATCCTGTTCAAAAAAAAGAAAGAAAAGAAAAAGAAAAAGAAAAGCTCCAAAGTAATATTTTGGGATGGTCATAGCCATTTCAACAAAGGCAGGATATTAAAGAAATGTCTATAAATTACTTTAAAATATCACACAGTATTGGCAATTGTTGGGAAGGATACTGAATATCTAGATTGTTCATTGTACTATTCTAATTTCTTCTGTGTAATAACTTTCAAAATAAAATTAACAAAAGTAGAAAAGTGAAATAAAGTACAATTCTATTAACAATTAGCTTTTCTTAGAGAACTTTTTATTTATAGATAACTAACCTGAAAATTTGATTTAAGGTAAAGAAACTTGAGTTACAACAGAAAATTAATTCTGGTAAATATTACATTAAATAACTCTTAACACTTGACATATATAAAAGGCAGACTACTAGAAGAATAATATTAGAATTATGAGACTTTTTATGTGTTTGTACGAAGTAATATATTTGCCTGTTCTCAAGGAAGACCTTAAAACCTTTTCAACATTTCATTTAAATTAAACTCCTACCAAAATCACTCTAAGTAGAATAATCAATTATTATTTCTTTTCAGATAATTTCTTAATCTTCCTACTAGATTTCATATTTCAAATATATCTTTTCTTCATACCAACACATGTTATAGTAAACTTATCCTTACATGCTTTTTACCAGTTAGGGTATAACCTACTAAAATCCACACCATATGTTTTCATTCAATACTCTTCTCAAAGTAACTGCTACAGAATTCTTGTATTTAGTAAGTTGTTCAATGAATGGTTTTCCTTCAGAAAGATTTTATTTTATAGTAATAGGCATACTTATCTTTATTACATGTTTATTCAAATACTAATTTTATGACATACAGAAATGAATTAATACAATTAAACTTCCAATATCTTTTATGATCATGCAATTTAATTGGGAAAAAGATGACAATTCAATTCTCTTGACCATCATCTGCTAAACTGATTAGTAGAAAAAATATATTTATACCTGCATTAGACCTAAGTATACATGATTTTACTTTTTACTGTCTTATAAAAAAACATTTAAAAATGAAAATTACATTCAATTTTTTTCTATATACTCTTAAACTATATAGTATTTTATCAAAGAATTGAATCAACTCGACCAGTGAAGACTACAGACCAGTGCTAGCCAACAGATCTTCCTAACATAATGGAAATAGTCTATAACTGTGCTTTACTCAGTATAGTTTGGCTACTGACTACCTGAAATGTTACTAGTCTGACTGAAAACTGAGTTTTTAATTTCATTTAACTTTAATTAATTTAAATATATATAAATTTTAGGTTTATAGTTTATTCATGAATTTTATTTATTAACATATAATGTATTACATATTTCAGTAGTACAGGTCTGTGATTCATCAGTCTTACACAATTCACAGCGCTCACCACAGCACACACCCTCTTAAATATATATTTAAATAGATATATGCAGCTAGTGGCTGATGTATTAAACAGTTCAGCATAGACAATGAAAACTATAGACATAAGAAATGGTCTCTATTTATTGACACAAACTATTTTTTAAAAAATACTTACGAAAATGTCATAATTTGTAGGTCAGAATGGCCTATGTCTTAGATGAATATTAATAATAATAATAGCAAACACTTCTGCTCATTATTTCATGCCATGCACTGATACACCAATTCATTTACTCTTTACAATAACCTTGATACTGGTAGTAATATTATCCTTATTTTAAAACCGAATAGATTGAAACACTGTGTACCTATGATTAGTCACAAAGTAAAGAGCAGAGGCTTTATTTGAACCAAGAGATCTGGCTCCAGAATTTTTTAACTGTCTTTAGGTAGAAATATTGCTTCCCTATCTAATTATTTCCACTTATAAAATATACAGAAACAAATATACATTTAATGTAGCTTGTGCTTATTCTTTGAAATGAATTGAAATCAATTTGGAAAGTTTATTTCCTACATGACAGAGTATTCTATGCCCCATCTCTCCAGAGGTTTCACTGAAATGGCAAATATAGATATACATATACAGACACATATATACATACAACATACACACATATCTGTGTGTATATTTTCATATGTAATAAAACTATTACAGTATTTGGAAATAGGGAAGTCAGAGATCAACAAATTCAAAACCTTAGGGAATACTTGGATTAGTGGAATGTAATAACATAGAGGAAACCACAGCCTGATATAACTTCTTCCCAGCATGCCTCCAGAAGATGCTTCAAGGTCACAATTAACTCACTAAAGAGCAGTTGTGCATCTGTCAAACAGGAATATAAATTACTGAAGAACTAAGCACAAAAACCTTGAGTCACTCAGGCCATCCCCTTCCCAGCTGCCCATACTAGGGCTCAGAGAGTTATTTTCTAGAGGATATGAGAGATCTGTTGGAGATTCCTATGGTGGGTATTGGGAAATGGAGAGAATGAAGGAAGAAAATGCAGTTCTGTCCAATAGTGAACACCTCAAATAACTCTGCTGCCACAGGAAGAGGAAAAATCCTGCCTGTGTGTAGCCTACCCAACTGCCAGAAAGGAAATTGAACCACTTAAAATCATCTGTTCATTTAGACCAATCTGTAGTAAACCATCTAATTCAAGGAGGAGGCCTACTGAGAAATCAATCCCAATCTTTTATGTGTGAAACAGAACCAGCCACTTCTACTAATCAATATAGTTATTTATTTTTTTAAAAGAGAAATTAATATCAACAAACAGAACTCCAAAAATAAGAAAGATAAATGAACTTCTAATTCATTTAAATTACTCATGTCAGTGATATTTAAGAGGATAATGTATCCATGTGATAAGCACAGACTACTAGGAAAAACAGTAAAGAACAAACAGTACAAGAAATTAATATATATAATGGTGAAGTAATAAAATGGTCACATATGACAAACACATTGGTGATACAAGTCAGTAGCAAAAATCTCTGTCAGAACAGAGCACAAAGAGGATGCAGAGAAAGGGGAACCCTCCTACACTGTTTGTGGGAATGCAAGCTGGTATGGCCACTCTGGAAAACAGTATGGAGGTTCCTCAAAGAGCTGAAAATAGAGCTACCCAATGACCCAGCAATTGCACTACT
>CM053609.1:72176003-72193903 GCA_028646535.1 Procyon lotor | reverse complement strand
AAAAAAATTAAAAAAAAAAAGAACAGAGCATAAAGATACAAATAGAAAAACAGAAAAGTGAATATTCATGTAGTCCAACATCAAGTCACTGAATGCAACATTTGCCTAGGGGTCGTTTAGCAAACTCAGGGGAGGATTTAAAGTGAAAGTTCTCAAACCTGGAAAAAAGATTGAGTTGAAAGGGCCCATACAGACCAAGCAGGATAAGTAACCAGAGCACGTTTAGATACAATGCTATGAAAGTTTAACTCTAAACTATTAAGAAAAAAAAACTGAAAAAATTTTTTTTAAGATTTTATTTATTTATTTGACAGAGAGCTAGAGATCACAACTAGGCAGAGAGGCAGGCAAGAGAGAGGGGGAAGCAGGCTCCCTGCTGAGCAGAGAGTCCCATGCGGGGCTCTGAGATCATGACCTGAGCCGAAGGCAGAGGCTTTAACCCACTGAGCCACCCAGGCACCCCAAAACTGAACAATTTTTAATGAGAAAACAAAATTTCCTAAAAAAAGAAATTAAAGTAACACCAGACTTCTATTCATAAGAGCTGAATGTTAGTTCAGACAAAAAAATTATATTAAACCAGGATTTTTTGTGGGGTCAATCTTTCTATAAAGTTTGAAAGGCTAAAACAAAAATATGTTAAGATGCTTTACTAATTTTAAATTAGTCAGAAAATAATTTTAAAAACTGGAAAAAGAGTCCAAGAATTTAGTGAAATGAGAAGAAAAAAAATGAAAATAGGCGTTACTGGGTATGTTTTAGAATTGGTGTTGATAGCTGGATCCTGATATTGGAAAGATTTCTCCAATGAAAAATGTTTATGTAATTATATATTTCATTCTATTTTACTGATTCTCAATTTTATCACCAACCTAAAAGCAAAATGCAAGCTAAAATTTATATTTATATAAAATTTTTATTTATATATTGCTAGCAAATAATCAAAATACTATTAGGTAGAAGCTAGTTTACGAGCAGTGGAAGAATCTTCTGGAGGCAAGAGTCTCAAATTCATGATAGAGACATGAGCTAGAGGCAAGGGAAGTGATAAATAGGTTATACATTAGAAGCCAGGTGGCACAACATCCAGACCTTGTGGCTTCCAAGACCTTGGGACTGACAGACCAAGAGCCACAGGTACAGAACATGTGCTTTCCTTTTTCACCTCTGCCCCTAGACACATTGTAATATATTTGCATTGTGGTGATAGCCCATTCACCCCAAGGAGAAAGGCTGCCTTTACAGTTCTGGTACCAGTTTATAGAGTCAAAAATTCCCCCTCCCAGCCTGTGGGAGGAGTCCCCCAAATGACTGGAAGCAGCCTCCATTAGAGACACCCTACTATAGGTCAAAGCTCCTACCAGTCCAGAAAGACCTAACAAATATACAAACCCAAAACAACCTAGGGACTGGTTCTACTTGGCAGAACCTGCCTGCTTGCCCACCATGAGAGCGTAATTTTGCTTTAGTAAACTGCTTTGTGCTTGCTACTTCCTTTCTGGCTGTCTATTCTAACACCAATCCTCATGTAAATCTTTTCGTGGAAATCCAAGAACAGAGACTCCATCCATACAATGCAGGCCCTCACCCCAGTAATAATGCTATATGTCAATTATACCTCAATAAATCTGCTTAAAAATATGATAAATAACTGTAAATATGTAAAACAAGTACAGCCAACATATAGAAAAAGGGACAGTGGAGTAGGATATGAAATGAATAGGTCTATTACAAAACCCTTTTCAGGGAGAATAAAAACTTTATATTGATAGAAAGGAAATTCA
Source organism: Procyon lotor (assembly GCA_028646535.1). Lineage (NCBI taxonomy): Eukaryota > Metazoa > Chordata > Mammalia > Carnivora > Procyonidae > Procyon > Procyon lotor. Next base: position 72,192,119 of record CM053609.1, on the reverse strand, counting down.
GAAAGAAGTATATTTAAAGTTATAACAATGTCTAGCTATATAAATAAGAAAAATTAACAACGATTATTTCAGGGAGTAGATCTCTGAAGGGGGGGCTTGATGTTTGAATATTTTAACATGTGCCTGTGTTACTTTTATAATATCAGTTATAGACTTATTCTAAATTATGTGATTCTCATTAAAATGGCTTTGGCATGCTGCATTTTCCTACTCAAAGAATTAAATTTTAGTATAATTCAGTACTACATTAGTACACATGTTCAGCACCCATGAAAGTTTTGTGCTATACTCAGATTTCTTCAATAGACGGGTATCATACCTACTTAAGTAAATCTTAAGAATTTAGCTATTATTCATTTTCTTTATCTAGATGTACTAAAATATCCTCTGCAGTAAAAATTAGGAAACTTTTTCTATACAGGGCTAGACAGTAAATACTTAAGTTTTTGTGAGCCCTCAGATCTTTGTTGGAACTGCTCAACACTGCTACTATAGCTTGACCACAGCCACGCATAATACCTAAAGAAAGAGCATGGCTAAATTCCAGTAAGACTTCATTTACAAAAATAAGTGGCAAGCCCTATTTGACCCATAGACCTTATTTTGTCAATAACCATACTAAAGTAATCCAGACTTGTCTGCTGTTCTTCATATCTATTTCCTTGTTACCTGATGTTGTTATATCGGGATCGAGACCCTTCCAAAAGAACCCACAAAAGGCAGGATGGATGCAAGAGCAAGAGGGTTTATTTCCAGCTAGCTGGGGCTCCCATCAGCACCCTCGATGCAGCGCAGTGCTAAGGCGAGAAGCCCTGCCTCTCTCCTTCGAAGCATTTTTATGCACTCGAGTAAACAAGCACTTACGTCACTACACAGGTCACTACACACAAGTAGGCGAGTTCCTTATTCTTTATATGGCAATTACCTAAATCTATGCATTTCATTGGTGCATTTGAACAACTCAGGGACTAAGTGTCACAAAGGGCAGAAAATTCCAGGAATAGTTTCACGCCCATACCCTTAGGCCTGTCTTTTTCTGGCACCCCCCTACGTTGTACCCTTAGGCCTGTCTTGGAGGAACTTAAAACCGAACTCCACAATGTGAGGAACAAAGACCAAAGTAAAAAATTAAATTTCCTTACAACTTACAGCCCCACTGGCAAGTCCTTGAGACAGGCAGGCAGAGTGACCTTCCTTAGAGGAAGGAAGTCACACTGCCTGGATGTTGACACTTTATTAAGGGCAAAAAGCAATCCTAGCTTAATATTATCCTGATCTCTCCATAAGTCTCCTTTAATATGTAAAAATTCCTTTGGAAACTTCCTTTATCTTTACCAACCAAGATATATGTTAGCAACCATCCTCCAAGCAGATGGCCCACTGATACTCATTTAAAGGGTCTCATGACTAAGGTTTTATCAGACTGTAATAAATGACCTTGTCCTAACAATAGCTAGCCCCCTCAGGATCCTGGAAACCTTGTTTCCAAAATACCTTGGAGGCTTGTGCTGTCCCTAACCTCTTTCCAACTTGAAGGTATAATATCAGTCATCCCTCACAATCCCAGTGCAGCTCTTTTTGCCCATATGTCCGGTCCCCATGCTTTAATAAAACCACCCTTATGCTCCAAAGATGTCTCAAGAATTCATTCTTGACTGTTCCCTCCCAAATCCCAACATTGCCACCTCATTACCTACTTGCACAATTTTGCCCCATTGTAATACATATGTCAATATTAAATTGTGGTCTGGTTGTAGCAAAATTATATAGATCTATAATGTTTACAATTGTCTCTGCTTCATGCTGGGCACATACTGCTTTCCCAGTTTTTTCTCCTCAGTTAATTTAATAGATTTATAACTAGTTCATGATCCAGGTCATTTACAGTGATTAGAAACAAGGTTTTCCACACTGACCCTGGAGAATGCAATCCACAGTTTCACTCTATCTGAAAAATATACTTATGTTCAATTCTAATTTCCTATTGCTTGTAACTAAAGAGGCTAAACACGTTGTGAAGTATTAAAAAAAAAAGTTAGCAATACTAAGATGAAAAGTGATGTGCATTGCAATTCAATTGGGTCACTGACAGAATGACCTTAATTTCTATTCAAAATGCTCTGGTACACACTTATTCAGATATAGATGAGAGATAATGGGCTTACAATGAATATTGCCAGCCAGCCTGATAAAACTGACAAGACAGAGATAAGGAAGTTCTACATCCTCTTATATTCATGTTTAGCCCTTGGGGTATTTTGTATCAGAGTACTGTTGTTGCTTTGTCTGGTAAAGCCAGGTTAAGATATTTAGGGAAAGATTGTGAAACATCAGAAGGAGACAACTGACAGCAATTTGAGACGCACACAATGGAGCTGGAAATCTCTAAACAGAAATTTATGCTGGTGTCAGGATAAAAAATGAAAAGTCATTTGAAATCCACTGATGTTTAACTTCAATGATACCACCACCGAAGGCACATTATATAGCAGACTCTTCCTATATTTCTCAGAACTAAAAAGGGTATGTGCCTAGAGTTTTATGCTGTAAAGTTATATAGTTCTGAGACAGGGAAACTGAAGGGACCTGATGGGGAAAAAAAAAGAAAAGAAAAGAAAAAAGCGGTTTTTCTTTTTTTTTTTTCCTTCTTTTCTGGCTTCTGTTCTTAGGAGGACCTACTCTTCCACTCCGCTCTACGCTTGCCTTGTAATGCAAATAACCTATATCCTACTTGTAAGTGACAAAGAGATAAGGATATATTGGAGTCTTCCACCACAAAAGGTAACATCTAACCCTGCCCATCTGACTGGGCAGGGTTGTCAAATCAAAAGTTCTCCAAGACCACTATTTCCAAACACCAAGACCCCTGACTTAAGGGAATGAGTTACTTAGAAAGGACACTTGAACCTTATCCTTGTTCTGATCAGTTCTTGGATGCTTACGAGGACACATGCACCAGCACCATGATCACTAATAAAACCCCCAGACCCCAAGCAAAAACAAGACTCATGCTCTTTTTCTTTCCTTTCTGAGTCTCTCAGACTCTGGTCCATCTCTCCTTCCCTCTCTCCCTCTTCCTCCCTGTCCTACTCCTCCCTCCCTCTCTCTCCAATATATATATAAATATCTAGCTATATCTGGATATAGATATATATCTTCAATAAGCCCTGCTTTCACCTCGTACTGACTCATGTTTGATTTCCATCCCATGTGAAGCCAAGGACCCTTCTGGCTAGTCCTCTGGGTCTCTACTCTGGATCTTAGGAGCCAGTCTGCCAGCATCAGTTTTACTCTCTAAATTTTAGGAAAAAAGGTTTTTCAGGTGTTGGAAACTTTAGGCTTCTGAGAAAAGAGGTAAGCAGAATTAGAGTTGAAAGGTCTTGTATTACACTATGCTCATTCTTGTAATCCCCACCTAAAATGAGGCTGCAGACTGAAATGTCACTCCTTTTTATGTATTGTATCCTAGCAATTTGTCTACTTCTCCCTTAGTTGTATGCTTTGCTCCAAGTTCTGGAAGTTGCTCATTATGCACATATCTCCAAAATGTAAAACATGTTTTTCTTTTGAACTGCTTTTCTAGAAACACCTTTCTCTCCATATTTGGCTAAACAGAGGTTCGGAAAACTGGAGGATCCTAAAAATATATTCATTATATGTGTATTTTTGATGAAGGATAGTTGGAAGGCAGGCAGGCAGGCAGGCAGGGACAAGGTGCACCCCACCCCCAACCTAAGACAAAACTACCTTAAAAGAATTTTACACCACCCAAGAAAGGAACCCTCCACCCTTTCCCATACGTTAGATACACGACAAAAACAAGAACTTCATTGGATGACAGGAACAGGGAGGGTTAATAAGATTAAAATAGCCCACTAACAAGCCCACACAGACTTAGAAACTCCAGTGTCAATCCTCTTGGGTCCTCTCCCTCTTTGGCAGCTTTGTACTATCACTCAATAAACTTTGCCTTGCTGACCACCATTCTGCCTGGTCTACCTCTTCATTCTTTGAAGTGACTTGACAAGGAACTACGGACACCAAAGGAAAAAATCCTGTAACACTTTCACCCTAAGTATCCCTTACATTCACGACCCAACATCTTCCGTTTTTATTTCCTTTACTAAAAAGGTAAAAAAAATTATCCTGGAGATTTTGTAGGTACTGAAACTCAGAGTTTGGCTGACGGCAACATAATCCTTTCTCATAAACAGTTAAAATGAAGAATGGGTGACTTATTAAAGAGCAAGCACAGACTCTTAGCTGTTTAATCTCCTCTAGTACAAAGACATATCTTGAATTTTGGGAGGAAAAAGTTGCCTAGAGCCCATAGCCACCAACTATCTCTCTTTTTCCCCCTCTTATGCAAGTACTGGACATCTCATCCTCTAAAATTTCGTATTTTCTACACACAAGTATTCATGGGACATCATTGGCAAATAGCCAATTTGGTCAATCTGAGGCCTAATAGGTCAATCTGAGGCTCTTGGTAAATCAGAAATCAAATCAGGTACTACAGCCCATTTTCCAGACACTAAACTGGCTCTTGAGGCAACTGATTGGAATTTGTTTACCTTCCTATCACTACCTGCGAAACACTAATTGGAAAATTGTTGGGGAAATATAATTAAAAATAAAATTATCTGCCAAGCCAGAAAACTTCATGATAGAAGAAAAAGAGAAGAGTTTTATCATTGGTTAAGCATTAAATCAAAATGTGATATACATCACAGGCAACCACTAAAGAGTTTACAAACACAAAAAGAAAGTTCACCCTCTTAACCAGACAGAAACAAACCATTGCATACATGTTCACAAAATAAACAATAACTAGCCCTCAAGTAAGAGAACTTGACAGCATCATTTTTCACACACAGTTCATCTTAAATAAACCTGGCAACTGGGTTGGCCACTTTTGTTTGCAAATTGCCTTTATCCAAAGGAATAATAAAATGGGGTGCCTGGGTGGCTCAGTGGGTTAAACCTTCTGTCTTCAGCTCAGGTCATGATCTCAGGGTCCTAGGATCGAGCCCCACATCGGGCTCTCTGCTCAGCAGGGAGCCTGCTTCCCCCTCTCTCTCTGCCTGCCTCTCTGCCTACTTGTGATCGCTCTATGTCAAATAAATTAAAAAAAAAAAAACAAAACACAAAGGAATAATAAACTTCTTAACATCTCCATGAAGGTAGGTAGAATTTGAAGCCAGATGACTTAAATTAAACTCTCATGGGATAAGGACATGGGTGAGGGTGGGAGGGGCTATCTTCTTCAATAATTATGTTTCTAATAGATGGATCCCAGATCTTTGAGAAAGATGTTCCCTAATTGTAGAGCTGACCAAAAGCTTTTAGTTAGCTTTTCAAAAGATTTATATAACATCTCAACAGGGCAGAGAAAGAATTCGCAAGTATTCTAAAGTAAATGCTTACAAAAAGAGTTAGGAAGTCTCTCTCTTTTTACACAGGGGGATTTCCATTTTTTTTTCTGTAATCAGATTTGTATTTACACTTAAAGAGTCTATCTTGGAAAGGTGCCCTAACATTATGCATGCCTGTCTTCTTGTGTCTGCTCTAGGTCCTACTCATTGTGGCATTGAAAAATATGCCTCTGTTGTCTTCAAATCCTTAAATAAATTCAAGTAGGTTGAGAATTCAGGTAGTCCTGCTAAACAGCGACTGGGTTCAATATGCTGTATTACAAGTATAATGTGTCTTCTCCTCAAAGTTCCCTAGAACCTTGAAAAGTCAGTGTAGAGAGCAAACTGGAGTGTCTCACGTCAAGCAGGGGTCTGTGTCAAGCAACAATGCAAGCTCAGGTACTGCAACTAGGAGATATCACAGGGACCAACGTCAGCTGACACCCCAGAACTGATAACAAACAGAACCAGAGGAGGTCTGCAGAGACCCAAAACTGATTAGAGTCCTTTAAAAAGGGAAGGATTTTGGCAGCAAACTGTCAGACTCTTCAGACCTGACCCCTCTAAGTTTGACCACTTAAAATAGGTACCTGCCGCCGATGACTCTACCCGATTGATCTTCAAATAGAACCAAGATCCTTCACTGCTGGAACATCAGAAGCATTAAGTGCCAAGAGCTCACCAGGAGCAGACCGAGGCCTTATCTCAACTGTGTGCCCACAGACTGACTTTGCAGTTGGTTTCTTAACTTCCTACACCTTTCTGCTATCTTATTTGTTGTGTAGCTTGTCTTCTCTCCTGCTCTGTGTGCTGTGTAAGAAGCCAAATTTAATCCCATAGGGAATTATCATCGAGTTTGGAATCCTGAACCTGCTCTATCATTGTGATTTAACTTCGCTTTATGATTGAATAAAGCTGACACTGTGGAAAGACACAACTCATGTGTGAGCCTTCATAACGTGCTCATGAGAGTTTAGTAGGAGTTTTTGAGTCTCCTAATTTTTTCTGATTCCCCAGTAAAGAAAACTGCACTAAGCTGCTGATGTGCCCCTTTAAATACTTATTAAAATCTCAGTCTCTACAGGGCAGTAGTTTAAAGAATAGCTAAGAAAGTTCGTAATGTATAACACAAAAGAAAAACAAATTGCAGTATTTAAAAAAAAAAGAATTGCAGTATTACTACCTGCAAGTGAAAAATTCTATTAAGTGGTAGTCCACAATGAAGTTATTACTTCTGAGAACAACTAGAAAATAGCAAACCAATCAATAGATCAACCAATGTATATGTATTTCACTACAGACATACATGAATAATAAACAAGTACAGGGAAAGTACTTTTGCCTAGTATATAGGCATAGCTAGGCCCTATGCCTAGCCCTTACTACATGGAATTTACCAAACTCCTCTTAAATCATGCTTCAGACAATATCCCGAAAGCAGATGAGATCTGGACCCTGGTCAAGGATATGTGGGACACTCGCATAGCCAAACTATGGGTGTCTGCTGACAGCTTTGTGAGGCAGCAGGAGGCACATGCCAAGCTGGATAACCTGACCTTGATGGAAATCAACACCAGTGGGGCTTTCCTCACACAAGCTCTCAATCACATGTACAAACTCCGAACAAACCTGCAACCTTCTGAGAGCATCCAGTCTCAAGACTTCTAGAGAAAGACCTGAACTGGTAAAGTAGGGGATTGCATCTGCTGGCCAGAGGCTTGCAAAGCGGTGTGTGAGTGCTCGCGACACGACAGAGGTACTGGTACTGTTATCTCTGCAGTTCTAGAGCCCTTTTTGAATGTATGAAAAACTGTAATGAAACAAGGAATGGTTTGTCTATTAAACCAAATTTAATATTGAAGATGATGACACACTTGTTTAGTACTTTATAGATTAAGAAACAAAAAATAATTAAGATTTTAGCTCATGAGTAAGAAAATTTACATTTTATTAAATAAAAATTCATGAAACTGTCTCTAAGGACAGTTAACTTCCCTGTATATGTAGAATATTTCCATAAAATTGACGGACTTCAAAAATAAAAAAGAATGCAAGCAACAAAAATTAATAACAATAATATAAACAAAGAAAAGAAAAATAGCACTTAGGGAAAAGAAATCTATATAATGTCTAGATCAATGAGTAAATCCAAACATTAATCACAGAGTTTTTTTTTTTTTAAGATTTTATTTATTTATTTGAGAGAGAGAACATGGTGGGGGTCAGAGGGAGAAGCAGATTCCCCACTGAGCAGGGAGCCCAACATGGGGCTCGATCCCAGGACTCTGGGGATCATGACCTGAGCTGAAGGCAGACACTTAGCCAACTGAGCCACCCAGCCCCTTAACTGCAGAATTTTTAAAGATAAACAAAAATCAGAACAAAACATCAAAATTATAATTTTTCTAAAACTGTACTCTTAGAGAAAAATGCATGTTTAATTATTTTTGTTATTAAACAAGAAACTATAACACATTAACTAAGATTCAAATTAAAAATATAAATCCGAATGTAAACTGCAGTTTTTGAGGCTAATAAGAACAAAACCTGCCAAAGCTTACAGACTTTCCCCAAAAGTGTATTCAGAGAAAAATGCAAACTTTAATCCTTTTTACTATTTAACAAAAATAATAACCATAGCTAAAGTTGAACTTAATATTTACAATTAAATGTAATTGAAACAGAATTGGCCAATGTTAAATGATATATACAGATTAATTTTTAATAAAAAAATAAAGGTAGCATCATTGAATTTAAGAATTCATGATTTTATGTAATATATATATTCTTTTCAACAAGCCTAACCCAAAAAACAAAGGTAAAGCAAAAGTATACATATTTAGAAGGATTAAATATTTTAAATATAAATATAAGCAATGTAAAATGTAAAAAAAAAATGCAATGTTACCTTGAAAACTAATTTAAAGACATAAAAATTATAATTATATACATACACACACTCATACTTTCCCCAAAAAGTTTAAAAAAAGAGATGGAAAATATAGAAAAAAATGAAGACATTTAAAGACAAACATCTTTCCATATACTAACTCTAGCACTGATAACTCCAAGAGGCAAGGTTTCCAACTGAGTTACCAGTTCATAGAGTTTCCTAAGAATATAAGGTAAAAACAAAACAAAATAGATCACAGTCCTCTCAGAGACTGAATATAACTGTATTGCTAACCTACTACTGCATAATTCCAATGATAATTCTGAGGTGTCCATAATTGCAATGATAGGAAATCCTTTGATAAAATCGTGTAGACCCAGAAATGAAGAGTCTTCTAGTGGACAGGACTAGAGCCAACTAGATTTTGATCAGTAAATCATTCCACTGACAGAAAAATGACTATGTTTCTGATCATATGTAGCAAATGATATGAACGATCATCGTTATGATCCTTTCTGCTTTTATAAATAGGAAATTTTATATGTACTCTATCTTCAACCATATATTTTACTGATAACTTGGGGTTATTATGTTTATCTGTTAGTTTCTAAAAGAGATGTGTTAGAACATGTTTCTGGTTGTGAAGTTCAACCACAGGTTAATGCCTAGTATGAAAGAGAGGCCAAGATGAAGACAGAGAAAAGTATAGATAGATGATAGATAGATAGATAGATAGATAGATAGATAGATAGATAGATAGATAGATAGATAGATAGATAGATAGAGATACCCAAGACTAACATAATCCACAGTGTGTCTAAGACAGAAGCAGAGTGGAGATACATACAGGATGTGAAGCAATCCAGAAATTGTGATGGTACAGGGTTCCAGGATGTGTTCTAAAGAAATAATTAAACATATTGGAAATAAAAAGCAAATTTATGAAAATAGAGAAAAAAAAGAGATACCTAGGATGTAGGCACAGACAAAGATTCAATTAGCAAGTTAGAATCATTTACCCAGTTCAAAGCAGAAACAACTAGAGGAATAGAAAAATATAAAATAAAACTGGAGAAATAAAGAATGAATGCTAAAATCTAATATTTTATTAATAAAAGGTTCAGAAAGAGAAAAGATAGTAATGAAATACTTGAAGAACTGATAGTAAAGGATGCTCAGAACTAAAGTATGCTGTTTTCATAAAGCTTATTTAAAAGGGACAAGCTTGTATAAGAAAAAGAAACTAAAGGTAACCCTTTCTAGATACACGGAAGTGAAATTTCCTGAAATCAAAAATAAATGAAGCTTATAAGAGATATTGAAGATTAGCAGCCTCCAAGAGTTCAGCAAACTTGGACTTGTACCATTTCCCAGCCTCCTGAAGGTTCTTGGTAGCCATGCTTTCACTCTGCTGGAGTACCTCATGCAAGATAGCCGTAAGGTCGATCTTGGAAATACACGTATTGAGTTGGTATGTATGTTGCTGGTCCTGAATCTGGGCCTGCAGTTCTTGGATTTCCTCATCATGCAGTTTCTTCAAAAAGGCAATCTCACCTTGCAAGAATTCCACTTTACACTCAAAGTCAAGACACGCCAAAGCATTGCCAACATCCTGTCTGAAAGACTACAGGGTGCTCTCGGCTTCCTCTCTCTGAAGCGTCTCCTACAACTTCTCCTGGAGCCTCAAGATGTCCTCAGCCAGTGTGTCTTGCCCACCTTGACATGGACCTTGTCGTTGGTGAGCTGGTCCACCTGCAGGCATAACTCCTGCATCTCCGCCTCACAGAGTCCCCCAAGTGCAACTTACCCAGATCCTTGAGAGTTCAGCCAGGAGGATCTTGTTCTGCTGCTCCAAGGTGCACAACCTGATGTAGTTGACAAAGCAGTCATTCAGCTCCTGCAGGACCTTCTCATTGGTCCAAGTGTTCCTGAACTCAGTGATGATGGCATCAGCCAGTAAGAAATATACTGAGTCCTGCAGCAGATGTGCACTGGGTACACTGCTCCTCACCTTTGGGCATACCAGGACAGGCTGAATGTTAAGATGGTTCTTCACACTGAGACTGCCACCTACAGGAAGCTGCTGGAAGGTGAGGAGAGCAGGATTGCTCCGCCTCTTCTAAACTTTCCTTCCCTGAACCTGAGGGAAACCAATCTGGATTAACCACCTGCCCCTCCGTGCTCCATCCCCTCCCCCCACCCCCTACCCCACCCCCACTCACATTGACACTCACTCAAAAAGGACACTTCTGATTAAGACATTTGGAACTAGAGATGGACAGGTTATCAATGAAACTTCTCAGCATCACAATGACCTAGACTGAAGATTACACATATTGGATGCAGCAATTATTACCAGCAAGAGTAAAAAACAAATCCATATCTTAAAGAAACAGCTTTCAAATGACTTTCTGCAGCTTTTCAGTAGTGCAAGATAGACTTGGAATAGGAATAACCTCTAGTTCTTAAGAAATAACACTCTTAAAAGATTTGGAAAAACGTTCATAACATAATCTAGTTTATAAAGAGAACTTGTGCTAGAATATTTCTGAGAAAGTATGTTTGAATACCATTAAAACTGCTCTTTTCCAACAAGTATCTGACCAATTTGTTTCTGCTTCAATAAATCTTTGGAAAAAAAAATCAAAAAGATTGCTAAAATACCTACAGTTAATTAGATAAGATTGATATCTGATTTCTCTTCAACAACATTCTAGGCAATCAAAAAAGTCTTAAAGTTGAAAAAAAAAAACCCTTTGAAAATAAAACTATTTCCAGCTGGAGTGATATTTAAATATGAGTTCTTACTGTCAGACATACATATGATTCAAAAAGTTTATCACCAAGAGACAATCTCCGAAATGATTATTAAATGATGCTAAGAAGGAAAAAAAATGAATCTAGAAGGAAGATTAAGATCTATAAGGAACAAAAGTAAATTATTAAAATTTGCTTAATGCCTATCCAGTAATAATAGTTTTTTGCATAGAAGTCCAGAACTAAAATGCCAGAGGTTAAAAATACTGGATCTAGTTTGGGGAAGAAAGGAGAAAGGATAAGAGGTAGAAGGGCCAAAAGGAAGGGAAGTAATATTTAAAATTAGCATGAATACAAAAATATGCTAAGGGACAGAATATACTTAATATTTTTCTTTATAATTTGAATATAAAACAATAGAAATAATACATATCAGGCAAATATTAACCTAAAAGAGAGAGAAGAGGATGACACGGACCAGCAGCAGTAGCTGATGTGACACAAAGAGGATAATGGTCAGTTTCATAATTAACATATTTCTCCCCTAAGTCAGTATATCAAGCAGACAAAAAATTAGAATTTATATTATAATTCTATAATATAATAGAATTTATACCTAAGGAATAGAAAATTAAAATGTTCATCACATAATAAAAATATTAAGAAATACTGGCCACATAATAGAGAATAGTGGCTGTCTCAAGAAATTATTATAATTTCCATGTTATGGATAAATCCTAAAAAAGGGGGGGGTTAATTCTTAGTTTACAATACAATGCAATCAGAAATCTACAGCAGATAATTTTTTGAATCGTATAAGGAGAAGGGATAAGCCCCCTATGTTCCACACAGTCACCCCTAAGTAATCTAACAATACAGAGGAAATCTGTGGAAGTTTTAGAGAGAACTCCAGTGAAATCACTACAAAACAAAATCTGTCAGGACAAACTAAAATGTACCTAACAGAAAACTTCAGAAGGTTAAAAGAAAAGAGCTAATGTAATTAACTATAAAAGGTAGAAAGAAATATCACAGATGAAGAAAATATTTTGTGTTTGAAAACACGCAAGATTGGTATAGAGAAAGCACAAATTAAAATGAATATACAAATTTACATAAATAAGAAATGGTAACTATAGAAAAATGGGCAGAGGTTATGAGGAGGAAATTCCTAGGTGAACCATGAAGCTCAAGCTCACTAGGTACTCAAAAGAAATGCAAACTCGAACAAGGAGAAAACATTCTTCACCCACCGGGTAGGGAAATTTTAGAAGTGTGATTACATCAATGTTTGAGAGTATGGGGAAAAGAGAATCTCATATGTGCTGATGATAAACCTATAACACAGTCGTATTAAAGAACCATTTGGTAGCTTAAGTAAAGTGAAAATGCATTTACCTTTAAGTCCTAGAAATACTCTTCTACATATATATCCTAAAGAAATTTGTACATCGTACAAAAGGAGGTATGTGTGAGGATAGCCACTGTGGCATCCTAACAAACAACTTAACATGCTTCAGTGAGGTCGATGGACTAATAAAATATGAAATAACATGATGTAAGTAATGAAATATATAACAAAATATGCTTTTATCAGCTTGGATTATCTCAGACAGAAAATGCTGATAGAAAAGGCGAGTTGCAATAGAACATGTACACTAAATTTATATAATTTTTAAAAGCACGTATGATACAACATTAAGTAGTATTCACATATGTATATCTGTAAATAAAGGTAGAGATGGAGAATTTGCAGGTTAAGCATTTAATTTGCAATAATGTTTTTATGATGAGAAGAAAAGGTACTGAAATGCAAAATTAATGAAAAAAATAGGGTCTCAACTAAGGAGGAGGAGAAGGTAAATTGATTTAAATCTGTGTGCCTAAGATCCAACATGATATGAATACTTAAATGAATCAAATATATGCAATATGAGCCAAGGAAAACATCTGTTTTGATAGAAAAAAATATGTAAATATGTATATACACCTCTCATCTAATAAAGGTCCTAGGTTTTGTTTTCTGCCTCTATCAATCTATTAAATAATTGTGAATATTGACATTAACAAGAATGTATAAGTTTTATATATTTATATACACACGTATGCTTATGTATACCTATATATACATGTATACATAGTTATTTTCAGATAAACATATGACTCAAATGCCATCCAAAAGAAAAAAATGAATCTAGGAAGAAGAAAATTAAGACATACAGAGAGTAAAAGTAAATTTTATATATGTATAAAACTTTTTGCAACATTTTCAGCCCATATAAAATAGAAATTTAACCAAACTAAAGCACTGGTATCTCCTGATGTCCACAGAATATGCCAGCTGGTTTGCTGAAGGCTAAGCTGGTAATGGTGCATCAAAATATAGGAGAATAGAAAAGTTTAGCTTAATGCAATGCAGTAATATTTCTAAATGAATGACTAGAACAGTTTCAAGTCAGAAACTTTCCATAAGGGAATGGATTATGTACTACAGTGTGTAAGACTTGATTAGATACTTATGATAATGTGTTTTATTAATTACATTCAGACAGGTGCTGAGCAGAAGTAATTAAAAAACAAAACAACTTTGAAGATTCATCTAGATTAAGGTTTAACTAATATTAATATTATTGAGATAAATATATCACATAATTATCCTGTGTGCTGCAAATGATTGATGAATGAATGAATATTGGTCCCTTTCCCATAAGCTTCTCTGATCCCTTTCTCTTTCCTGTTTCTTTGCTTGTGGCCAGGGACATCCATAGTCACTTCCATCTCTTTTCCTGACCTTAGATGGTGCTGCCTCATAAGTCAATTCTTCAAGTTACCCTTGACCTTACATCTTAACGTAGACATCAATATGTTTGTCAAGATCCAGTCTTCTGCTTCAAAAATTGTAATATTCTTCCTATCAAGCTGAAAATTAATTAATAGGACAAAAATAGGGTCCTATTAGTTTCTTACAGCCTCCTCTATAACTCCTGGATTATTATAGAGTCTTCATATTATAATACTTTTATTCAAATTCTTCTGCAGACTGCATTAAAAGAAAATGGGGAAGAGGCAGGACATTCCAAGTCATCCATTCTCACCGGCAGTTCCAAGTGCTCCTGAAACATTCAGAAGCATTCTTGCTCTTCTTCCACTAAATCTCTTTCATTTCACTAATTACTCCGGAGCTTAAAGATTGTGTTCCCCACCCACCCCCGGTCCTGTCTCATTCTGGTTGGCAGTTATCAATTACCATAGTATAACTGACTGGGCACCAACCCTACAAAAATTCTAATCACATCGTCTTGCCTGAATTCCTGGAGGGATTAACACTTCCTCTTAACTTCACCATGTTGTTAAAATTTAACCTTTATAAAAAAAAATAACCTTTATATGTAATTAAAAAGTGTAGCTTATATCGTGACAGTAAAGCATCATGTCCTATTGCTAAGAACAAATTTCAGAAGTGTAAATTGATTTAAAAAGCATTTAAAATACTGTATTATGGAGCTTCCACATACATGTTCCATTTACTTTTCTAACACATATTCTACAATCCAGACAAACCAATTATGTTAATTGAATATGGTATCTTATATCATTTGTCTGTTTTGCATCTGCTACTCTTTATTCTAGTAATGCAAAGAAATACCTTTGAAACTTTTTAGATATTGGCTCCTCAAAAGATATATACATTAAAGATACAAATAAGTGCATGTATGTCTGAATGTATGTGTATAAGAAGAAAGTTTCAGCAGCCTGTCAGAACAAACACCCAGGACTCCAAGATACCATTACCTGTACCAATGAAAGAGAAGCAGCTCATGGATGTCAAACAAGGAGAGGTGCCAAGCTGGATGGTGATGCAGGATTTCACCCCTAAAGGCATTGTTGGAGCATTTCAAAGAGGCTACTACCAGAATTACAAGTAAGTCAATGTGAAGAAAGGAGTGTCGCTGGGATTTCTATCTTGCTGGCAGCTTACATACTTTTCAACCAGTCTCTTTACAAGGAACTCAAAGGTGATCAGCTGTGCAAAAACCACTGGAGAGGGCCCAGTATGGAGGAACATTCTGTATTCCTGAAAATGACTTTTCCCCTGCAACCCTTGAATCCTTTCATATCCAAATTGAGAACTAACATCCAATAAAAGACAACATGTATACATGAGGGGTGGAGAGAAAGACAAAGTTTCCAGTAAAAATCCTTAGTCTTACTACATGTAATAGATCTCGTAATTTCTATTCATCTATTGTTTTTTTAATCTGATCATAACCTACTGGAGTGATTTTATGACTCCTTGAGGAGTCATAAAGGCTCTATGACTTTAGAGCCTTAGTCATGGCTCTAAACCTAGGAAGAAAAGAAACCCTAGCAGAATTCTCTCCTCTTTCCACTTAGGAAGATCACTCTATTTTCTACCATCACTGTACTTAGTACGTACCTATGTGATAGAACTTATGCTTTATTAACATTTATTTAACCATTGCCATTATGTGCTCTTTAGGGGCCTTTTCAATTCATATTTTTTTAAAGAGATTTTGTTTATTTATTCGAGAGAGAGAATAAGCACAGGGTGAGGGACAAGCAGACTCCTTGCTGAGCAGGGAGCACCATTCGGGGCTGGGTCCTAGGACCCTTAGATCATGACCTAAGCCTAAGTCAGATGCTTCGCCAACTGAACCACTCAGGTGCCCCCAATTCATCTTTATAGCATACTTAGCACACTTAGCATATTTAGAATACTTAGCATAGTGCTCAGCATATCAAAAGTATTCAATAAATGTTTCTTCACTAAATTTGATACTTAAACATTCCCCAAAACAGACTATTTCAAATGCCTAAAGTGGAAAAATTTATACTACTAACATTTAGTTCAATAAAACTGTAGACTGGTGAAAGGTATGCTACAGTTATAAAAGAGACTCAGATTAGATAACAGATGGAACAATCCTGAGCCATTTCAGTCATCTAGTATTATAGACTGACTGTTTTTGTCCCACCAGCTCAAATGCTGAAACCCTACCTCTCAATTTAATATCAGGATATTGAGAGGTC
>CM053609.1:72132621-72175503 GCA_028646535.1 Procyon lotor | reverse complement strand
TTTTCTAGCTTTTTAAGAGAGATGTTTATATTACTAAACCCAGAATTTTAAGATTTCAAATATATGCCTTTAGGGATATAACTTTCCCTTTGAAATACAAAAGAAATAATATAGGAAAAATTAAAATTAAGAAAGGTTCAGAGAATGTGGAGTTTTCTATTTTTACTTGAGGATTGTGCATATCAAGGGCAAGAGTAAGAATCATTTCCAGAAGTCCTGGTTGAAATCATAGCCTAAGATTTGAGTATTTGATTAATAAAGTATACTTAATTCTAGTGTGATCTAATTGGCCCTAGAAAATATATCATCAGCTATTTTAAGAAGGTTACTTTTAGCAGTATTCAAAATACACTGGGGCACAGGGGCAACGAATTATAATTTCCCATGCAGGACGTACTGCTGGTTTGTATTATTACAAAAGCCTCTCATAGGCATAAAAACATTAAAGAGGTCATAGTTGAGAGAGATAATAAAATTTAAGCTGCGAAGCAATTAATTAGATTTAAAAGTAAAGTAAAATGCAGAATCAACAACATCTTTAAACTTTTAACCTGAGTAGTACAGATGATGGAATGGGGTAGTTATGTCATCAGAGGAAAGAGGGATTTCTAAAAGAATAGTTATCTTGAATGAGGCTAAAAATAGTGGAAGTAAGGAGATAAAAGGATTAAGGACTAAAAGTTCTTCTTCTCCCCCTCTCTCATTCTGGTTTGGGATAGACTTTGTAAAATGTTAAATAAGTAGCAGGGATAATAATTTTTACTAGCAATTGCTCTGAAATGAACCAGATACAAAACATAAGAAATTGGGGGGGAAGGGGGGAGGAGATAAGAAATTGGGTGGCTATAAAGATGTCAGATTGCAATGCAAGTACAAAAACAGTTGGTAATTCTATAGATAGATAGATGAAGATGAGATATGACAGAGAGATGAAGCAGAGATTTAGATTGGAAATGCTTATCAAGAATCAAGAAAACTGAAGATGAAGTTAGCAGTAAGCAAAGGGGATTTGCTGAGAACAGTGTGGTAAATGTGGACTTGCAGTCTTTTAAAAACTAATCTCTCAATTTGAAGAAAGTCAAATCTCTTTCATTATCTTTGTTTTGGAATTATGAATTTTCTATTTAAAGTTTCAAGGGTAGTGGATTAGTAATTTTGAAGCTAGTTTGGATGTATGCTAGTAATGGCTAAACAAGTAAATATGTTAGAGAAAAAGAAAGCCGAGTTTCTGTCAGAGAAAAAAGTTACAAACAAGATACGTGGAAGGCTGAAATAAATCTAGTGGCGTTAGAGTCAAATTAGACATATCAATATGAATTTCTGTGTTTTTTTAAAATCTATATGCATTCAAATAGACAAATATAGATATCTGTATGTTCATGAATTAAAATACATATATATATTTCCTAGTTCTGTCTGATGAGAGGACCTAGAAGCTAAGACATCCTATAGCAATAAACAAAGTGCCTAGACCTTGAGATCCTGATTTAATATGCATATATACACACATACACATAGATAATCACTTGTATATACATTATATAATCATTTATGCATAAAATTACCATTTATATATATAAATCGTATACATATATTTATGTAATCATTTTAAGTATCTAGAAATACATATCCAGCATTAAATAAATATGGCTTCAATTCTTTCTCTTTTAAAATCCCTATTGTCTCCTATACATAGGTATTCATTCTATCTACCTATCTATATAGGCATGTGTTTATTCATATATATAGTAGGTATGTGTTATATTCCTGTTTTGTCATCACACACACAGTTTTCTTTCCTCCTGCCTCATATTCACATGGGGAGACAGACATTATAACAGAAATAAAATATATTTTCAGTTCAGGATAATTACTGAGAACAAAATGGAAATGTATTATGAGAGAGTAACCTGATTGGGCTGTAAGGAAGAAAGACTGGTCTCTTAAATAAAATGATTAGGAATGGCAAACCTCTCCTTCTTGGATACCTAGAGGAGGAGTGTAAGTATGATATTCTCTAGCTGGGGAAATCAATTTAAGCCCTTTGTGAACAAAGGCCTTGAAAAGATTTTGGAATACTGGACAGATAAAGAAACCAGTATATCTAGAGAAAGGAGAAATACCACCACCACAGAAATAGAAACAAATAAAAGAGAATATTTTGAAAAATTGGGTGCCACAAATTACACAATCTGGAAAGAGTGGATGAATTTTTAAAAACGTAAACTACCAAAGCTGAAATAGGAAGAAATAGAAAACTTGAACAGACTGATTACCAGCAAAAAAAACTGAATCAGTCAGTATTCAAAAAAATTCCCAACAAACCAAAGTCCAAGACCAGATGGTGTCACAGGTAAATTCCACCAAACATTTAAAGAAGAGTTAATACCTAATTCTTTTCAAACTAGTCCAAAAAATAAGGAAGGAAAACTTCCAAATCTATTTTATGAAGCCAGCATTATACTAATACCAAAACTGGATAAAGATGCCACTAAAAAAGAACTATCAGCCAATAACCCTGATGAACATGGATACAGAAATTCTGAAGAAAATACTAGCAAACTCAATCCAAAATGCTTAATCCAACTAGTATTAAAAAAAAAAAAAAAATCATTCAGGCACCTAGGTGGCTCAGTGGGTTAAAGCCTCTGCCTTCGGCTCAGGTCATGATCTCAGGGTCCTGGGATCGAGCCCCGCATCAGGCTCTCTGCTCGGCAGGGAGTCTGCTTCCCTCTCTCTCTACCTGCCTCTCTTCCTACTTGTGATCTCTCTCTCTCTGTCAAATAAATAAATAAAATCTTTTAAAAAAAAATCATTCAACACGATCAAGTGGGATTTATTCCTGTGTTGGAAGAATGGCTCATAATTCACAAATCAATCAATGTGATACCACATTAAAAAAAGAAAGTATAAGAACCATATGGTCCTCTCAATAGAGGCAGAAAAAGCATTTGACAAAGTGCAACATCCATTGATGATTAAAACCTTCAACCAAGAAGATTTAGAGAGAACATACCTCAACATAATAAAGGCCATACACGAAAAACCCACAGCTAATAAAATCTTCAATGGGGAAAAACTGTGGGGTTTTCTTCTATGATCAGGAAAAAGACAGGAATGTCCACTCTTGCCACTTTTACCCAAAATAGTACTAGAAAAGTTAGTCACCACAATCAGAAAACAAAAAAATAAAAGGCATCCAACTTGGCAAGGAAAAAGTCAAACTTTCACTATTTGCAGATGACATGATACTATATACAGAAAACCTAAAAGACTCCATCAAAAACAGCTAGAACTGATACACGAATTTAGTTAAGTCACAGGATACAAACTCAACATACAGAAATCTGTTGTATTTCTATACACCAATCATTAAGCAGCATAAAAAAAAAATTAAGGAATCAATTCCATTTATTGCACCAATTGCACCAAAAATTACACCAAAAATAGTAAGATGCCTAGGAATAAAACTAACCAAAGAGGTGAAAGACCTGTACTTTGAATATCACAAAATACTGATAAAAGAAATTGAAGATGACACAAAGAAATAGACATTGGGGCACCTGGGTAGCTCAGTGGCTTAAGCCTCTGCCTTCGGCTAAGGTCATGGTCTCGGGGTCCTGGGAACAAGCCCCGCATCAGGCTCTCTGCTCTTCAGGGAGCCTGCTTCCCCCTCTCCCTCTGCCTGCCTCTCTGTCTACTTGTGATCTCTCTCTGTCAAATAAATAAATAAAATCTTAAAAAAAATAAAAAAAAAGAAATGGAAAGACATTCCATACTCATAAATGTGTGTGTGTGTATGTGTGTGTGCGCGCGCACGCGCGTGTGAACGTATGTGTGTGTGTATATATATATTTATATATATATATAAAACAAAGAACTTATAAAACTCAACACCCAAAAAATGAAAAAGCCAATTAAAAAATGAGGAGAGGACATGAATAGACATTTTTCTAAAGAAGATATACAGATGGCTAACAGATATATGAAAAGATGCTCAACATTACTTATCAATCAGTAATTACTTGATTACTTATCAAAACTACTATAAGATAACACCTATCGGAATGGCTAAAATCAAAAACATAAGAAACAGCAGGTGTTGGTGAGGATGTTGAGAAAGGGGAACACTCTTACACTGTTGGTGGGAATGCAAACTGGTACAGCCACTGTGGAAAACATTATGAAGTTTCCTCAAAAAAGTTAAAAATAGAAGGACCCTATGATCCAGCGATTGCACTACTAGGTATTTACCCAAATACAAAAATACTAATTCAAAAGGATACACACATGTACCCTGATGTTTAGAGCAGCGTTATCTACAATAGCCAAATTATGAAAACAGATCAAGTGTCCATCAACACATGAATAAAGATGTGGTATAGATATACAATGGAATATTACTCAGACATAAAAAAGGAATGAAATCTTACCATACCATTTGCAACAACATGTATGAACCTAGAATGTATTATGCTGAGAAAAATAAGTCAGAGAAGACAAATACCAATTGATTTCACTTGTATGTGGAATTTAAGAAGCAAAGCAAATGAGCAAAGGGAAAAAAGAGAGAGAGAGGCCAAGCAAAAAAACAAACTCTTAACTAGCGAATAAACTGATGGTTACCAAAGAAGAGGTAGGTGGGGGATGGGTGAAATAGGTGATAGCGATTAAGGAGAACATTTATGATGAGCATTGGTGTTGTATAGAAGTGTTAAATCACTATATTGTACTGCTGAAACTAATATGACACTGTATATTAATTATAATTTAAATGAGAACTAAAAAAAAAGAAAGAAAGAAACTACTGTGCCTGGATCTCAGGGGGTGGTGTGAATGGTGGATTATGAAACTTAGAAGTAGGTAGAAATAATTTTGTGAACATCCAAAATCTGGACTGGACTTGAAAATTTCCAGCAAAGAGGCTCAAAATAATCATATATTAAATATTTGCAACTTACTACACGCAGCAAAGGGCGAAAGTTTTACTCCCATTTTCCTAAAGCTAGAATCACTTTTTCTTACATGCAGGAATACTTGACTTTGGGGGATTAAATTTCAAGTATCAAAACTGAACTGAAGCATACTTTTTTTCAATTTGGATTATTTGGCAATTAATCCCTCATCCTCGCCCCAAACTGAGCCTGGAGCTATTTCTTTCCACATAACTTCTTTTAAACACAAATACATTTAGGAAGGTGGAAGTACCTAAAGAATATAAATATCCTCTTGCTGTAGAAAATGGATGCTACTGCCAACAATGTAATTTACTAATTTTCCCTTAAGAGAATAAGAATTCATTAAATGAATATTTCAAAAAGTCTCTTAATTGTACCCTACTTTTATGAGAGCTACTGGTTACGACCTTAACTCTCTAAAAGATTATTCCTCCAGGTCATTTCTTCTTAGTAACACCTTCATTGAACATAGTTCTCTAAGAATAGCAGATATTAGTTAACAAATAATATATTCAGTAACTTTGTGGCCATTTGTACCTTTCTTCATGAGCTGATTTTGGAAAGGCTATGATAAATGGTTATCTGTTTCTATTCCTCATTAGGTTATCTTTGAATTTACCATCTCTTGGTCTCAACGATGATTGCAGAAATACGACCGTAAAATGGTAGCTTCTCATTACACCTGGAAGCAGTAGGAGTACAGTATTTATAATCTCATTATCTCAATGGATAGTTGTAGCTGTGCATATGCTCTCATTATCTCTACTGGGGATTGTAATGATATATATAGTCTCATTTTCTGTGCTGTGGAACTGGAGAGTTACATTTAAATTGAGTGTTCTGCACTGTAAGTAATATGAGGTGGGTGGATAACTAGTTGAAAGTGCATCTAGTTTTTTTTTTTTATTATTACAGTTTCCATTTTTCACTTACATTTGATATTTGCTCCTCAAATTTTTACAATTAGAAGATTCTGGTAATAGTAGAGAAATAAGGATGAAATGAAAAATACTTAAGAAAATATAAGAAAAGGTAAGAAAAACCATTAATATTATAGATGATACCCTCTCCTCTCCTCAACCCACAAGATTGTCATTTAAGTAAAACACAAATGAGAAATAACATGGTAACAAGTTCATATGACAAAGAAATAATATTAGAGATTTAAACTTTGCTGTTCTCGTTTCAATCCCATAGCTATCAGCTTTCTTACATAAGGCATTATGGAAAATACCCTTTGCTTAAAATAATTCAAAATACAAGTTTGGTTTTAAGCAGTCTCATAAACATGATGTTACACAATCTCATAGCAGTTTCAAGGTGGTAACTAAAGCTCAAAGAACAAAACAAAAACCCGCAGTTTACACAGCTTATAAATTATGTTGCCAAATAAACTCCTCCAAAATAAAGCCAAAGATAAGGATAAAATATTAGCCCTCAAAGGCTAAATGGGATATATATTTCCAAGTAGCCTGCTAATGTGTTTTATAACAAATTTCCTAAACTCAATTTCTCCCCCTTTTTACTGAGGGAGTTAATAAATAATTTTTATTTATAAAGAAGAAGTACATAGACAAATGTAGACAATTCCAGTATTACTGGTAGGTCTCAAATAACTAGCTAGGGGATAAGTAAATCACCTCTCTTTTAAATATTTTTATTAAATTCTGGAACTCCCACCTGCTCATATTAACAGGACAATCAATTCATGTTAACTACTGCATAATATATAATATCCCAACACATGAAAAAAAGACGGGTTTGTTTTGTTTTTAAATCCTTTCATCATGCTGAAATATAGGGGAGTTTTCCTTATTTAAAAATTTTTTCTTTGTATTGCCTTAAGAATGTAGGTCTTTCATAGCTATCCACTAATTAAAGACATTCACTTCTCTCCATCATTTACTTTGTCACAACTAGGTAGTTTTTGTCATGACTCATAGTTTTTCTGCATGTACTAGAAAGATCAAAGGAACTATTAATTCTATTAATAGAATAAATAACTATTAACTACTTTGTTAATTTTGTTAATAACATTTTCTTATATTAAATATATTTGCATTATATATATATTTATATATATATTTATATATATTTATTATATATATTTATTATATATTTATATATATTATATATATATTTATATATTTATATTTATATATATATTTATATGCATTAACTACTACTATAACTATTAATAAATAACTATTAACTACTTTGTTAATTTTGTTAATAACATTTTCTTATATTAAAATATATTTGCATTCCTGGGATATAGTAAAGTAGGGTAACTATAGTACCCTATATTACTGAATTCAGTTTTATAACATATCTTTTATGTTTTTTGTATTTATATTCACAAGGGAGATTTTTATCATTTTCCTCCACTTTGTCTTAATTTCTTTATTTGCTTATATGAACATAAGATAATTATTTTCTTTTCTCAAATATTTTTATAGAATAAGAGAAAAAAATGTAGCTTATGTAATTTTAGTATAGATCTCAAGTACTTTAATGGGTATAGATATAATTTTATTTCTCCTTTTAAAAATCATTATTTTTTCCCTCTAAAATTACCTATTTAATCTACTTTTTACAAGTATCTTCCAATGAAATTTTAATAATATTTTCAATTCCTTTTATAGATACCTTTTATTTCAATTTTATTTTCTTGGTATGACTCAACAACAAAAAAAATTTACTATTTAACTAAACTCTTCATAGGAAAAACTTCAAAAATCATAGTAACATATTTATTTACTGTATCATTAAGCATATTCCTATATTTGTTATCCTTTCCTTCCACATTCTTTTCCTTTAATTAATTACATAGAGATATTTAGATTATTAAATTATAATTTTTATTCTTTTTAACATATGTAAAGATACAAATTTTATTTTTTTCAAAGATTTCATTTATTTATTTGACAGAGAGATCACAAGTAGGCAGAGAGGCAGGCAGAGAGAGAGGAGGAAGCAGGCTCCCTGCTGAGCAGAGAGCACGATGTGGGGCTCGATCCCAGGACCCTGAGATCACGACCAGAGCCGAAGGAAGAGGCTTTAACCCACTGAGTCACCCAGGAGCCCCTAAATTTTAATTTTAAATATTCCTTTATTACATTATACATTACTAAATATGTAATTTTTTTCTTTATTCTTTATTTTTAGATTTTATTTATTTATTTGAGACAGAGAGAGAGAGAAAGCATACGCATGAGCAGGGGGAGAGTCAGAGGGCGAGGGAGAGGCAGACTCTCCCCTGAGCAGGAAGCCCAATGCAGGGCTTGATCCCAGCATCCCGGGATCATGACCTCAGCCAAAGGCAGCCGTTTAACTGACTGAGCCATCCAGGTGCCCACCAGGATGGATTTTATGACAACATGACTAGAACAGATAAACTTCTGTAGTAGCAGAGCCTCTCCCCATTACAGAGGCTGAAAATTCTCTTCAAATTGTTGAAAATTTGTTATTCAAACAAAAGAAAATTGTCCTTCAAACAATCCTAAAATTTGTATGGAACCACAAAAGACCTTGAATAGACAAAGCAACCTTAAAAAAAGAAAAACAGACCTAGAAGCATAATTCTGGACTTTAAGTTATATTACAGAGCTGTAGTAATCAAAATAGTATGGTACTAGCACAAAAATAGACACATAGATCAACAGAGCATAAAAGAAAACCCAGAAATGAGCCCAAAATTATATGGCCAATGAATCTTTGACCAATTAGGAAAAAATACCCAATGGGAAAAAGACAGTCTCCTCAACAAATTGTGTTAGGAAAATGACAGCAACATGCTGCAAAAGAATGAAAATTGACCATCTTCTTAACCATACACAAAAATAAATTCAAAATGGACTAAGGACATAAATGTGAGACTGAAACCATAAAAATCCTGTACAGAACAGAGGCAGTCACTTCTTTGACTTTGGCCATACCAACTTCTTCCTAGATATGTCTCCTGGGGAAAGGGAAACAAAGGCAAAAATAAATTATCGGGACTTTATCAAAATATCAAAATAAAAATAAAAATATGTACAGCAAAGGAAACAATAAAATTGGGGTGCCTGGGTGGCTCAGTCAGTTAGGCATCTGCCTTCAGCTCAGGTTATGATCCCAGGTTCCCATGATCCCTGCTCAGAGGGGAAGCCTGCTTTTCTCTCTCCTCCTCCCACTCCCCTTCCCTCTCCTCTCATGCATGTGCGCTCTCTCTATCTCTCTCTCAAATAAATGAAATCTTAAAAAAAAACAAACAAAACTTCTACATAATGGGAGAAGATATTTGCAAATGACATATCTCATAAAGGGTCAGTATCCAAAATATATAGAAGTTATAAAACTTAATACCCAAAAAACAAATAATCCAATTTAAAAATGGGCAGAGGACATGACAGAGATTTTTCTAAAGAAGACATACAGTTGGCCAACAGACACATGAAAAGATACCCAACATCACATATCATCAGGGAAATGCAAATCAAAACTACAATGAGATATCACCTCACACCTGTCAGAATGGCTAAAATCAACAATACAAACAAAAAGGTGCTGGTGAAGATATGGAGAAAGGGGAACCCTCTTGCACTGTTTTAGGGAAAGCAAACTGGAACAGTCCCTCTGGAAAACAGTATGGAGGTTCCTCAAAAAGTTAAATATAGAACTACCCTGATTCGGCAATTGCATACTAGGTATTTACCCAAAGGATACAAAAACACAAATTTGAAGGGATACAGCATTACCTAAACTATGCAAAAAGCCCATGTTGACTTATGAATGGATAAAGAAGAAACGGTATTTTATTATTTATTTTTAAAGATTTTATTTATTTTTTGACAGAGAGAGATAGCGAGAGAGGGAGCACAAGCAGGGGGAGTGGGCATGGGAGAAGCAGGCTTACCTCTGAGCAGGCAGCCCTATGCGGGGCTCAATCCCAGGACCCTGGGATCATGACCTGAGCAGAAGGCAGACGCTTAACAACTGAGCCACTCAGGAGCCCCAGGAAACGGTATTTAAAAAAAAAGAGAGAGAGAGAGAGAGAGAGAGAGAGATGGTGTGTGTGTATATATATATACACACACAATGTACTATTACTCAGCATAAAAGAGAATGAAATTTTGACATTTACAGTGACATGGATAGTATACTGAGCAAAAGAAGTCAGAAAAAACAAATACCTTATGATTTCACTCATGTAGAATTTAAGAAACAAAGCAAATGAGCAAAAAGAAAAGAACAAGAGGGAGAGAGAAAGAGAGGCAAACCAAGAAACAGACTCTTAACTACAGAGAGCAAACTGATGATTGCCAGAGGGGAGGTAAGGTGGGGGGTGAGAAAACAGGTGATGGGGATTAAGGAGTGCACTGATGTGATGAGTACCAGGTGATGTATAGAAGTGTTGAAGAACTATATTGCACACCTGAAACTAATATTACACTGTATGTTAACTAACTGAAATTTAAATAAAAGCCTTAAAAAAAAAGAAAATTCTAAATGTTCCTTTCTCAACACATTTACAACTTGGAGCAGACAATATGACATAAGAGGAAGTCTATTTGAGGACTATTTCCAAAAATAGACTTTGTTTTCAGATAAATTTTTAGGATCACAGAAAAACTGAATGAAAGGTACAGAGAATTCTTATATATCCTTTGTTCCTCCTAGCTCCTCACAGCGTCCTCATTATCATCTCTCACCAGCGTGGGACATTTGTTATAATCAATGAACCTGTACTGACCCATAATTATCATGCAGAGTCCACATTAGGTTCACTCTGGTGTTGTATATTCCATGGTTTGGACAAATGTATAACAGCAATTATGCACTATTGTAGTATCATACAAGTTTCACTGCCCTAAAAATTCTATTCGTCCCTCTCCCAACCCCCCAACTCCTGGCAACCACTCATCATTTTACTGTCTCTATAATTTTGCCTTTTCTAAAATGTCATATAGTTGGAATCATGCATATATAGCCTTTTCAGACCAGCTTCATCACATAGTAATACAATTTAAGGTTCTTGCATTCCTTTCCATGGCTTGGTAGCTCTTTTCTTTTTAATACTAAATAATATCCCATTGTCTAGGTGTACCAGTTTATTTATCTATTCAACCACTCAAGGACATCTCACTTGGTTGCTTCCATATTTCAGCAACTGTTGATAAAGCTACAATAAACATCCCTGTGCAAGTTTCTTCAAAAATGTAAATTTTCAAATTCTTTGTGTAAATACCAAGGACCATTATTGATGGATTATATGGTAAAAGTATGTTTAACTTTTTAAAAAACTGCCAAACTAACTTCCTAAATGGCTGTACCATTTTGTATTCCCCTCAGCAATGAATAAGAGTTCCTTTTGCTCCACATCCTTGCTGGCATTTGGTGATCTCAGTGTTCCGGATTTTGGCCATTCTAATAATTATCTCATTGCTTTAACTTGTATTTCCCTTATAACATACAATGTGGAACATCTTTTCACATGCTTATTTGGTATCTTTATGTCTTCTTTGGTGAAATGTCTATTAGGATCCTTGACTTATTTTTTAATCAGGTTGTTTATTTTCTTGTTATTGAGTTTCAAAGATTCCTGTATATTTCAGATAAATCTTTTATCTGTATTTTATGGATTTTTTGCAAATATTTTCTCACAGTCTGTGGCTTGTCTCCTTTTTTTTTTTAATGATTTTATTTATTTATCTGACAGAAGGATCACAAGTAGGCAGAGAGGCAGGCAGAGAGAGAGGGGGAAGCAGGCTCCCCGCCGAGCAGAGAGCCAGATGTGGGGCTCGATCCCAGGACCTGAGATCATGACCCGAGCTGAAGGCAGATGCTTTAACCGACTGAGCCACCCAGGCGCCCCTTGTCTCCTCATTTTTTGGCTTTGTTTTTCACAGCAGTTTTTAATTTTAGTAAAGTCCAGCTCATCAATTATTTCTTTCACATATCATGACTTTGGTGTTGTTTCTAAGAAGTCATCACCATCCCCAAGCTCATCTAGGTTTTCTTTTCTTTTTTTAATCTATGTTTTCTTCTATGTTTTCATATAGAAGTTTTATATTTTTGCATTTTACATTTAAGTCTATGATCCATTTCAGGTTAATTTTTAAGAAGGGTGTAAGGTCTATATCTAGATTCTTTTTTCTTTTGCACATGATGTCCAGTTGTTCTAGCACTATTTGTTGAAAGACTATCTCTGCCCCATTTTACTGCCTTTGCTCCTCTGCCAACGATCAAGAGACTATATTTATGTGGGTCTATTTCTGGGCTCCTTATTCTGTCACACTGATCTATTTGAGCTATTTGTATATATATATTTTTTTTCTTTTTTTGGTATCTTCTTTTATCAATATCACACTGTCTCAGTTACTGTACTTTGTAAGTCCTGATATCAGGTACTGTCAGTCTGCTGAGTTTCTTCTTCAATATTGTGCTTGCCATTCTGGGTCTTTTGCCTCTTCATTTAATCTTCAGAATTAGTTTTTCAATATCTGCAAAATCACTTGCTGGAACTGCCATTGGGATTGCACTGAAATGCAGGTCAAGTAGTGGAAAATGGGCATCTTGACAGTATTTAATCTTCTTATTCATGAACATTGAGTATCTCTCCATTCATTTAGTTCTTCCTTGATTTCACTCACTAGAGTTTTGTAGTTTTCCTCACACAGATCTTGTGTATCTTTTGTTAGATTTACACCTAGATGTTTAAATTCACAGGTTGCTAAGGTAAGTGGTATTATGTTTTTAATTTCAAATTCTACTTGCTCACTGTTGGTATAAAGGAAAGTGATTTTTGTATATTAACATTATGAGCTGCAATTTTGCTATGTTCACTTTGTAGTTACAGGAGTTTTTTGGTGATTCTTTTAATTTTTTTACATAGAATTATGTATAAATTATGCAGGTAAGGAAGAAATTACACCAATTCCATTATGTATGTGTCTTTTGTAGTTCTCCCAGCATTCTTAGATATTGTGTTCTATTTTTTGAAGTCTTTTTCCTGTTTGCTTTTCAGCTTTGCAGACTTCTATTGAGATAACCTCAAACTCAGAGACTCTTTCCTCAATCATTTCAAAGGCATTTGACAATAATCAAATAAAGGTATTCTTCATTTCTGTAAAAAAAAAACTTCAATTTTTTTGGTTCTTAGAATTTCCAGTTTCCTGCTTACATTGCCTACCTATTCTTGCTTGTTGTCTCCTTTATCATTAGAGTCCTTAGCATCGTAATCATAGTTGTTTCAAATTCCTGACCTGATAATGCCAATATCCCTGTCACGTCTGGTTCTAATGATTGCTCTGTTCCTTCAAACTGTCGTTTTCCCCTTGCTTTTAGTGTATCTTGTGATTTTTTTTTCTCTAGGTAGCTAGACATGATGTACTGGATAAAAGGTACTGGAT
The DNA here is from genome assembly GCA_028646535.1 of Procyon lotor. NCBI lineage: Eukaryota > Metazoa > Chordata > Mammalia > Carnivora > Procyonidae > Procyon > Procyon lotor. The sequence goes on along the minus strand of CM053609.1, from coordinate 72,162,152 downwards.
ACTACTGTAAATAGACCTTTAGTAATATAGTGGTAAGGTGTGGAGAAAGGAAGTGTTCTATAGTCCTATGATTACAGTACTCATGGTATGAGCCTATGCCTCTCGACTATAAACTTCACATGTGCTTTCTGGTTATCCCCCTCCTTAGGCGTGACAAGATGGCTAGAATGGGCTTGAAGGCCAGAGTTAGATGGTGTTCCTTCTCTGATATTCACTGTGAGAATCTTGCAGGGCTTAAGAGGCAAAAATCACAAAAGAGTGCAGTCCCCCTGATTGCTGGGTCACCTTGAAGTTTTTATCTCCCACTCTTCCATACTTAGCCAGAAGAAATTCAACTATAGTTCAGGTTTCCCTTTCTGGTACTTGTTGCTGTATGAGTTTTGGCTAGAGAGTTTCTTCTTCAAAAAGTTGTGATTGTCTGTATTAGCCTCTGTCTCTCCAATTTGGAAGCACCAATTTGTACTGTGACCTCATTTCCCTTATAGACCTAAGAGGAGTTGCTGATATTTTATTCTATTCAGCTTTCTAATGTTGTTAGAATGGACTGCTGATTTTCAAATATCCAGAAACTGGAAGTCTGCTTGAGGTTTTTCAAAAATAAATTTCTCTCAATATGAAGGGAAAGGCATATAAGAAGCTTATCTTTGTCACCTGCTCAACCACATCCTCTTCCTGTTTTATGGAAGACTTCGCTGGAATACTAAGAATAGCATATCAGAACAATGAAAGGAATTTAGACCCAAACTTACAATCTAGATCTCTGTGCTATCTGGGACTATCCACCTCTGGAATTCTTGTTATGTAAGATTAAAAATAAGCCCCTGTTGTCTAAGACACTTTGGTCAGTTTTTCTGTTGCTTTGCAAGTAGTATAACTGACAGATTTAAAAAAAGAAGAATTAGTGTTAAAATAGCCAGTTTATGGTATTACAGCCTCATTTCAAATTGTTAAAGCATTCATCTTCCTTTGTTCTGCTTCCTCTGTTTTACCCAACCTAAGATGATATATAAGGGGCCACAGGAAATACTACTATGCTCTTGAGGTCCCTGAAAAGGATAGAGTCTCAGATCTTCACTATCTTCTGGTTCTTCTTAGGTCCCTGCTGGTAACTGGTTGACAAAGATCAGTTTCTGCTGAATATAACTTCTTCTGACCCTGGCAATATTAGCATTTATTCTCCACCTACTCACTATTCACTTTTTTGCTGTTTGAGAATAGTTTGCTCCCCACTACATTAACTCCACAGGCCCCCTATCTATTTGCCCCGCTTCAACTATTGCTGGTACATCATATCCTCTGAAACTTGTCTGTGATTTTATTCAAACTCTACCAACTGATTCCCCTGTGCTGTTGATTACAGAATCACATCTTCGCCATACTGCACTTGAGGGAACTACATCATATTTTTTTATGTCTGGCTAGAACGACAAAGTTCAGAAGTAACCCAAAGAAGCTAAAACAAGGCATTCAGGATGGCTAAACACTCTACAGCACAGGTAATGGTCAGGTGTACTGATCCCATCTCATCATAGTTCAGTCAGATTTCAAAGTCCAAAACAGACTGTTGGGGAATAAAAGGCCCCATATTTCTTTGACTTGTCCCAATAATGCTTTTAAATATTCTCCTTCAGTAACTTCAGTCCTGATAAGGGAGAGACAGGAATATTTATCTCAACACCTGGAACTTTCCCTCCATGCTGTTCTTCTTAAAACTTATCAGGGACCAAAAGAGTAGATTTTCTACTTAATCTTTTTCCCCCCAGACTTCCTTAACATCATATCTTCCATATTCCTAACCCTCCTCCAGTGTTATGATGCTAGAATAACACCAAGAAGCATGATTTATGGGGAGAAAAATGCAAAGGCTTAGCAGCTTAATGTTGCCAGACATTATTCCTTTCACCCGAGCAACTTGAACTGATAAAGGCTAAGTTAATTAGAGCGAGGATTTATTGGAAAAGTAGTGGATAGCTCAAAAATCTAAAGGGAATGCTTTAGGTCAGAATTTCAATAGGTAATAAGAACCAGTGTGAGTCTCTTCAAGGTACCAAAAATTAGTGCAGATAAGTAAGTTCCAATCTTGCTCAGTCTTTTTACATTCAGTTTGTTCAAAGTTCAAATTCCCAGGGAAGAAAGTCAGCTTGGCCCAGCTTGAGTTTTGTTCCCTTAGCTGAGACAAGGTTTGGACAAACTCTCACTAGATCAAATGGAAGGATAATTTCCCACACAAAAAGTCAGAGTGCTGTTTTCAGAAAGCTAAACAGATGCTGGGCAGCAAAACAACAGATGCGTTTTGTATGAGAAGAGATTTGGACAAAGGAGATTTCTTAATCTCTTTCTTCCTTTGAAAAATTTCCATACTTAATAATCCTTAACATAATGTTGTTGTCATTACCTCTAGGGCAGAAGTTACAGTTCCACGTCAGTGAGCAAACAAAAATAAGGATTGTTTTACCATTAAAACATTTTATTCTCTTAATCATTTTAGTGTATGCTAAGGGGACTCAGAAACATTAGGGTCCAACAAAATAGCACAATTAGCAAACATACACAGGATGTGGATTTTGCTGTGGGAGCAGCTCACAATCATTTAAAAATAAACACATATTTTTTAATGTGTGTTTTTTTTTCAGGTTTTAAAATTTTTTATTGCATATTAAAAAAATTGTGCATTCCAATAATTAAAATCATTTGAACAAAAAAATGGCACTCTGATTAAACTGTGTTTTACAGCCTGTAGGACACCTTGGACCAGCTTTATTTTTACTCTACATTTCCCTGTGGTCCCACCCAGCTTTAACAGTTTTAAAATGTTTTTAAAACATTTAAATATGTGTTTAATAAACACATATTTTTCTTATTTACCCACAGGGTAAATAAGAGAGAGCTCCCAGTCTCAGTTACATAACTTATAGAGAATTACAGTAATAGAGTTTAATGAGCTTGGGTCTGTTACTTGACAGTCCTTGGCTCAGTTTCCCAATATGTAAAATTGGAACAATAATATGGTTTCTCTAAACTATTTTGTAGGAATCAGGGAAAAGCAAATAAAATAATAGAAATAAAATGATTTAGAGAACTATATACCTTACCATCAATATTAAAAGGTTGCATTAAATTAATGCTAGATGTATGAAGATTTTCAGCAGAAAATAATACTCTGCGCATGGCTTATGTAAATTATAATTATAAAATGAATTTTCCACAATTTTCAAATCAATATTTTATTCATAACTCTCTCACGGCTAACTTCAACATATTCAATGGAATCGCTAAACACTACCTCTTCCCCAGAGGAGTCAACATTTAGTAAACCTCAATGAAATTTTTTTTCCTGGTTTTTTTTTTTTTTTTTTAAGATGTACTTATTTTAGATAGAGAGAGTGCGTGCGTGCTAGTGCTAGTGTGGGTAGGGGCATAGGGAGAAAATCTTCAAGCCTACTCCCTGCTAAGCACAGAGCCTGACATGGCGGCTTGATCTCCTTACCCAGGAGATCATGACCTGAGCTGAAACCAAAGGTCAGATGTTCAACCAACCAAGCCACCCAGGTGCCCCTTTCCTTATCCTTCTGAAAGGAAGATAATCAACTGCCAGAGATAGAAAAATATAAAACATGCCAAAGATATGTATCAGCTTACCAAGATTATAAAAAATAATCTTATCCCTCTATGCAATGCAGTTTTTGTCAAATTTTATAATCAGGAGTTAAATAAGCTTTGATATTTTGCTGCCAATCAATTTTTGTAAAACACGTATTTTACATTATGTTTCTTTATTGTTGTTGAAAGGTTAACTATACCATTTCTCAAATTTAGCTTCAATCTTCCCATCTGAATTTCATAAAGAATACAAAAGGATTTTCTCCTTTCTCACACAAGTGTTTGGCAGAAGAAATTCCTACAATATTATGAACAGAGTCCTTAAATTACATCCCAAGGCAAAACATATCTCTCTAGGGTATGTGATGTTTAAGGACCTCAGAAATTTACGGTTTTAAGAAGTTCCACCTTAGAGTATCCATTTTTCAGTCTGTCCCTAGTGCCAATATATAAGACACAGGCAATTTATAATGCAGTAAACAGACACTCAGATTGGTCTTTTTTGCTGAGCAGTTTAAACAAGGCCACTAAAACAATGACACCCTGAAAATAACCTCTTTCATCTTGTGTATAAGCAATCGATATTATGACACTAGAATGACTATAACACCAAGATTAGTTTGAAATATCTTGCTCTAGAAAAGCAGCATGGAAAATAATATAAAATATTAAAAATGTAATACAGAAATATGAAACATGAAATACAAAAATGCATACATTCCAAATGAGATAAAATGCAAATTAATGCATAAAATGATGATTGTGCTTAGTCCATGTGACAGAAAAAAATCACTTGAATAAATAAATATTGAACATATCATCTAGTTACTTTGGCTAAAATCAACGTCTTTTTTCATTGATTTATCACTAAAAAAATGACTGGAATATTTATTGCTTACATTTGAGTGTATAATATAGAAACTATAATCTTTATTTTCCTAAAATAAATATGAGACCTACTTTATTAAAAATATGATAAAAATCTCACTTCAATTAAGATATATGAAATATATTATTGACTAAATTATCTTCTAAGAATAGCATGAGTTACATTTGGGTCTGCAATACAACAAACTTAGTAAAATGGAAAAGGTCAGAGCATTAAACATAATTATTTCTCAAAATAATAATATTCAGGATTTTTTTCTACATGAATAAAGGTATTATATATTTATGGGTGTGATTTGAAAAAGCAGATAGATAAGTGATATATAGAGTCATGTTCCTAAACCAAGACTGTATCTGGAATTTGCAAAAGCTGGTACAATTCGCAAATATACTTTATTCTCAATGAATAAAGAAGCTGAAATCTAAGTAGCAAAAGTAGCAAGTAACAAAAGTAGCAAACATCTTAGCAGAGGTGTTCGTAAAGTTTTGGAAATAGCCATTTTTATTAAACTAAATATAACTCTTAGCAATTTCCAATTTATCAGCAATAAAATGTAATAATAAAAATAATACCAGCAGTTCTAATGTATTGAATATCTTTGCTAAACTTTGTGTTAGTCACTAGTAACATGAATACATTCTCTCATTTAAAAGTTACAATATATTGGCTAATTGAACATAATAAAAATTTTTTTAAAAAAATAATAAAATTGAAACTTTTTTAAAAATTTTAAAAATTAAAAAAATAAAGGTTACAATACAGTAATTTAATTTTCTTTGACTTTAAAATGCCATAAAATTTGACAATATGTTTAGTTTGGCTGATTGACATAAGTAATCTATTTTACTTACTTTAAATATCTCCAAATAAATGATTTAATGACATGTCATCAACAACCTCTCAACAACAAATTCTAAAAATTTTTTTTCTTAAAGTTTCCTTCAACCTTCAAATCATTTGAACACATTTTCCCACTGAAACTCTAATCCCTTGAGTTCTGTGATGCCATTTCTCCCCTCATCTCTTGAACTACATCTTTGTCTCCGTAGCAAGCTGCTCTTGTTTATTCCATTTTCCCTGCATATAAATTCACAGGTCCATTCAGAAAATGTTCCCCTTTTCTTCACAGCTTCACATATTGGCACAGATTGCCCTAGCACCTTCATTCAAATGGCTCCAAACCTTTCTTAGCAATGATGGGTTTTGTTTTGTTTTGTAAATATTTCATTGTTTTGTTATCAAATACATAATTATTTTCCTCTATGCTTTCTGCCTTGAGTTTTGTATAAGGAAAAGGCATTTCAAATATAAGATTTGATAAATACTGACAGATACAGTCTTCTACAAACCTAATTTTTTTTAATATATGTTATATTTTTATGACGGATGTGAGGTAAAAAAAACCTTTGCTTAATTCACTCTATTATACAAAGTATGTCTATTTCTAAGTTATGATCTTACTGAACTTTAATTTGGATAACAATGTTTCAGTTCATTCGTTGGATTTATCCAGAAAATAATTATGCTTAAGGGATTATAAAAATATGAGGATTTTATTGTCACTTAGGATACTATTTTAATTTTTTTTAAATATTCCTCTTATTTTTGTATTAGCTAGTATATTACGAATAATAGTAAATAATGACAGCAAGCACTACTGAATTATTCCAGAACAACTTGACCATCAAGTTTTATCATTAATTGTGATGGTGACTGCTAGAGATTATTTGTTGTGATACGGAAATATGACTAATTTTTCTATTCCAAGGTCACTAAAAGTTTTGTTTGCTTAATTGTCAATCATAAATAGACTGTGTTAGAAATATAAAGTTTCCACAGTTCCCTATATTCTGGAAGAGTTGGGTTATTTTAGGAATTATTTGTACTTTAAATATTAATGAAAATTGCCTTTAAAGCTATCGGGGCTGGCAACTTTGGGCTAACTTTTAAAAAATGTATATGATTTTCCTATTTTACTCTCAGTTTCTTATTCATTTTGTTGTTGCTGTTAATGAACATTTTCTTGAGGGTAAAAAGAGGAAACTTTGCATTGTAAGAAAAACAGTTTCAATAGGAACAAATCTAAGGAAAAGCATGATGTTGGAATTATCAGAAATAGGCTTCAAACATGAAATTACAAGTACGTTCAAGGTCTCTAAGAAGACTGTAATAAGTTAAGGATGCATATTATAATCTTGCCTACAGAAATTACTCAAAAAAAAAGGCAAAGAAATGTAGCTTTAAAGCCAGTAGAGGGGCAGCTAGATGGTGCAGTCAGTTAAGAATCCAACTCTTGGTTTTGGATCAGGTCTTGATCTCAGTGTCATCATCTCCGGGTCCTAAGATCAAGCACCACCCCATCATGGGGCTCTGCACTCAGAATGAAGTTTGCCGGAGATTCTCTCTCTGCTCCTTCTGCTCTTGAGTGCTCTCTAATAAATAAAATCTTTAAAATAATAATAAAGCCAACAGAAACTGAAATGGAATACTGAAAATCAATTGGTCCAAAAAAAGAAGAAACGAAAAATATACAGGAATAAAAAATAAAAACTCAAAAATGATACGACAAAAAAATGATATGACAAATAGAAAGTAATTAGTAGACTGGCAAACATAAAAAAAAAAAAACTATTAAAATATTACTGTGCTAAACTTTCCAATCTAAAGGCCTTGATTTTCAGACAGCATGATTAACTACATATTGTCTACAAGAGATGGACTTTAAATATAGATACCTATCAATTGAAGTAAATATAAAAATAAAAAAATACACACAAGAGAAAGCATAGAAATCTGGAGAGGCTACATTAATATCAGCTGAAATAGATTTAAAAAAAAAGGATTATTACTAAAGTAATGTAAGACACTTCCGAATGGAAAAAAAGTGTCAATTCACCAGAAAGACATAACAATCATAAATATGTATGTGCCTAATAAATGAATTTTGGAATATGTGGAGTAAAAACTGAAAATAAATGAAGGGAGAAATAGATAAACCTAAAGTGATGTGTAAACATCACCTATCTATCTTGATGATTAATAGAATATTTAGGAAACAAAATAAGTATGGATATAGAAAATGTGAGCAACATTATTAACCAACATGGGTTCAATGATATTTATGGAACAAATATAAACGTGAGTAAGCATTTTATAAAAAAAACAACCTCTACAGTTTCTGTTCCTTTAATAAACAAGGCAGTCGTGGATAGCATTTCATCAAATTGCATAAAATATTAGCATACAAATAATATTTGTAACAAATGCATAATTGTTCATCTATTTTTTAGGAATTATTTTATAAGACTTAATATCATTCAATAATAGTCTAGTCTAAGATGAAGTCTAGTCATATTTTGGTAGTTGTTTTAAATTTCTTAGTGTAACCTATGGGCTATATGTGGTAGTTATTTGGTAAATATTTTTGGTAATTTTATTTATTTATTTTTTTTTTTTGGTAATTTTAAATCTGTCTCCCAAAATCAGATTCATTGTCTACACTTGTTTTTCCTACTCTATGTCTAATGGTAAGAATATGACAGGTTCCACCATCCCTAGACCTTGTAAGTCTTTGATGGTCATATCTTTAATTCTTCCAGAAATGTAGTACTGCTTCTGATTTACTATTCTGTTGACAGGGGGAGGGACTGTGGCTTTGAGGTCTTCCACTTGGCCACTCATGCCATAATGTAACTTACTTCAAGGATCAAGGCATCACCATGAGGCTTCTTTCAGATGCTAGGTAGAGCTATCTCATTCCAAAAAGAGAGAAATAGGTAAATAATGACAAAGTTGGTCTGAAGCCCTATTGAACCCACTATAAAATAAACATGCACCAAAATTCCACTTATCACTTGGTCTCCATATGGCATTTTTGGTAATCTGGACTTAGATTCCATATTTAACAGACATATTAAATACAACAACAAAGTTTCCCCCCTTTTTTCTGGTATGGTCTTACCCTAGTAAATGCTTTCAAATACTTCAGGAGAAAATTCAGTGTAGTATTTATTGCACATAGATTGATGGAGCTATAAGGTCTCTCAAGAATATCTACTCTTTCCTTAAATCAGTAAACAATGGGTTTGTAAACTAGCATAGATACTGAAACCCATTATGGAGATGATAGTCCCCATTGTAGCAGCTGATACAGACTTCTGTTCTCCAGTTTTTTGTTTGTTTTTAAAGATTTTTATTTATTTGAGAGAGAGAGAGAGAGAGAACACAGGGAGAGTAAGAGTGTTAGAGTGTTAGAGTGAGCAGAGAGCCCAATGCAGGACGTGATCCCAGGACCCCAAGATCATGACCCAGGCTGAAAGCAGACACTTACTGATTGAGCCATATGAGTGCCCTTTCAGTGTTTGAGTTTTTCTGATTACATAAATTGAATAAAATCTCCTCTCTTGGCTCCAGCCATCCTGACTGCTTTTTAATTACTCCCATTCACAATAGTTCCACTACTATTAGGACAATGAACTCCATGTAGTTAGCTCTCACCTTGCCAAAGAACACCATGTTATATTAGCCATTTCATAAATCTCTACAGATCTAATCATTTTGATTGGTACTCTGGTGCTGAATACAATTTCAAGTAATTACAGTTCACGTTGCCACTGCCAATAGCAATCCTATCAAGGTTTATTATTCTAAGATCATTTGTGAATATTATTTGTTCATAATATTATCCAGATTAATATTATTCCAGATCAATGGCAACGTCTCCACCATCAATCCTTGATTGGAGAAGACAGCCACTTCCAAACTTTAAAAATTCTAGTACCCTCTGAACGAGTGCATTCTTTACTGCCTTAGTAAGGAAGTATCCACTAAGAAAAGCTGGCGGATTCTCAAGCCATAAATATTAAATCAATTCTAACATTCCAACCTTCTTGAATTTTCTAATCACTTTTTAATAGCATGCCAAGAAGTTCTGATATATCTGAGAAACTCCAAGTATTTGGCTGGTTAGCTGGCCCGGCTTCAGTCAGCAATCATTTAGGAGGACCAGGATATCTCAGAGCAAGTTCACTTTGGTGTCAGTATTCTGATCCTGGAGGGAGTCAGGACTGGAAAGGAATCTGAGAAGACATCTAAATTTTGTGTTCAATACAGTGAAGAAACATATTCACCCATGCACAAATCCCTTTCCCTATCTCTATCACAAACACTGTAGTCCAAGCAAAATATATTATTAATAACATCTTGACTTCTCTCTGCTCATTTATTCAGTACCTTTCCTTTCATTTGCCACATTGGAAACAGATTATTTTGAAAACTTAAATCTAATTTTGCTTAATATCTTCCCATTATTCTCAGTAAAGAGACCACTTAACTGGGCTTTCAAGATTTTGTCTGACCTAACTTACCATTCCGACCTCTCCAGGTCTATTTCTTGCCATACCAGCTCCTTCCTTCCTGGCTCCAGCCAACCTGGCAGCCTGTTAACTACTTCTATTCACAATACTTCTACCACTATAAGGATAATGAATTTCATGTGGTTAATTGGTTAGCAAACCCTATTGGTTTGCATTCTTTTTCCTCAAGACATTTTTATTAGGAGTATGTTAGTGTACAATTTCTAAACTCTTTTAAGACAGATGTGTCTTGCACAAGATTAATGTATTTTCTGTGTACAAAATTCCCAGATCACTATAATTTACATTAAAATATATAAGCAATGTCTTGGTAAATTTATTTATGAAGTTTTGTTTTGTTTTTTGTTATAAAGATTTATTTACTTGACAGAGAGAAAGATATCACAAAGTAGGCAGAGAGGCAGGCAGAGAGAGAGGGGGAAGCAGGCTCCCTACTGAGCAGAGAGCCTGATGCAGCTGGATCCCAGGACCCTGAGATCATGACTTGAGCTGAAGGCAGAGAGGCTTTAACCCACTGAGCCACCCAGGCACCCCATATTTATGAAGTTTTGAAAGTTACAGAAAAAATGTTATCAATCTACTTCTTTTTAAACTATAATTTGGGTTTTATTGGCCTAGATGCTTAAAGGATATTTTTTTTAATGTATTGTCATAAACTACCCACATCTTACTATAATAAGTTAGAGTAGTATTTCAAGATGTAGATCCACTTCTTTCTCCAGCTCAGAGAAATGTTATCCCGTTTTCTTCTTCTTTAACTTCCCGTATTGTATTTTTCTCCTCTCCTTGCACTTTTTGATATAATACTCACTAAATATGTGAAAAGATTAATTAAATGAGACTACTACATTAATTAAATGAGACATCTGAGATCTATTGTGTCTTCTATTTTGTTTTTATGATTCATCAATTTCTTAACTTTGTTCTCTATTTCACATAATGGGTTTTCCTACTACCCTATCTTATACTCCTAAGTTTGCTTTTTAAGCAAAAATAGTTAATCATGTTGTCCTCTACTTTTCTTACACTTTTTTCCATGACTATGCTTTTAACCTATTCAATTTCATCAAATGTCCTTTTTAATTTTGTTAAAGATTTGAGTTGAAGATTTATAAATTTCACCTATTTCTCACAGAAACACTGTTTCAAAGACCATGATTTTGTCCCAATACAGAGATTTGTTCCTTTTCTTTGTGCTTTATGCTGTTTTTTTCATAAGTTATGTAAATTATGTTCATATGATATTCATGTCACCAGGGCAGGTATCTACTTAAAATGTGGTGTGATGTTAATCATCTCCACACAGCCAGTTTGTCTCTCCAGTATTGTGTACTGAAGTAAAAAGTGATCTTTTACAGTTCCTTTGTATTTTTCATTGTATTTAGTCCAAACAGTAAACCTTAAATAATACCATGGGGCCCATATAAAGTGCCCCTACTGATGCTAGAAGCACTCCCAAGAAGGAGAGAGAAGTCATGACATTACAAGCAACGGTTTTTCTTGATATAGAAAAATCAAAGATTGAGGCCTACAGCTGCAGTTGCCTACCATTTCAAGATAAATGAATATAGCATTAGGAATACTATAAACAAAAAAAAGTGAATTTGTGAAGTCATTGCTGCAGTTATGCCAGCAGGTGTGAAAACCTTGCACTTTTTGCAAAATACCTTCTTATTTCACACTGAAAATGCAGCTCTTATGTGAGTTCAGGCTTGCTATAGTTAAGGCACACTTATATCCTGTACTATGATTTGAGTAAAAAAAAAAAAAAAAGAGGAAGCCTTCATATGACAACTTAAAGTAAAATTTGGAAGGTGAAAGATCTAACGCTGGAGAATTTAATTCCAGCAAAGGATGCTTTGATGAATTTAGAAAGATGTTTAGCTTAAAAGAAGCAGCTTCTGCCAACACAACAGGCAGTGCACAATTAAGAAAATCCTTGAGAAGAAAGGATATCTGCTTGAACAGGTTTTTATGCAGCCAAAAGTGACCTATTCTGGAAAAAACTGCTACAAAGTACATTTATTAGTAAGAAAGAGACAAGCACCAGGATTTAAGGTAAGAAGGAATAAGCTAACTCTACTGTTCTGTGTAAATGCTATTGGGTTTATGATCAGTTGGGTTTATAACTACCTTCACTTATAAAGCTGCTAACCCCAAGCCCTGAAGGGAAAAGATAAATACTAGTTTCCAGACTTTTGGTTGTACAGCAAAAAGGCCTGGACAATGACAATGAGTACCCTTTTCCTAGATTGGGTCCATTGATACTTTGTCCCTGAGATCAGGAAGTTACCTCACTTGTAAGGAACTGCGTTTTAAAATTCTTTTGATATTGGACAATGCACCCAGAGTCCCATGAGTTCAACACTGAAGGTGCTGAAGTGGTCTACTTGCCCCCAAACACAATGTTTTAATTCAGCCTCTAGATCAGGAGGTGTTAAGGACCTTTAAGGCTCATTACACATGGTACTCAATGGAAAGATTTATCAGCACTATTAAGGAACTCCAGATAAAGAAAATATCATGAAAGTCTACAAGGATTACAACATTAAAGAAGACGTTGTTGTTATGGCCCTGAAACCAATCAAACCTGAAAACAATAAATTCCTGCTAGAGAAAACTGTTCAGTTGTACATGAATTCACAGGATATACAATAAATCCAATCAAGAAAAATCACGAAAGAGATTGTGGCTATGGCAAAAAAAAAAGGAGGCGGGGTGGGGGTGGATCTTGGAGAAATTTAAGAGCTAACAGACGCCACATCAGAGGAATAACAGAACACAACTTGACAGAGCTGACTGCTTCCAAACCAGTGCCAGACAATGAGAAAGAAGACACAGAAGCAGTGCCAGAAAACAAAATGACACCAGACAACCTGGCAGAAGAGTTCTTTAAAAAAAAAAAAAAAAATTAATAATTTATGAGAGAGAGTGAGTGTGGTGTAGGCAGAGGGAGAAGGAGAAGGACTCTGCTTAAAAAAAAACTCTTCTAAAGAGTCTTCTTAAGCAGACTCTGTGCCCAAAGGAAATCACAGCCTAAGCCGAAACCAAGAGTTGGATGCTTAACTGCCAATGCCACCTCCAAAGGTTTCCATTATTCTTTGACTTATTTTATGACATGGACCCTTCTATGATACAGATGCTGAAACTATAGCAAATAGTGGAAGAAGGATTGGTCCATACAGAAACACAGAGAAATTAAAGAAAAAAGGGAAAAAATTAGGACTTATGATATATTTGCATAAAGTTACACTAAGTTACACTGAGTATCTCTGCCTCTCCTTCCACCATCTCCACCTCTTCCACCTCTAAGACAGCGAAACTAACTCCTCGTCTTCCTCGTCCTTCTCAGTCTACTCAACATGAAGAAAACAAAGATGGACTTTTATGATAATCCACATCCACTTAATGAACAGTAAATAACTATCATCCCATACTTAATAAATTTATCTGTTGTGTGGGTGAGTACCCTCGTGTGAAAATCTAATACCTTTAGAGCAAGAACTGTATGAGATATTTTTGTGTCACCATCATCATTGCCTAAGATTGTATGAAAGGGGAGAGTCTATCTACACATAGGCATAAGGTAAGTCATATTTATTATAAAATTAATGTGTTAGTTTTCTTACTATTTTAGTAAGAAATACTATTTAGTAATCAGCCTATTATGCAGTTATAAGTACAGCCTATTGCAGTGCTTTCTTAAATATTAAGAATATGACTTAGGAATATTACCTTACCTTAGGATTATTACCTTAGGAATATGACTTTAATACTGTATGCCATAAAAACTTTATAATGGGTCATTCATTAGTGTATAGGCTAAGCTACTGTGAAGCAATTATATCAATTATGCTGGGATACCATAAAGCAATCATACTGCTGCTTCAGTATAAAGACTAATGTATGATTAGTATGATTTTGGTAAATATGATTTTTCACATTTTTTCATTTTTGAGGTCTACTGTTAGTAATACATATAATATCTACAATATTCTTTATCATAAAATACTGATGTAAATACTGACAGACAACTTATCTTGTTGAGATGATGTAAACTTACAGCATTTATACAGAACAGTACTTATGATTTTCTTAAATTTTCTTTTCTCAAAAGCTTACTTTATTGTTAAGATAGTATATAATACATATAACATATAAATTACGTATTGGCTGTTTATGTTATCAGTAAGCCTTCTGGTCAACAGTAGGCTATTAGTAGTTAAGTTTTGGGGGAATAGATTATACATGGATTTTTGACTGCATGAGGAGGGGGTCAGCTCCTCTAACCCTCATATTGCTCAAGGGTCAATCATATAACACGTCAGCTTTGGAACTAGACAATGAGCAGAGGCTTAAAGGGCCACAAAAAGACTATCTTTGGGACTGAAATAAGAGAGAGGAAATTGTTATTAGTTGATAGAGAAAAGATGACTCATGTATGTAGTGGTGCAAATAATATTTTGCACAGGTTTTAGATCAAGAACTACTTGAGAAACAGTTCTAAAGAAATTAGCACATGGACCTGGGTTTAGATGAGAGATCCTGGACTCCTGGATTCGATGCTATAATTATGAGACTTTAATGAGGTAATGGAGGAGGTGAGTGTATTTCGCTCATAGGAGGGATGCAAGTTGTTTGGGTAACTTACTGCATTTGCCAAAAATAGCTACAGGAATATTTCCCATTCCCCATGCTCTTTTGCAACGTGAACTTCTCATCCCACCAAAAAGGTGGAGTGTGTTTCCTCAAACCCTTGAATAGACAGGACTTACGACTGTCTTTATTAATAGAATATGACTGGGAAAAAAAAATGCTGTGTCAATTCTGTACATGACTCTCAACTTACTTGAAAGCTTCTACTTTTTACTTTCCTTGAAATACTCTTGAGACATTCTCTTTTGGAACTCAATTGTCATTCTCTGAGAAATCCTATGGGGAGAAACCATGTGTAGGCCAGAGAGGTAGATTTCCCACCAACAGCCAGCATCAACCATCATCCATGTCAGTGAGTCATCAGCACATCCAGCCCAGTCAAGCCTTCAGTAGACTCAGCTACAGCCAATATCTGACTACAGCCATTTGAGAGACTCCAATAGAGTCACCTAGCACAGTGCAGTTAATCAACAAATCTGTGAGAGAGAATAATTTTTAAAATGTTGTTTCAAGCTATTAAAAGCTTTGAGTTTTTCGCAAAGAATTAAAAAACTAGAAGACTATACCACAAGAAGAAAAAAGAGATTGAGTACTTATTGAATTTTTAAACCCTTTGATAGCTCTTCTCATAGGGAATAAACTCAATTTTTCATGGGTAATAGTCTTGATATATGAATTAACATTCAATAACTGTTTATTTAATGTGCCAGGCTATATACTTACATGAATATCTTACTTATTTCACAGGGCAACCTACAAGGTTATTTTAATATTATTTTTATTATTCCTCTTTTACAGGTAAATTGGGGCTTAGTGAATTAAATATTTTACCCAAAGTCAAATCCCTATTAGTGGCAGATCAGAGATCCATACCCAGGTTTGCCTGACACAAAAGACTATGCTTATTACTAACATATAATGTATGACCAGTAAGATCATTACTACTCTCTTCTAACAGCATAAATATCTGAAATCCTTCAGAAGAATAAGGCAAGGAAGAATACTGAGTAACTCCTAGAAACAAACACTAAGTCTCGTGTTTTTACTTCCTCTTTTATCACTAAAATAAATATCTCCCTTGCCATACTGGGAGGTGATGTCAGTTTACACTACCAGTTAAATAACCCAACTTTTTGAAAGGAAGAGGAAAGGAGCTGTGCCATGGGCTGTCCCAGTTAATAAATGTTTCCTTTTGTTTTGTTCTTTTTTTTAAGATTTTATTTATTTATTTGACAGAGAGAGGGAGATCACAAGTAGGCAGAGAGGCAGACAGGGGGGGGGAGCAGGCTCCCCGCTGATCAGAGAGCCTGATGCAGGGCTCGATCCCAGGACCCTGAGACCATAACCTGAGCTGAAGGCAGAGGCTTTAACCCACTGAGCCATCCATGCGCCCATTTGTTTTGTTTTCTTAATTTTATTACAGTCAGGGCCTATAAAATCATTTTCCAAGGAATTTAAAACCTGCTAAATCAGATAACAGCATGTTAAGATTTATATTTAATCTGCATTATGCCTTTTTAAATACATTTGACACGTAACATTGTAAGTTTAAGGTGTACTGTGTGTTACTTTGATCCACTTATATATTGTAATGATTATTGATGTAGCTATATTTATCACATTACATAATTATAGTATGATAGTATTGTCTATATTCATTATACTGTGCATTAGATCTCTATGTCTTATTTCCTGCTTGTTACAAATTTGTACTCTTAAACAGCATGACTCTTTTCCACCCTCCCACCCCCATCCCTCCGTAACCATCATTTTACTCTTTTTTATAGGTCTAACTTTTTTAGAATCCTCATATAAGTGGTATTATACAGCACTGGTCTTTCTCTGACTTATCTCGCTTGGTATAATATGCTCAAGATCCATCCATATTGTCACAAATGGCTGAATAATATTCCATTGTGTGTATATATACTACATCTCTCTTATCCATTCATCTGTTGATTGGTATTTGGGTTGGATTTCCAATCCCTATGCTCGGGTTTGAGATCTGTGGATAACTGTTTTCTCTATAGAGACTCTCCCTATTCCTGGAGAGTTCTATGTGCAAGGGCTGACCTCCAGGACACAAATGTATCAAGAAATATTCAATCTGAATATACGGTGTGATTATCCACAGCTTAAGTATTTAACTACCATACAAGTAGAAAGCAGTTCATTTTGAAAAACACTGATACAGTATATTGCAAAAAGGCCAATAATAGATTCCCCAAACCATCCTGTAGTTTCATACTATCTTCATCTCTGTTGCCTCAGATATAACAGAATCTTATTTTGTCTTCACATAAAGAAAGTGAGTGGGAGTCAGTGCTTGATGTCACCCTTAAATGTCATATGTACTCAGCCTAGCAAAAAATCCTTGATATTTATAGCCTGTGGATAGGATCCACTTATTCTTCAGTTTTATATAAACTTCTCCTACTTTTATACTACTTTAATTGTCATGACATTATTGCATATAATCCTTTCAACAAGTTTGTGGGTGTTACTGTCACATTTTCACAGGTAAATAAACTGAAACTGATGGTGGTTGAGTAAGATGTTCTAGGTAACAGAACTAAAAAATAGCAGAGTGAGAGGGCACTCCCTGGCCTGCCTGGTCCCTTCTTAGCACATTCTCTAGCCCTCATTCAGATACTACCTGCCACACTTATATTTACAAAAAGAGAAGAATGCATCATAGAAGAGAATTGCTGCTGTAGACAAAATCCTTGAGTTTAAATATCTGTTTAGTAACTCAGATTATGTGACTTTAGTCTCTTTTAGAATTAATTCAGATTAGAATTTAGATTAGAATTCAGATTAGAATTCTAAATTCTAAATTAGAATTTAGAATTAATTCCTATGATATAGATTAATCATCTATAACATAGGAAAGTTATCATGATGAGTCCAAGAAATCTCTGATAGATACCAACACCTGATAATAAGGATATCCAATACAAACAAAAAGTCTTCTTTGAAATCTACTCTTGAGGGCTCCGGGGTGACTGAGTTGTTTAAAAGGCTGCCTTTCACTCACGTCATGATCAGAGTCCTGGGATTGAACCCTATATGTCAGGCTCCCAGCTCAGCAGGGAGTCTTCTTCTCCCTCTGTTCCTGCCAACCCCCTGGTCATGCTCTCATCTCAAAAAAATAAATAAAAAATCTTTAGAAAAAAAATCTCCTCTTCATTTTCCCCCAATTTTGTTAAGGTATAACAGCTCTGAGTATCAAAGTTTGAAATTAGTTATCTTCAGCTCTTTTCCCACTTGAATTTTTAATCAGTTACCAAAAAATATTAATTCTGTTTCTAAACTATCAAAGTTATTTTATTTATATTACCAAAAAATATTTTCTTACTGCCTGGAGAACTGTAATTATCTCCTTATCACTCCCAGGCCAGAAATGCTTCCAGGATAATGTTTCTAAATTCTGAAGCCATGTCTTCAACAAACTGGCCATATCCAAGTTTCAATTCTAAATTCTAGTGACCATATATATTCCACTGAGTAAAGTGTTCTCTATTATGGAGAATATTTTCCACATTTTTATGCTAAGTGCTATTGTTCACACTGCACTTTTGGCTTCTAATGTCCTCCTTTATCTCCGCCTACATGAAACTTTGAAGTCAGGGCTCAACTGCTTTATAGAGTGTTAATAAGAAGCTCAGATTTAACTTTTTCTTCTATTATGCTTCTGTTTTATTTTATTGCAAAATTTTTTTTTACTAAATTTATTAAAACATTACTAAACTTTGCCTTGAACTAAAATGATCTGACTGTAAACCTCTACGGAACACAGAATAGCATAACATTGCACTACTGCTTTCCCAAGTCCTTATATGTTGTGAGTTCAAATTTGCTGAAGATTATTTTCCTCCATAAATTTTTATCTTTGTCATGTATTTTCATTTTTAAGCCCTTCTTTAAAGTCCTCTCCAATCTTCTTATTCTGGAAAGATGCACTTCCAAGACTACAAACATGAATATGAGGATGCATCAAACAATTTCCAGTGAAGCCCAGGAAACAAATTAAGATGTGACTTTGAGAAATAGCACCAGTCAAACATAATTCTAGAACTGGGCAAACAAGACACTTCTTGTTTCTTTGGGGAGACTCTCATTGCCAAGCCTGAAAATGATGAAGTGTTAGTCTCTGTGTAAAGAGGCTTACACATATTGAATTTTTAGGTAGAAAGTGGCCATATGTATGCATCAGCTTGTCATAATTTTCTAGTTACTACAGCACATAAAACTTATTGTGCCTTTTCCCTTTGGTTTTTTTTTTAATCTTAGTGAACAGTATTTTCTTAAATATCATCTACAATCTATGTCATAAATCAAAACACATGTGTCTCTCCATAAAATTCAGTGGCATTACTAAAACTGAGATAATCCAAGAGTTATAAAATTTCTGTCAGTGTAATGGCTAATTTAATATTTAATTAATTTAATAATTGTTTATTTAATAGTAATTAGGTTTCCACTAGGATATTTTCTTAAGGTATCTGAATGTGATTAACTTTATAAACAAATTAGAAATTTAATTTAGAACAAATTAGAGTTCAGTCATTAGAAAGGACTAAAGAAACCTAGTCATTTTGGTTCTGAATCACACTGAAAACATGTCTGACACAGAGCATAATATACTATCAAAAGGAAATAGAATTTCAAAGTAGGGCAATTTTGAAAATTATACTTGAATTACCATACCTCTAAAGTGATAAGAAAATGAAACTGTAATGTAGACAAGGTGATATATAAAAGCAGGAAAAATATCACTTATAATACAATTATCCCACATACTTTAAGATGTTTTTTAATATATTTACATCAGATTATTTATAGTACCTGTATGGATAATCTCTCAAATCATTAATATAGTCCTAAAATATATTTGTTAAAATGTCTAAAAATCAACATCATGGGATGCTATTATAATTCCATATTTGTGATTGGTTTGTGATTGATTTTGTTTCTGGTTCCCATTTACTTTTGAAATTTTTAGAATCAGCACCTCTAATTCATCCTAGCAGGTCTCCAACTTGCACAGTAGCAGAATGAATAGAATTTGCTGCAGATTCAGCGATAGTGTCACAATGATTTACTTTCCCCTTTAACATGAAATTTATACTTTTAATGTAAGCAAAACCTTTAAAATTAAAAGAAAATAAACTGTCTTTCCCCTGTGGTCAATACATAGAGTACTAATGGGACATCCAGATATCCTCTCCAAAGTAACAGAGACAGAAAACTTCAAATACCTCTGCTGCCTTAGACTCCCACCATTTCAAACCAAATTCATTAACTTAGCCCTTTTTGGAAAAAGGGTAATAACACTTGGGCAAAGTCAGTAATAGAGAAGTGCTTAAGTATTTAATAAATCTGCACTCAAGTAAATTACAGCTGTTACAGTGCGTACAAAAAAAAAAAAATGTGTTTAATGCACTAAAGCCAAAAATGTTTTTGTATATGTATTATACCCATGGAAGATTTAAAAACATTCAACAGGAAGATTTAAAAACAACCTGGGTGGCTCAGTCATTAAACATTTACCTTCAGCTTAGGTCTTGGGATTGAGCCCCACATCAGGCTCTCTGCTGGGCGGGAAGCCTGCTTTCCCTCTCTCACTCCCACTGCTTATGTTCCTGCCCTTGCTGTCTTTCTCTGTCAAATAAAATCTTTAAAAATAAATAAAAATAAAAAATAAAGACATTCAACAGATATCCTTGAACATTTTAGCATGATTTTCTATTTAAAATTCCATTCAAAAGTAGCAGAAGTATGCCTCAAAATATTTAAAGCAAATTTTATTGTTATACCATACTTGGTACTGTTCAGGTATTCTGAACTAAAATTAGTTGAGAGGACAATGCTTAGACATTTAAACTACTTAAAATCAATTTTCAAATTTTAGAAAAAGAGGTACGGTGGATTTCTACTTTAAATTCCAAAATATAAAGAGCTTAAAAGTGGTCACTCTCATCCCTCCAATAAGGAAAACATGGACAAACTGAGAATCATTGATGTTTCTTGGATTCATCAGAGAACTAAGGTCTCATGGAACCCACCACTCTTAAATCTGGCGACAAAGATGAACCCAGAGAATTGCAGCTAGTATCTGCTTATCTGCAGCAGAAGCTGCTAAAACCATGAGTTGGTAGGAACACTGATATGGTCATTTTGATGAATCACTGCACTGAATGTGGAATATGAAAAGTAAAATATGAAAGTAAAAAAACTCTTGGTGTCCCCAGTATTATGGGGCCCATATTTTCATGAACTTTCCTTCCAGGAACCCCATCCAGTTCTTAGGTTCAGAATCTAAGAAAGATCCACTATAGCCATGGCAGGGGGAAGAGGAAAAGTAACATGGTAAAACATGTCCAGAACATTCTCCATTAAAAAAAGCCTTACTCTCCATGAAATAGTACTCTGTCAGAGCACAATTTTGAACCCTTACCCAAACTGGGGAAAGGAATTCCTCCCAACCAACAGCCTCTTCAGACCTGCTATCTTATCTAAAGGGAAAAAAATAATTAGTCTGGTTCAAGATATCAAGGAAATAAACTGGGAACGTTATAATCAGGGAAGATTTCCCTAAAATCAGGGAAACACTTGGAAAGGGCTAAGAGGCCCACTGAAAGACTGATACGTAACTGGATTAAAGAATGATTCCCTCCCCAAGTGTCCATCAGTAGATGAATGGATAAAAATGTGATATCCACACATACACAGGAATATTACTCAGCCATAAAAAAAAAGAGTAAGATCTTACGGCTTGTGACAACATGGATAGATCTAGAAGGTACTATACTAAGTGAAATCAGTCAGACGGAGAAAATAAATACCACATGATTTCACTTATAGGTAGAATCTAAAACACAAATGAATAAACAAACAAAAACAGAAACAGACCCATATATACAGAGAACAAACTAACTGTTGCCAGAGGGGACAAGAATGCGGGAATGGCAAAATAAGTGAAAGGGAGTGGGAGATACAGGCTTCTAGTTATAGAAAGATTAAATCATGAGGATAAAAGTTACAGCATAGGGATATAGTCTAAGGTACTGTAATAGTGTTGTACGTGGACAGATGGTAGCTACACTTGTGGTGAGCATAACATATAAACTTGTGGAATCACTATGCTGTCACTTGAAATTAATGTAAGATTCTATGTCAATTATACTGCAATTAAATAAGGAAAGAAAGCTTCCTCTCCCCCACACTCCACCACAATACTAAGGCTGCTCCAGTAGATCATAGCTAACGGGCTGTACAACATATACACTCTCCGACTAGCAATATATAGAAGCCCCAAAGTTAAAGAAGAGATAAAAAGGAGGACATTAGAGGAATTTGAAGCCTCTGGCACCTCCACTACAACAAACATTAAACACAACCTAACTCCTAGCCAGATTAACATAAATTCTTACACTGAAAAACTACTTCTTTCAGTTCCTAGTCCCTAATATAACCTGTCTGATGTACAACAAAAAATTAAAAGGCATGCCACAAAGGAAAAAAAAAATTGTCTGAAGACACAGAACAATCATCAGAACCTCAATCTAATATGACATGGATGCTGACCTAATTAATAAAATAACAATAATTAATATGTTAAAGGTGCTAAAGAAAAAGCAGACAACATAAAATAACAAATGGGTAATAATAGCAGAAGAGGTAAACTACAGAATCAAAGAATCAAAAGTAAACTCAATAAATCAAAAGAGTCACAGAAATGAAGAAGGCCCTCTTTGATCAGTAGATAACACATAGGAGCAAACAGTGAACTTAAAGGTATACCAATAAAATTTCCTGAACTACCAGTAGTGAACCATATAAACCAAAGACTTTGGGTAATGATGTGTCAATGTAGCTACACTGACTGTAACAAACATACCACCCTCATGTGAGATGGTGATTCTGGGAACAGCTGTATGTGTGTGAGGGTAGAGAATTTAGAAACTCTGTATACCCTCCATTATTTTTGCTGTAAACCTCAAACTACTCTAAATTAATAAAGTGTACATGCAAACAAAAAATTCCCAGACTGAAGTGCAAAGAGGAAAAAAAAAACTATGGGACAATTTCAAAAGTTGTAACATACCTGTAATTGGAATAATAGAAAAAGACAAAGGAAAGAATGGAACAGAAAAGAGTTTCAGAAATAATGGCTGAGCACCTATTAAAATTAATGGGAGTCACCAAAACACATATCATGGAATCTCAGAGAGCACCAAGCAGGATAAACACAAAGAAACAAAAACAACCCAGGCATGTCATATTTAAACTGCAGAGCACCAAATGGAAAAAGGAAATAGTGAAAGAGACAAAGCAAGAATGCAGTCATACACAAGCTGGGAAGAGAGCTCTCCCCAGAAACTGATTTGGCTTGAGCCCTTATTCTTCGACTTTCTAACCTTCAGAACTGGGAGAAAATAAATTTCTGTTCATAAAGCCACCTGATCTGTATTATTTTGTTATAATAATCCAAGCAGATTAACGTGTAAAGACCAAAAACAGCAATTAGGAATGTTCTATTATATGCACCTGTACTACATCTGACATGGTACACTGTTTTTTTGAAGGTGAACTTAGATTAGTTAAAAATATATCTTGTAAAATCTAGGGAAATGACCAAAAAGTTTTTTTTTCAAATTTTCATTTTTTATTAACATATCATGTATTATTTGCCCCAGGGTACATGTCTGTGAATCGTAAAAATAGTTTTTTTTTTAAGATTTTATTTATTTGAGAGAGAGACAGTTCAGCAGAGGGAGTGGGAGAACCAGGCGCCCTGCTGAGCTGAGCTTAATAGGCAGCAGCTTAATAGGCTGAGCCACCAGGTGCCCCTAAAAATAGTTTTTAAAAAGCAGGATTGATAGGCTAAGAAAGGAGAGAAAACAGAATCACATAAGTGCTCAATTAAAACCAGAGAAGGCAGAAAAAGGAAGGTAGAGAGGAATCAAAGAGCAAGTACGATAAATGGAAAACGATTACAAAGATAGTAGATAATAATGCAAGTATAACAATCATCTTAAATGTGAATGGTCCTAAAACATCAACTGAAAAACAAGAATTGTCAAAGTGGATTAAAAATTAAAAAATAAATAAATAAATAAGACCAAGAGATATGCTACCTACAAGAAAGACACTTTACATATAAAGACTACATATAAGTGAAAAGTAAAAGGACAGAGAAAATGTGCTAACGCCAATCCAAAGAAAGCTGGAGTAGCTGTATTAATTTCACA
The DNA here is from genome assembly GCA_028646535.1 of Procyon lotor. Taxonomy (NCBI): domain Eukaryota; kingdom Metazoa; phylum Chordata; class Mammalia; order Carnivora; family Procyonidae; genus Procyon; species Procyon lotor. The sequence goes on along the minus strand of CM053609.1, from coordinate 72,138,375 downwards.
TAAAGCATATTCAGAAGAAGAGAGATTATCAGACTTAAAGGACATTGCACAATGATAAAAGTCAATTCTCCAAAACATAAAAATTCTATGCACATAGGCATATAAAATGTATACGCACCTAACAATAGCACATCAAATTACAGGAGGAAAAAAAATGATAGAACTGAAAAGAGAAATTAATGATTATAGTCAGAGACATCAACATCCCTGTCTGTAGTTGATAGATCAATTCAGTATGGATCTGCATGACCTGAACGGCAATAAACTTGATATAACTGAGACATACATAATACTCCTCTCAACAGCAGAGGAATTTTTTTTCTCCAGCTCAAACTGACATTCACCAAAATAGGCCACATTCCACTCTATAGAACATACCTTAGTTTTAGAAAAATAGAAATGATACATTTTCAGTCTACAGTGAAATTTAGAAATCAATAACAGAACGATGAAAATCCCCACTAATTTGGAAATTAAACAGCACGCTTCTAAATAACACACAGATCAAAGAAAAAAGACCCAGAAAACTCTTAAAATATTTTAACTGAATTAAAATTAAAGTACAACTTACTACAATTCATAAAATTCATCTAAAGCAGGGCTTACAGGAAAATGTATAGGATTTTAGGAAATTCCTACACCCTTCAAGCTCTCCCCAGACCCGGAGAAGTCTTAAAAACTAAGTAGCATCTCCAGAACCAATGTCTCGCACCCCTGAGCCAGGCTTGTAGGAAAATATTAGTTCTTATTCCTTAGAGAAAAGCATTACACCCACCTCTGAATTCCTAGGAGACTATTCCGGGATGGTGTCTTAAGACAGAAGGGAGGACCCTCGGAGCCCAGAAGAAAGTTCACGCACAGTCTCCACTTCTTTGCCACGCGCATCCTCCCCCGGTGCTCGCCCTCAAGCAGCAGGAGGAGAAGGGGCCCTGGCAGACGGGACTGGCGAGGCCCCAGCCTGCTCTGAGGATGCTTCAGCTCCTGAAAACACCACTCCTGCTGCCTCTGAAGGCTGGAGGGGCCAGTGGCCACACGGCTGACTCTTCAGGGAATGGGCCCTTAGGCCTAGATCTTTACATCTCTGAAGATGCCATCAGCAAAAGGATACCCCTACCCAGAAAATGGGGAAAGAGACGGGGCCTCACACCTTCTCTGAGGAGCCCAGAGGCAAGACAGGAAAAGGCCCCCAAGGAGGCTCGCTCCCGCCAGCCACTGGGCAGGAACCCCCTTCCCCGCAGCGGGGTCAGAGCCTGCCTCCGCCCTGGATGACTGGCATGTCCGAGACCCAGATGAGGGCTGCAGTGGGCTGTCGACCGCAGTGTGGGACTTCATTTAAGGAGTCAGCCAGGACGACACAGTCCTCGCACATCAAGTTCTACGTGCTCGGGAAGAGAAGCCTTCCGAAAACTGCGCCGTTGGCCTCTGACGCACGCAGCGCGCAGGACGCAGGCACCTCCCACAGGAAGTCAGTCTGAGGCGGGGCAGCCGGAGCCGAGCTTCCTACGAGCTCCAGGTGTTCCCAGCTGGGTCCGTTTCCTTGGGTTCTCTGGCGGCAGCTGGTGCCCAGGGGGGCCCATTGTGAATCTGCTGCGGTGCTCCCGGAAGGACCTGGATGCCACCGTGGCAGCGGCGCAAAAGGGACATCTGCTGGTGAAAAACAGGTGTGAGGAGCTCCACAGGAAGAACCTGGAGATGGAGTTAGACGGTGGATGAGTTTGAGGGGATTCTGTACCAGGTGATGGAGGAGGCTCAGAAAAACGGGGAACTTAACAAAGACAGAATCCAGAGGATTCTGAAAGAAAAAGGCCAATTTGCAGACCTAAACTCCATGTAAAAACCCTTCTTTGGCCTCTTCAAAAAGTTTGAGAAACAGAAGAAGACGCTCCAACGTTACTGCACCATATGAACAATCCCTGAAGTGTGTTGAGGATTGCCTAGTAAAAATTGAAAGGGAAGGTCAGGGATACCAAGCACTGAAGGTCCATGCAGAATAGAAACTCAGGCTGGCAAGTGTAGAAATAGCCCAGCTGGGGGCCAGGCCCAAGCGGAGGCCTCGGTTTCCAGGTGAGCCTGAGGAAGGAGCAGGTGCGCACCCACCTTCTGGGGAAGACCACTTAGCCGAAGACTAAAGATTAGGAAGAACTGACCAGAATCTGTGATGATCTCGTTTGCAAGATAGAGAAGATCTGATGTGAAAGTCAGGAAACTGAGAAAGCAAAGCAAAAATTAACTCCGTACTATAATCGGTAGGTATATAAAGACATTTTTAAAAAGTATAACTATATTTATATTTGTTTTTAAATGCCTAATTATATAGTTCTTGACTATATTTGACCTATTATGATTATCTTAAATATTGGCAAAATGCTATGAGATCTCGATCTCATGAACTTTGAGTTCTATTACAATGAAAATCAGGGTATGTGGCAGAATTTTAGTAAGCATTAAAACTTAAAATAAACAGCCTTGCCTTTTGGCTGTGATAGACCAAGATCCTAATATTTTCACAATTCTCTTTATACTAATTTTAAAATGAAAGAGCAAGAGAAACAATGGTGCAAATATAAATATAATAAAGAGCTTAAAATAAAATTCTCTAAATAATAAAAAGAAGAAAAATTCAAAACGGAGAAAACAAGTTTAAGTATAGAATTTAAATTGGTTAAGGGGCGCCTGTTGGGGGGCCTCAGTCAGTTAAGCAGCTAACTCTTAATTTTTGCCCAGGTCATGATCTTGGGGTCCTGGGATCCAGCCACCCCAGCCTCTGTGCTCAGCACGGAGTCCACTTAGGACTCTCTATCTCTCCCTCTGCCCCTCCACGCCCAAACCGATGCTGGTGCTATCTTGCTAGCTCAAATACATAAATAAATATTTTTTAAAAAGAATTTAAATTGGTTACAAGTGGAAAATATAGTATCTTTTAAGGACTTTAGAGGTCCAGGGGGAATACAGATATTCTGCTAATCTGAACCAACAATTTAAAACAACCCCAGAGGAGAGGGTACTTCAGGGTTGTATGGCCATAGGTGCAATCCCAGGGGAGGGGTTTATTCATTTGCTCCATAAGCACTGAAGAGACATTTTTCATAAAATGAACCTTGGCAAAGTTAAATTATCGCCAAGATCCAAGTGCAATTAAAAAGCAGATCGAGGGACACCTGGGTGGCTCTGTTGGTTAAGCAGCTGCCTTAGGCTCAGGTCATGATCCTGGGGTCCTGGGATAGAGTCCCACATTGGGCTCCTTGCTCAGCAGGGAGCCTGCTTCTCCCTCTCTCTCTGCTGCTCCCCCTGCTTCTGCTCTCTCTCTTTGTCAAATAAATCAATAAAATCTTAAAAAAAAATTTTTTTTTTAATAGATTGAGTAGATGTATAGTCAGGAGCTGCTCTTTGAGTCAAAAGGTATTATTTTGTGGCAGTAAAATCTATACTTAAAATTTTAGTAAAGACAAATCTAATGTACTAAAGTAGACATAATAATGAAATTAACTCTCATGTTCCTATCATATAGTTTCAATAATTATCATTTCATGGGACTCATAAGCTCATCCATTTCCCAACTCTGTACCATCATGAAGCAAATCCCAGACATCTTGCCATTTCATCCATAAATATTTCACTATATTTCTCAATGATAAAGTTTATAAAGTTTATATAACTTTATAAGTTTATATAACTTTTATAAAGTTAAAAGTTTATATAACCATAATACCATTACAAGAAAAAGTTGTATTATCTTTAAATACCTAATCAGTGAGTCAAGTTTCAATTGTCTAATAAATGTCATATCTCTTTTTGACAGTTTAAATAAGAATTCAAGTAAAGTACACATATTGTGATTGGTTGACATGCCTCAAATTTCTTTCAACTTTTTTGCTTCCTTTGCCATTTATTTGTTGAGGAAACTAAGTTATTTGTCCTGTGGAGTGTTTGTCCGTCTGGATTTTGTTCATTGTATTCCCATAGTATAAACATCTTCCTCTACCTTCTAGATTTCCCATAAAATACACATTCAATTTAGATCAAACTCCAGTACAATTTTGGGAATGTGGACATGGACTTCTTTACAGACAGTGATTGATGATTAATACTTTGATACAATAAGTTAAATATGGGTTACAAAATGTTGATATTCTAATCCTACCACTCTTTCTTATATTATTACTTAGAAATTTTCCTTAAGGAAAGTCTCCCTTTTATCTATTTTTTTGACTAAATTTTTTCACTTTATTTACCAATTTTCAAAATAATGAATTGCTTTACTAGTATTCTGCAACATTGAACAATTGGTATTTTATAAAGTATCATATGACATATAATTGATATACATTAGGATTTTTATTTTTTTATTTTTTATTTTTTTAAGATTTTATTTATTTGACAGAGAGAAACACAGTGAGAGAGGGAACACAAGCAGAGGGAATGGTAGCGGGAGAAGCAGGCTTCCTGCTGAGCAGGGAGCCCGATGCAGGACTCAATCCCAGGACTCTGGGATCATGACCTGAGCCGAAGGCAGCCGCTTAATGACTGAGCCACCCAGGCACTCCTACGTTAGGATTTTTAAATATTTGTTATTTTTGATCAAGGATAGTTATTATTGTTGGTGGTCAAATTGTCCCATATTTGAGCAATGGGAGTCCCTTCATGATGGCTCTTGAACTCTTTTGACACATCATGATAGTTCCTGTATGGCATAATGACCCAGGATCATTTTATACATGTTTCCCAGATTCTGAACTCAGCTGTTTCTCAAAGGAAAATGAGGGGGGTTTTTTTGGTTCTTTTTTTTGAAAATCACATCTTGAGACCATAATCTGGGTTCAAGAGGTATTTGTTGAATTTTCGCAACAAGTTGGTTGGTCACTTTCTCTTAGGCCTTTTCATTGAAAAAGCTACAGAACACGCTTTATTTTTTTTAATAATATATAATGAGTTCATAAAAAGTTTTAAATCTGTTAATACACACTGTTAAATAATTGCAATATAAAAATTGAAGCGACCAGAGTGGACTCAGTGTTGGTTTTCTATCATGATAGGAAATTGAGAAACTTGAAAGCTGAACCTTGATGATATATAGGAAATGTTGACTTTATTTTTGTAATCCCCTCCACCTTTCTAACTTTGATTAAAAACTATGACAACACCAAGTATATAACTTTACTTAAATTACCTAAATTTTTAACCTTGGCATTTTTTTTAATCACAGAAAAACTCTTCTAGAGGGAAATAAATTTATTGGAATTCATTGAGAAGACAAAATTATTTTATTCCTAGAAGAGATCATTCATTTTAGTATGTGCATTCTGTAAAGAAGTTTATGAATAAATGGGTTGTGTGATTTTTCTCAATGGTGACAGAGTTACCAGTTATTTAAAGTTGTCCTACTCCTGTGCTCCCTTTGTTTCACAACACCACACAGACTAATACTATCTTTTTTCTTCATTTTAATTCTTGACTCCCATTAATTCCTATATGTTGTATAAACTTAAAGACACAAACAAGGAAACATATTATTTTTCCAGGAGCTTTATAATATTAATAAAGGAGGAAAAATATAATTGATAATTATTGATGGTTCTGTTTTATGTAGTTGAAATGTGTCTTTTAGCCAGTGGGTATTAAAATGTTTAGCCTTGAAATTTGTTCAGATAAAACTTTGATCCCTTAGACTCTAAAGAGAACTCTGAAAGACATTTTCTAAATACTACCTTCAGAAATCATCTGGACAGAATTTTCTTCTCTGTTAAAACCATTTTA
>CM053609.1:72089297-72132121 GCA_028646535.1 Procyon lotor | reverse complement strand
AAAACCATTTTAAAACTTTACTATATCATAACAACTCTTAAATAGAGAAACTGAACAGAGCTTCATTCTTTGCTTCTGAAATTTTTATTAATTGCAGTGAGCCTCCGATCAGTACAGAAGGAATACATTTCGTCCATCAGTTTGCATTTTTCAATGGCAGAAAATTGCTTCTAGGCATATCATTATATGTTGGTGTGCCTACTCATTTTCTCCCATCACCAGAAGATACCACTTGATCTACCGTCAGCACTTTAGCCTACTTTCCATTCAACGTATGATTAGCCAGGAGATGGGTCAGAGATACAGCTGCATGAAATTATACAATACATGCATCTACAATGATTTTTGAGAGAATAGATTTTTGCCGCCCAGTAAATCAAACCTGTGAAGCAATCCCTATTCCATAATTAACACAATATTCTGATGCCTGCGTGTATCAAAAATAAAGGGCAAATACTTTCTGTCCATAATTAGACCTCTTTCAAGTTAACTTGTTATATCTTTACAACTGTACCCATCTAAGGTCAAGGTGTTCAGCCTCAGGGGAGAGTACCATTACAGAAAATGCCAAGTACTGAAAAGAACACGTTAAAATAGACACAGAGATAAGCCTACCACATTTTTAATTCAGGCCATTTTCTACATTTATAATTTTTTTCCATTTTAAAAAGAAAGCCCTCTTACATTTTTAATTTATAATGCATACATTGTCTCTAATTTCTAACATGTGAAGGATATAATTACAGGCTGTCATAAGGAATGCTATCAATGTTTGAAATGAATTAATTAGATGTCACTGCTACATATTCATTTAAAAAAATATTTTTATATACTGCAATTGAAATTCTGAATGTTTGATTTATTCTCCACTTCTGTTGATCATCTTTTTAATGTTTAATCATCTTTTATGCATATTGCAATATGGTATCAGAGTCATTAGACTCAGGTAAATCTTTTCTGTATTAAAACATTTTTCCTATTTTTCTGCTTTCCTTGCAGATTGAGTTTATAACACCCATCATTAGGATAAAGCAAATCAAAATGGTTAAAACTACAAGTTTTAAGTGTTTTAAAGCTACAAAACACTTTGTAAAACACTGTTTTCTATACTTCTTGATAAATTCAATTCATATTGTTTTTAGATAGATTTTCACTGAAAGAACATTTTTTTCAAAATATATATAAATTTAGATGATGTGGAGAACCTAAATGTTTGTATCATTTGAAGTTGAAATAATTGATTCTATCCAAAAACTAGGCAGCTTTAAATAAATATGTAAATTAATAGATTGGAGAACCTATGAAAAACTATATAAATTGGCTTATAGTTCAAAAGTGATCAATTAGCTTGCCCAATATGAAACAAAGCTTACAGTAGGTATGTACTGACACATGAAAGTATAAAAAACAATGATTTTGATGGCCATTTTTCAAAATTATCCCTTATAATCAAAAAAACTAAAACTAACCTAGAGAAAATACCTTTTTTTAAAAGATTTTATTTGAGAGAGAGCTAGAGAGCACAAGCAGGGGTAGGGGCAGAAGCTGAGCAGGGAGATGAACATGGATGGGGTTAGATCCCAGGACCCTGGGATTATGACCAGAGTTTAAGGCAGATACTTAACCAACTGAGGCACCCAGGCACTGTGAGAAAATATCTTCTTTCAACTATTGTTGCCTTAGCAGTGTTGGACAAAGCACTTTCAGCAAAGGCATTTGTAGGCTCTTTCTCTGGAGAAATAATGTTGTTCTATTTGTTTTATTCAGGGTTCATCCAATAATTTAAAGACCAGTATTACTATATCAAACATCTTATTAGGATGTTCACAGTAGCATTTGCAATCCATTTATTTTCTTCTACTACTCTGTGAGATATGCACTCTATTTCTGATCTTTTAGTAATGTTCATAGAAATTTTTTATTGACATATATTATTTGTTTCAGGGGTACAGGTCTGTGATTCATCAGTCTTACACAATTCACAGCATTTTAACATGCCTTCTAAACTCATTAAATTCTAAAATCACTCAAAGTTACATATTTACCCTTCTCTTGAGCATATAACTTCTTATTACCACCTTCCTGACTTATATGCCGTTATTTTTGTGTATCTGAGTTGTTCTAGCTTGTGCTAACCTTCAAGGAAAAAAAATATTGCTTCTTAGAATCAACATTTGTGAAGACATATAACTATATTTGACACTCTGCTCATCATATCTTCATGTATCTTAGGCCTTCTAGTTGGAATCACTTTTACTCTGACTAAATATCCTTTCAAATTTTAGTGAGGTTCTCTTGGTAGCAAACTGAGTTCTATTGTTGTGTTTGGAAAAATGGGACTGACTATCCAGTTCTCAGTTGACAGTTATTTTTTCTGAAATCATTTTAGTTGATTGTTGCTTGCTCTTCACGGGTACTGTTGAGAAATCAGCTATTTGCTATTGCCTCTTTGGAGGTTGAACTGTATTTACCCTCAGGCTGTTTCTGTTATTCCTCTTTGCCTTTGATATTCTGTGGTTTCATTTTGATATATCTCTAGGTGAGAATTTCTTTAAATTCTTCCAGTTTTGGAATTCAATGGACTTTCTGGATGGCACCGTCTTTGTTGGGAGACAATTCTCCATCAGTCTCTGTTACATTTCTGTACATTTTGTGAAGAGATACTGGCAGCTTTGTTCTAGATTATCTTTTTAAGGATATCTGCATAGAAAACAGCCTGGAAATACAGGGGTGTCCTCCTTCAGGTCAAAGGACAAATTTATCTCCTGACCAGGATAATGAAAACAATGTGTCCATCCGAACATTGGACAGTTTTGTGAACGTCACCGTTTAAAATTCTGTGTTCTCGAAACTCAGAGTTCCTCAGCTGTTACGAAATTCACTATGCATACTGTCCTTCTAGACCTCCCTCCGTATCGCCCTTGTCGGCTTTGGAGGTCAAGAAGAACTTAAGCAAATATGAGCTCAAGCTGTCTAATGGGTAATAGAGTTACCTTTCTCTGACCCAGGAAACTTGTATATTCTGCAACTTCTATAAAACTGAGAAACTAATTTATTGGCTTGCAAGTACTGTAAAACATCAAACCCTTCAAAGCTCTTAACAGAGTTTCATTAGTTCAGCAGAGTTCTTAACTGTTATTTATTCATACATTCCTCTTGTCACACTCTTTCTTCTCACCTTCTGGTACACCAATAAAATATTCTTAGTACTTCTTACTCTATTCTTCTTTTTTTTTAAAGATATTTATTATATATTTATTTATTTATTTATCAGAGAGAGAGAGAGAGAGTGAGTGAGAGAGCACAAGCAGGGGGAGTGGCAGGCAGAAGGAGAGGCAGACTCCCCGCTGAGCTGGGAGCCCAATGTGGGACTCGATCCCAGGACCCCAGGATCATGACCTGAGCCAAAGGCAGATGCTTAAGCAAGTGAGCCACCCAGGCATCCCATATTCTCCTTCTTTCGTGGTATTTCTTTCATGTTTCATCTTTTTGCCTGCCATATTACAATTAATGTCTTCAGATATATTTTCTAGTTCATTAAAACTACAATCTACTATATTAGACTGCTAAGGCAGCCATAGCAGAATATCACACTCTGCCAGGCTTAAACAACAGGAATTTATTTTCTCACAGTTCTAGAAACTAGAACTTCAAGATAAAGGTGCCATCAATGTTGACTTCCGGTGAGACTTCTCTCCTTGGCTTACGGACTGTGTTACTTTCTCATGTGTCTTCACATAGCCTTTTGTGCACATGTCTCTTCTGTTCTCAAAAGGACACCAGTCTTTTTGGATTAGGACTCCACCTTATGACCTCATTTGTCTTTAATTAAAGGCCTATCTCTAAATATAGTCACATTGGGTGTTGGCTGGGGGTATTGGGGAAAGAGGACATAACCTGGTCCTTAGCCACCACTAATGGCCTTTTTTTTTTTTTTTTTATTTCAGGGAATATAAAGTCTTTTATTTTTAGAGAGGATGCAAAAAAACTCATATATAGTAGATACTATTGGGAAGAATAAGAGATTAGGAAAGGAGGAGGGAAACTTTTACTTTCATTGTATACATTTCATGTTATATTACTATATGGCTTTAATTTTTTCCATATAGTAGACAAACTCGAAGGTGACTGCCCGTAAGGCCTGCATCCTGCTACTTATGCTGTTGTTTATAATTCCCTGCTCTCATATAGCCCCCTCCCCTTGAGTGTGGATGAGGCCTGTGATTTGTTTCTAACCAATGGAATAGGGCAAAGATGATGAAATGTCACTTCCACAATTACATTGTAACAGATTTTATCTGTCTTGCAGGCTCACTCTGGAGTCTCTCTTGACTGGCTTGATAAAATAAGGGACTATGTTGGGAGGCCCACAGGCAAGAAATCAAGGATAGCCCTTAGACAGCAGCCAGCACGAAGCCAGTGCTTTCAGTCTCATAACTACAAGGAAATGATTTTTGCAACAACCTGAGTGAAACTGGAAGTAAATTCATTTTCTGTGGACCTTCCAGACAAGAACCTACTTGTGACCCACAGAAACTGTGAGATCATAAATGAGTGTTGTTTTACATTGTTGTTTGTAATAATCTGTTAGCATGGAAAACCGATACATGCCATATGCATATATAACTTTAAAGTACAACATATATTTGACAAAAAGTTACATCTCCATGTTTTGACAGGATAAATATCCACAATATAACAATTTAAGATCTTTTAATTTTAATTAAATGTTTTTCATTTCTGGAACTTATATTTTATTGTTTCAAAATATGCTTAATTATTTTATAATCTGTTTCTCTTTGTTCATACTTCTGTTACTCCTTTCATCTCTTTAAGAAGTACTTGTTTAAATACCCTGGCTGATAAGTCCAGTATCTCACGTTACTGTGTTTCTGAACCTTCTTTGCATTGCTTCTGCCGAATCTTGCTCGTGACTTTATTTCCTTATGAGTTTTCTGATTTCCCATAAGGTTCTCCCTATCTGGAACATTAAGTGTGTGAATCATTTGAGGTATGTCTGGAAATGGGTTTCTCCAGGAAGGCTCAGCCTTTGCTTCTCCCAGGCAAGCGGGACCACTATCAGCTCAGCCACATCAAACTAAATACAAAACTTGAAGTTTTCAAGACCATCAGGTAATGAAATGTCATGTTATATGTGAGTTGTAGCTATTGTTCCCCTTCCATTCTTTTATCAAGTTTTGAAGTTAGCCTGACCACCTAAATTTCTGATGTTTTCTAAAACGTTTGCTCTGCTTCAAATCACCTTTATTCTCCAATTTATTGCAATCAGTGTCTTTTTCCCCAAAATTCTTCTGCAACTACACTTAAGGAATACCAATAAATTTCATACTCAAAGCTACTAGCTTCTTTTTAATGTCATTATTTTATTGCATTAATACTATAAATCACTTTTTCCATACCCTCTGTACTCTAATTTTTCTTGCTTTTCCGACCAGCCCTCTCCCTATCTCCACCCAATATCCTTCACATTCCTTACTCCTTCCCTGACTGACAAAATTCTTTCAATGCCCAATGTTTGTCCCAACTCTATCCTTAATTTTTCATGTTTTCTCTCAAATTCCCCCTTTATTTCTTGACTTCACATACTAACTACAATTTGATGTTATATAAAATTATTAACCCTGATATACCTACAGCTACCTGAAGGTAACCCATAATCCTGATATACCTACAGCTACAGATCCATAATTATAATAGCCCTGTGCATCTAAACTCTTCATAAGATTTCTATCTAGCAGTCAAAGTGACTAAACACAATCACTTTTTCAAAATCTATCTCTTCTCCTTATTTTCAGTAATAATAACAACGGTGATTGATTCTTATGTCAAGCATATGATCCGCCAGATTTTGCTCTGAGTGCTTTATAGATATTAAGCTAATTAATCCTAAAAAGAACCCTATAATATAGGGCTTACCATCATTTCCTCTTGACAAGTGATGGAACTGAGAGATACAGAGAAGTTAAAATATTTGCCTAAGGTCACATACCCATTTTTTTGTTGATCCAGCACCCAGTATAGCTCCAGGGTTCATTCTTGATTGATATTCCCATAAACATCTAGGTAATATAGTAGGACACCATATCCTTCTTTCCAGACTTATATATACATACATGAATTCTATGTCTAAACACTCTCATTATCCAAACTGTCACATATCATAATAATCGATAGAAATAAATTAAATTTTGTTATAAATCCTAAGTTTTTAATTCTTACTGCTGGACTAATTAATGTGCTAGAGGTAATTAAATCAGCATAAATATCTAGCTGAATTTCATGAAAAAGATCAGAAAATGTTATGCCCATTAATAACTTCTGTAGCTATTCAAGCAAATATAATGCAATAAGGATAATTAAATCTTGTGCTTCAGGGAGCAAGTAGGTTTGCTTAAGGAACAGAAAGGAAAATATGCCTTTATTCTCTACCCCAGGGAAAATAGTGGAAAAACTGACGAGGTATATTAATGGGGTAGTAAAAAGGGTAACATCTGCTGTTCTCTGAAATATCAGAACTTTGGCAGAGATAGAATTAACTGATTCATATCTGGTATTGAATTACAGTAACTTTCATTTACACATGGTGGAAATAGGCCCTGTTTTAATTTCATTTTAGTTTTAATTTACTAACTACAGTACAAAAATGCATGCTAGTTCATAAATGCACCAAATATTACATTTTAGAGTACCTGGCAAGAAATACTTCTAATGATTTTTAATTTCTGTTTTCAAAATTGATTTCAGTGGTGTTGAGTTCTCGGAGCCAAAATTTACATTCTCTTTCCACAGTTTCTACTGCAGACAGCAGAAAGAAACATATAGGCATTAACATGATGAATCCAAAATACCAAACCAGTTATAGGGCAAAATCCTTAATTACAAGTCATAGAAAGCTGTGCTATTTTTAACCCTTAAGATTTAAGATGCTTTAATATTGGCAGCAATCACCTGAGAGACTGCACAGAAGATTCAAATTTAATGTTTGAGGAAAAAATGATAATTTCTAATTTTAAATATATACCTGCTTGCAAATTTTGCCAATCCTCCTATCTTAGTGGCTTCATATACTAATAGCAGTGAGTTTTAATAGACCGAAGAACTCTAAATCCAGTTCCAAATCTCAGGTTGTAAGTGTATTTTTATATTAATACTTTCCTAAAATTTAATTTTATTCCTATCTGCCCTCATTTTTTTTTTTCCTGCCTGGGCCTTTGGGCTGGGCCAATTTGCATATTTGAATTAATGCTCCAAATAATGTTTGAAAGTCTAATTTTATTAAATGTCTTTAAATTCAACACTTCCACTGACTAGTTAGACTTTATTAATTAACCCATATGTTATCAAAACCTCATGCTGGCTATCTACTTGGTTTTCTCTGGGAGTCAAATGGAAAAACTAGCTGGCTCCCTCCAAAATACACAATATTGACACCAGGAAATTTATGTGAAGTCACATCTCCAAGGTAGTTCACTTTTCTACTAACACAAAACTCCATACATTATAGAATTTACCAGTTGACTAATTGCTTAAGAGTTGGCAGTTGTTGAGCTAAGGATTTTTCATCTCATTTTCTCACCCTTGAGTAAAACTTTGTCAAAAGTGAATTTAAAAAGGAAACTGAAATGATTTATATGTTCCATATGCTACAGTTGTACTAATAGTAACAGAAATACTTATTGGGTGATAATAGGCCTAAGGAAAGAGAAAGGAAAATAACTGTTAACTGTAATAACATATCAAAATGTGAACAGAGGGGCACCTGGCTGGCTCAGTGGGTTAAGGCCCCTGCCTTCAGCTCAGGTCATGATCTCAGGTCCTGGGATCGAGCCCCGCATTGGGCTCTCTGCTCAGCAGGGAGCCTGCTTCCACCCTCTCTCTCTGTCTGCCTCTCTGCCTACCTGTAATCTCTGTCAAATAAATAAATAAAATCTTTAAAGAAAAAGATGTGAACAGAATTACTTTCAATAAATAAAGATACAATAAATACCTATGGCCTTACCTGAACAACAGGGGAAAATCCCAAAAGTATAGATGCATTTTTGGAACCGTATGGAATATATTTTAATAGTGTGTATGTCTGTGACTTATCCTGTCAATTATATATAGAACATAATTAGTGATAAAGTTAATCAATAAACTATTTTTGTTTACATGGTACAAGTCTCAGAAGATAACTCTACCTCTTAGCATTAAATAGAAGAAGCTAAAGATGAGAAATAATTTTCATAGTTATCTCAGGCGGAGAAGTAGAAGTGCCAACTAATTATTCCAGAGGAAAGGATTTCTTGTTCTAGAAGAACGGATTATAGATGATATCTTCTGAGCATAACAGCTAAAACATATTGGCCACTCTCCCCAAGGGACAAGCCCTTGTCCATTCCTGTACTCTGTACATCCAAATAAGCATTTATAGAATATTAGACTTTACTATCCAATGAAAGTCTCCTTATGCATGAAGCTGCAAGATGGAATTTGATACTAGCCCAGTGTCCCCCACCCATTCTTAATAGACAGAAATTCATGGCATAGACAGAAATACTTGATAGTAAGGAATCCCAAACCACATCATTTCCAAAGCTCTGAATATAGATCTTGGAGAGAGGCAATCTTTGTGTTTGTCACAATGGCTTAATGTTGTTAACCCACTAAAATTCATGTTTCCTTCTTTTAGTAACAGATGTAACCAAATTGTATTTATTTGCCTGTAAAAGTTAATAATACAGCTCTTTATCATGTGCAGTTAAGATTTATGACACAGACTTGCCCCTTCCCCAACCTTGAGATTGTTGTGGCTGTTTGCAGGTGTGGTAAAAGTACAGAACAGGGTCCTTTAAAACTTGTGATATGTTTCTGAAATAAATGGTATAATGTTGGCTAATGGGACTGTCATAATAATTACAATAGAGTGATTAATAGGACATTACGAGTGCTGTTACAGCATTTTGTTGTACAAAAGAATGGTTGGTTATTTCCAAAAATTAAAAATAGAAAACTAAGATGAATATTGCAAAACTAACTGCTATATATGCTTAGCAAATGAAAATTCTTAACAAATGGATATTTCCAAGAACCATTTCAATGGGGAAAATCTGACCTAAAATCATTTTATTAAATACACCTTAGCAACTAATTGTGTGCTCTTCTCTTAGCAATTAACAATATGCTCTTATTATAATTAGTATTACAAAAGTTTGATAACCAGAATATATAGTTGAAATTAGAGGGTATCACCAGCATAGAGAGCTGTATAAATAGGTCACTGTCATTAATAATGGACATTCTAACAGCCTAGATTTGTGTTAATGGTGGAATTATATATAAGAACAAAATTATAGTCGGAATATTTCATCATCATTCAAAGGTTTTGTCTGTCATCATAATTATTTATTGTATCAAATAAAATGCAGTTTTTTAATGTGTCAAAAATAGGTATAAATAAAACTGGTAACATAGTTGAGAACAACATAGACCACAATGTATTAAGTCACTACAGTGTGCCAAATCACTATTAGAGATTTGTATTTAGTATATTGAGTACTCATTACAAAATTAGGTACATATCATTACTACCATTTTAAATATAACATATAACCAAGATTTAGTAAGTATTTAAAATACTTAGCTACTCAATATACTCTTAAAATTTTTTTAAAGATTTATTTATTCATTTGAGAGAGAGAGAGCATGAGCGGGAGGGGCAGAGAGAGGGAGAGAGAATCCCAAGCTGACCCCGCACTGAGAGCAGAGTCCCACATGGTGTTGACCCCAAGACCCTGAGATCATAACCAGAGTGGAAACCAAGAGTCAGTTGCCTAACAAACTGCCATTGAGGCACCCCAGCTACTCAGTATACTCTTAACCAGTAGGTTATGATTTCATTATTAGCTATACATTTAGGAGTTATGATCATGTCTTCCTTTGAGCATTTGATTCTTTCTCCTTTCCTCATCACAGGACTTGGCAAAAATTTCACTCAGTCATGACATCAGGCACAATGTTCAGGATCTCATGATCTGGATGAGATCTAGATCTGGTTGGTGTCTCTTGATCTGAAGACTATGAACTAAAAAGGCAAATTATCTACTAGATAATTATAGAAGAGAGATATGGTGACTACAACAAATTCTCTTAAAAGGGGAATGATGAGAGGTATTTAGCAGTCACTGGTCCATAGACATTCTGAAATCCTATTTGGCATTATCTGGAGTAGAAAATTCCTTGACTTAAGTTCTGGGAGTAGGTCCATGGACCACTGTTTTCAGCTCTGCCTACTGGGAGTTCATCCCTTTTTTATCATCTTCCTTGGCCAATTGTAAAGGATGGGAAAATATCTCTTTTTTTGTCAACCTGTTAACTATTTGTAGAAATTAAAAGATGAATAAGTATTTAACATCTCAAGAACTCTCAATCTTGTGTTCACTTTGGCAGCACATATACTCAAGAACTCTCAATCTCTTCTAGCCTAGAGTGGTGGTGCTTTTTCTTAACAACTGTAATTTTACAGGGTTATAGGTTTTCTATACACTTTGTAGGGCCACTGACAAAATCTACGTCCATAATTCCTTCCATTGCCTCTCTCTCCAGATTCAATGTATATTTTAGATGTATCATGTTTCAGTAAAAATACTAATTTATTCATCCTGAATCACTTTTCTCCTGCTGAATGGCATGTTAGTTATTTTAGAAACATGACTTACCAGGTATGTTGATTATTTAAGAAGTTTAAACAAAAGGTTTGGTGACAAAACCCTCCACTGGTTTTTTATCCTGAGGTGATTTTTAATGGTAACCTCTGAATTAGATCTTTTCCTGGAGGCTATCTCTTAATGGCTACATTTTTTATTTGATGAGAAATAATTTTACTTAACAACCTGGAATTCTGTACTGTCTCTACTACTTCTAAATACTGCTTGAAAATTGGCTGTTTCTTTCACCATTTTATTTTAGTACCTCTGTATGTTTATCAGCTACATTCAGTTGTAAGCATTAATTTTAGTAAATGTTTCAATACTATAGATCATAGGTCACAATTTTTTTTATTAGCCCATAGTTTCCTGTTTTTCTGGACATTTATAGAAGTGTTCTTGCAGTCTATAGCCTTGATCAAAATCATACTTTAAGTTGTTGTTGCAATGGCGCCTCATTTCCCGGTACCAACTTCTGTAATGGTTAGCTATTACTATAGTAAACCTGCATATTAGATCACTCTAAAACTCAGTGGCTTAAAATAAAAAGCATTTATTCTTACTCATATGTCTCCAAGTCATCTGGAGATGTCTTTGCTGATACTAGCAAGACTTAATTCAGCTTGGTTCCCAGCTGCATGTTTGGTTTTGTCTGTTCAACAAATCTTTCGTTCTTCTGAGACCAGTGGGCTTCCTTAGGCCATTTGTTCTCATAGTGGCCAGAGTGTAAAACAGCAAAGTTCAATCACACAAACACATTTCAATCTTCTGCTTGAGTCACATATGCTAACATCCTATCATCAAAACAAATTACACGGACAAGCTCAAAATCAAGAGGCAGAGAAGTACATCTTGAATGAGGATTTGCTAAGTCCCAGGACAAAGATACAGACTCAAAGAGAAATGAAGAATTACGGCCCAAAGTTTGGTCTACCACAGCAGGTCTGCACCTACCTTGTTCTGGCTATAGTATTTCTAGTAAAGGAAGGTAAGGCTTACATTGCTTATTTGGTCAGCAATTTTATAATGTTTACCTATGGCGACACTTATGGTAGGGTCTTGATTCTTTTGACATACTTAGATTGTTGCCAAATCAGCCTAGGAAAATGTATACAGAGAAGATAAGTCATATCATAGGTTTTTGGACCCTTTCACTACATTCTAAAAATCACTGGGAAAATTCCAGCATCATGTCAGTGAAGCTGCCATGATAGACATACAGTCTTGCGTGGCACTCCATGAACAACACCTTGAGCAGGTACCTCTCTACAGAACAGATAATGTACTGTGTCAAATAGTATCCCATCTCACTGGGAATGTTTTAACTTTGCTTCTGATTGGTAATCATGATGGTAATTTTATCAATCATGGTTTTCTTTGATTGCAGGGGTTTTTACAACATATGTTTATAAGGTTGCCATGATTCTCAAAGTAGTAAATTTTTGTGAAAAGAACAAAATCTATGCTACATATGGAAATGCATAGGTAGGTTTTCATAACCAACTCTTTTGTGTGTGGAAAAGAAGAGCATATTCCAAATTTTGTATGTGTTTTCTGGTAGCATATTCCAAATTTTGTATGTGTTCAGATGTTCAGTTTAATATATTTGTGGAATATGGACACAAGCAACTTATTGACTATGAAGTGTTGGACCTTGTATGAAATACACTGCAAAAGATGGTCTGGCCAGGGGTGCCTTGCTAGCTGAGTCAGTAGAACACCCAACTCTTGATCTTGGGGTTGATCTTTGGGTTGTAAACTCAAGCCCGACATTGGCTGTAGAGATTACTTAAAAATAAAATCTTAAAAAAATATATATATATTTAACTTCCCTCTTTAGTTGATGTCAAGCAAAGAAGTGCAATGGATCTGCTAACGTCATTCTTATGTATCACACTACTCTGTATGAAAAAGATACTTTGATGGAATCGCTTAATCCCAAGGCTTAAAACTGGGGAGAAGAATAGGTTTTTTCTCCCTTAATCTGGCAGCAACAGCTGTCAAAGTTATAAATCACCATTTATTCAATGACCATTTATTTAGCTGCTTGGTTGTCAAGCAGAAATCAAAATACAGACTTCTCACTTTTCTCTCTACCCTATCTGCTCTTGTAGATGAAACTCATTTTGCAGGTGCAACCATGGAATCCATTGCTGACCTGTTAGTGATCTTAGGATCTTATATGGTCTGGAAGTGCATGATCACTTACCAATGGACGGGGTAAGTAGCAATCAATGGCACTAGAGTAATAGAGTAATGGTAATGGTAATAGGATAACTTGGAAACTGAGAACACTGTTGAATCTTTAGACATATATCTGTATGCATTGCAAACACAAGTAGGAGCTGTGAGTGGCAGGATTGGGCAGAGTGTCAAGCAGATAGCCACAATTAAGTGTGTGATATACACATAGCCTAGAATGATCATAAACTGAGTTATTTTCCTTGAATGATCTAAGAACCCCTTCTAGTTATGTAGTCACTTTGAGTAGACACTTTGAAGGAGCGTCAATTTCCCTAAAGGAATATATTGTATGCCAAATTGGTGATCTGATACACCCATGTTATGAATACAACTTTTTCACAGATTAGTTCAGTGCAACCTTCAGTCATGAAGGAACTGAATTTAGAGGCTTTGATCCATTTCAAATAAGAAAGGTCTTGGAGGTTTTTTTTGATTTCCATATTCCCTTAGAAAAAAAAATATCTCAATAAAATCTCAAACAGTGATCAAGGTTCTCAGGCATTTGTATGAACTAAAGAGCTGTGGGAGAAAAAAATCATTGCCTGTATCTCTCACAGTACTACTCTCTGCTGCCATATGTAATAAGGAGAGGTCTGAGAAAACATTTATGTGTTAATAGGGGAAATTGGTTCCTGAGACAGGCACCATGGATTGAACCTCTTTTCTGTTCAGACCGCTTGTCAGAATATGGGCAAATCTCATTAAGTCACTAAATCTTGATTTTCTTATTTTAGGATGGTTACCCTAAGAGTAACTTCCAAATAGGGTGATTAAATGACTTCCAAATAGGGTGATTAAATGAGAAGATTAAATGACTTAATACATACAATGGCATTACTCCAGTACCTGGTAAAAAGCAAATAATAGATATATGTACATACAGACAGACACACACACACATGCACACATATCTATGTGGTTCCAGTTTCTTCTTTCTTTTCCTTTTTTCTACCCATTACAGTCCTTAGCCTCTATTCTGTATTTCCCCTACCCTCTGATAGACATTAGATAGAATAATTATGTGATGAGTGTACAAAATTGAACCCTAGAGGAAAAACAGTAAAGACAATACCCATCTGGGGTGTCTGGGTGGCTTAGTTGGTAAAGCCTCTGACTTTGGCTCAGGTCATGGTCTCGGGGTCCTGGGATCAAGCCCTGTCTCTGGCTCCCTGTTCAATAGGAGTCTGCTTGTTCCTCACACCATGCCCCCCTCTGCCCCTCCCCCTGCTTGTGCTCTCTCTCGTTCCCTCAAATAAATAAATAAAATCTTTAAAAAAAAATACCCATCTGTGACTTAGACAAAAATACCTAGAAATTTTCATATAAGGATGACCAAGTCTTACTATCTGTAGGATGATCTATTTATTGTAGGCCTATAAACAGCATTAGAGTCAAACATTAACAAACAGTTAACATTGTGTAACATCTTGGTGTTAATTGTTCAGCAATGAATGGATACTCATTTATATTCATCTATTGAAAACACAGATTGCAAGAAAAGCTATAACTTTAATCTCTAGTCTTTGATTTATTGGCCATTGTTACTCTAATTGTTCTATCACTTAAGCAACTGGAGACAAATCTTAGAAAAAATACTAGATTATGTGTCCAATCCCAAAAGTACAAATTATAGCCAGTCTATTTCAAGTCTTTTTCTTAAAAGCTAAAGTATGAGTGAAGTAAAAAGGTATATTTATTGACATACAGTTCCACGCAATGTAGATTTGAGGGTCCTTTGAGGAAAAAAATGTTGTATGGTGCTTTCTATTCATAATGATGCAGATTTGAAACTGTAGAGTTTACCTGTAAGGAAGAGAGATCATTATAGTGCTTTAAACAACTCAGAGCTTTATTTTCCCATATTACAAAAAGTCAGAAGGTGGGCAGGTACTGACATTTTTATCAACTGGTCAGGGCTATCAGGGCCCGGGACTGAGGTTCTTTTGGCTCTGTCTTCATAATGTGAATGAAGATAATGAGGAAAGAGCTGCAGCTCCAATTCTCACATCAGTATTTAAAGCAAGAGGAAGCAGGAGGGGCAAAAGAACAACTACAAAAAAGATCCTGTACTAATTTTTAGAATCCTTTCCTAAAAGTTCTACTCAATGACGTCCACATATATGTCGTTTGGTAGAACTGAGTCAGGGGCTATTTCTGTGCACAAGGGAAGTTAGGAAATGTAAATTTGGAGAAGTTCTTGATGCTTACACAAACTGAGGTTTGATCAGCAAAGAGTAATTTCTCTACTTATTATGTAGACAAATAACCTCACTTGCAGTTCCTATTTTGGCTCCCCAACAACCATACACAACATTCATACAAACATGCCTTTCCAGGCATAAGGCATACTTCCCACCTTCTGAAAGAAGACAGCCAGAAAGCCCCATCCTCTGGCAGTCAGGTCAAAATAGAAGATCTCCGGGTGATGTCTAATCCTTCCCATCAGATCTAGATATGACTCCTTATGGTTTGATGATGCATGAATTGAATTACAAGCTACCTGCGCATGATGTATTTGAACAATGATACAGAAAAACAAGAAAACAAATTAAACTACCTTTGAGAATGAAGAATAATGGGAAATGCACAGCCCTAATTGGTCTCTAACGACTGTAAAATCCTACTAGGGAGAAGATCCAGGATTCTCTGCCTCATCAGTAGAGAAATGTCCTTGATTAAACAATATGCCAATCCTTTGTTCTATGTACTAAGGAAATCTGCTTTAAATATTGTACTCAAGGCTACAACTGGAAATGGTATTGAGAAGGATGGCCTTTATAGGTGTGGAGCAGCTTCAGAAGCCTATCACCTGTTGGTGTCAGTACAGAGACCCAAAACATACTTCAGATCTTAAAATCACTGATTCTTTGGTCTTGCTGGAGAAGCTTGTATCAGACTAACACTCCCAGTGAATATAAATCTAAAATGTGGATTAAAAACATCAAACTTCAGGATTTGAGTGACCAAAATCCAACAAGGAAGGGAAATACATTAAGATGCGGTTCAGTCACCCTCCAGGGTATCTGCAACACAGGGTATCTCCTTTACTGTGAGGACAGGACAAGTGTACAGGTGGCCAGGTGCTTGTGGGAGTTTCTCTGGACTGGAGAGGCAACGACTAGAGTTCAGGAATGCTAAAGTGGCAGGAGTTTAAGGAGCCATAGTCCCAGACAAGAGAGACTCAGATAGGAGCCTGAAATTCTCCATTCAATTTCTCTTCAAAGAATTTGCCAAATTCTAAGCCTCTAATGCAATGAACAAAATGCTGAAAAAACAAATAAAGCAAGTGGACAGCAGCACTTATAGCCTAAAAATTTGAACAGGCATTTTGACAATCTCATGGAGCAGGGGTGACAGAAGCCAGAGTTCATGGCTCAAAAGGAAGAGGGACTTTGTTAAAAACTCCAGTGTTCCTGTTGCAACCCAGAAGACCCCTATCCTGGATGTAAATATTATTCCCAGAAGTAAGTACAAAGGAGAAACAGACCAACCCTAAAGACACCTGAAATCCACTTTCAGCTGGATCAAGGTAATCTGTATGCCATCTCTCTGTCTGCCAGAAGATAATCCAATCCTTTCAAAAATGCTGCAAGTGGGGGCACCTGGGTGGCTCAGTGGGTTAAAGCGTCTGCCTTCACCTCAGGTCATGATCTCAGGGTCCTCGGATCGAGCCCCACATCGGGCTCTCCGCTCAGCGGGGAGCCTGCTTCCCTCTCTCTCTCTTTCTGTCTACCTCTCTGCCTACTTCTGATCTCTCTCTCTGTCAAATAAATAAATAAAATCTTAAAAAAAAAATGATGAAAGTGTAAACATCATTCAGGGCCTCAATGATTTCCACATCAGGAAATCTATAGGAATTCTACAAAAAATACTAAGCATGCCAATAAAACTTTGCATGAACTTTACATGAATCTGATATTAGTCTATCTGTTAAATCTTCCAGGTATTTGGTTCTGCAGTTACAGATTTATGGGAAATTTACAGTCTCTTGTACCTTCTTCACTCATGGTTCATCAGTTTTATAAACATCTTAACCAATATACTACTTCAGTCCCAAATTCAAGCATGCTAGTCCTTTGTGATCATATCTATTCCACCACACAATTTTCTGCCCTTCCTATTTTTTTTTCTTGTTTTTAATTTTCTTATTCAATCATACTCTTTTCTCTTGTAACACAACCCTATGAATTAGGTACTACTGTTACTCCCACCTTATGCATGCAGAATCTGAGAATTAGAGGTTAAATAACCAGTAATTAGCCCAATATTACAAAACTATGATTCAAAAGTGGGCAGCCTGGGTCCAAAATCCATGAACCTAATGTTTAGTCTGTGCTGCCTCATACAAAAGAAAGTAATGGGACTCTCATTATATAAAACAGAGGCAAAAGGGATATCTTTCAAAATGTTAATAGCATGTGTGGGAAAAAAAATATCATGTGTGGGATTGTGTGTGTCTGTGTGTATGTTTGTGTGTATGTAAAATTATGAGTGATTTATGTTCACTCTCATTTGCATTTTTAGTATTTTCCAAAATGTTTGTAAGCATTGCTTTGATAGTTGAATATATTTATAAGACAAAAAAACAGGCTCAAGAATATATAAAATTATTCTATCTTGCTAGCAATAACTATAAATAACTGTTTTCTAGTTATAATAGCTATAAATGTCAATAGTTACTTCAGGACTAAGAGAGTATTTCTATTGTGATTCATTCCATCAATTGCAAATATAATATTTTAAATACCCTACAATTTTGATTAAATATGAATTGAGCTTTTAAAAGTTTGTAAGTATATACTATAGCTGTCTGTGCAGCAAGAAATAGTACTTTTTGAGGTTTATCAGCCACTTCAAGATACCACATTGTCATAAGTTTTACTGGAATTAGCAATTTTCTTACTGCACTTTAATGGCCTGAGTGAATAGTTCTAGTGCATCAACAGTGTATTCCTATCACACTGTTAGAATTGAATTAAATATCAGAGTGAGACTACTTCCTTCAAAATGCAATTTTAACAGGTTTTAACTGTAACATGTTTAGTAAATCATTTTAATATACAATTGCGATAGCACTAAAATAAACATTTGGTAAGACAAACAATGCTTAGTAACTTAAACCACAGCAAAACTGAAAGTAGATTTTTTTAAAAAATGCACTTTATTCACAGACATGTACCCTGCGGCAAATAATACATTATATGTTAATAAAAAAATGCACTTTATTTACCAAAAAAGAAAAGCAAAATCTCTTGGCTTGCACAGAAAAAGAATTTGAGCATGAAATCACACAATGGTATGAACAGTAACTGGTACCACAGAAGAAAAGTCACTGGAGATAAAAAGACTGCATATAGATCACCTAACAGTTCCGATGTCTGCAGCTGTGCTGCTTTTCCTGAATGGTTCCTGCCATAACTCAGTCGCACTGATGAGGTACATACATTCTCCCTGAGGCTTCACTATTTCACTATGCAGAAACTCATAAGTCATTCTGAATCATGACAGAAAAAGAAAAGCTTTTGTACAAAGAACCCCTGATTAACACCCCTAGCAATTAAAAAAAAAAAAAACCCTAGAAATAGCTTTTTGGTTTTTGTTTTTGTTTTTTTAAAGTAGGCTCTACACCCAACACGGGGCTTGGACTCAGGACCCCAAGCCAGCCAGGTGCCCCAGCAATCACTGGTTTAGTGATAAATTTTTAATTTTAATTTTAGTGATAGATTTTTTTCATAAGTATTACAAATACTAGCCCAGCCAATCTGTACATATCTTGAAATTTGTGATTATCAAACCAATCAAAACAAATGAAAATAATAGAAGTTGCTGTGTGGAATATATAACTGACACAGTTTTTATTTATTTTAAACGTAATTTTTCCAGCTTTCACAGATCTAATGACAGGATCAGGACTAAAGAGGTAAAGGTGTCCCCTGGACACTGAATGAGGTTCACTACGCACTACTTTGGAAGCACTCCACTTGTTACATTTCCTTAAGCATTTTAAAATGACGTTTTGGGGGGCGCCTGGGTGGCTTAGTCGTTAATTGTCTGCCTTCGGCTCAGGTCATGATCCCAGAGTCCTGGGATCGAGCCCCGCATAGGGATCCTTGCTCAGCAGGGAGCCTACTTCTCCTGCTACCATTCCCTCTGCTTGTGTTCCCTCTCTCGCTGTGTTTCTCTCTGTCAAATAAATAAAATCTTAAAAAAAATTTTAAAAAATTAAAAAATAAAATGACGTTTTGGGTATATTTTGGTCCTTCTTCCCAAATGTCACCTGGGAATATTGTGTTTTAAAATGATCAGAAAAATTCATAGTATAATTAGAGTTCTGGCATATTATTTCCAAGGGTAATGAAGTATTTCTGATCTCTCAAAGAGAAAAACGAAGGTTATGGACATAGAGTAAAACATACATTACTTCTCTGACTTATTACTACATTCTATATGTGTCGATTTTAAGTATCTAATATGATATTATATGTATATAATATATTGAATATGTGTGTATGTATTTTATTTTTATAGTGAGGCTGGGGCTCAAGAGTCATTATCTTTTGAGTTAGCAATCATTATCTCTGGGCCGATTTATGCATGATTCTTATTTTCTTTATTGAGTTTAAGCATTTTCCACAATAGACATATGTAATTAGAAAAACACTGGCAATAATACTGCAATAAAAATATTCATTTGCCTAGCAATTACAGATTTGTAAATTTAGACTTGTAAATGTAGATCTGCATGTAGAAACTTTTATTTTCCAATTTTATTGAGATATAATTGACATATAACATTGTATAAGTTTAAAATGTGCCACTTGATGATATGATACAAGTATATATTGTAAAATTATTACCAAAAATATTAGTTAACGTAGCCATCACCTCACATAATTACCATATTTTTTGTTATTGTTGTGGGGAAAACATTTAAGATTTATTCTCCTAGCAACAATTGTAGTTGCCATGCTGTACCTTAGATCTCCAAAATTTATTCATATTATAACCATAATTTTATATTCCTTGATCAAGATCTCATTATCCCCACTCTCCAGAACCTGGCAACCAACAATCTACTGTCCTTTTCCATGAGTTCAGCAATTTTAGATTCCACATATAAGTGAGATCTTATAGTATTTACAGAATTTGTGTCTTATTTGCCTGTCTTATTTCACTTAGCATAATGCCCTAAGGGTCTGTTCATATTGTTTTAAATGGCAGGATTTCCTTCGTTTTACGGCTGAATTATATTTTGTTTTGGATGAATACACACACACACACACACACACACACACACACACATTTTTAATATCTACTTATCCATCGGATGAAGCTATGTTAGCTATTGTGAATAATTTGCAGGAAACAGAGTGCAAATATTTCTTTGAGAAAATGATTTTGTTTCCTTTGCATATATACACAGAAGCAGGGTTGTTTGGATCATATGGTACTATGATCTAGTACTATTTTTAGTTTTTGAGGGATCTCCCTACTGTTTCCCATACTAACTGTACATTCCTAATAACAATGATATACAAGGGTTCCCTTTTCTCCACATTCTTGGCAATACTTATCTCTTGTCTTTTTTTTTTTTTTTTAAGATTTTATTTATTTGACAGAGAGAAACACAGCAAGAGAGGGAACACAAGCAGAAGGAGTGGGAGAGGGAGAAGCAGGCTTTCCGTCAAGCAGGGAGCCCGATGTAGGCCAGGACTCTGGGACCATGACCTGAGCTGAAGGCAGACAGTTAACGACTGAGCCACCCAGACACCCCTCATTTTTTCCTTTTTTGATAATAGACATTTTCCCTTTAATTTTATTTTCACACAACCAAAAATGAAACATTCTACAAATGGTTTTTCATGGCACCTTACACAAGTGTCCATTTAGACTTGCTCTCAAAGTCTGCTAACATTGTAAGTTCTGCCCAGGATGATGGCTGCTAATCATGTAGTCAATGTATTGCTTTTTATGTATCCCTCAGCACGGAAGGTCCAATTCCCCTTCATTCTTAAGTTAGATTACATGGCATTGGGTCCATATTTACAGATTTGAAATGTAGAAATCCTGAATAGTTCTGATATACATCTGAGATGAACTAATAGGAGTCTTGGTCTCAGTTTTAAAAAGGGAGGTCCAAATAGCAGAGGCTGATTGCTATGAACTTGAGTTGTTTTCATTCTCTACACCAGGAACTAATAATAGGAGTCAGGGGGTATCTCACTGTGGTTTTGATTTGCCATTCTTTGATGATTAATGATGTTGAGTATCTTTTCATGTACCTGTTGGCCATTTATGTTTTCTTTGGAAAAATATCTATTTGCGTTCTTTGCCCATTTTTTTTCCAGAATGTTTTTTTGCTACTGGGGTGTATGAGTTCCTTATACAGTTATTAATTCCTTATCAGATGTGTGTTTGGAAATATTTTCTCTCATTCTTTAGACTGCCTTTTCATTTTGTTGATTCCTTGGCTGTGCAGAAGCTTTCTGGTTTAATGTAGTCCCAAATTTTTTGTTTCTGCTTTTATTGCTTGTGCTTTTGTTGTCTTATCCCAAAATCATTGCCAAACCAATGCCAGAGAGATTTCTGTGTTTTCTTCTAGGAGTTTTAATTTAAAAGGTCTTAAATTTAAGTCCTTAATCCAGTCAGTTCATTTTTGAGTGACATAAAAGTGGTCTCATTTCATTTTTGCACATATTTAGTTTAGCCCAAACCATTTATTAAAGAGACTGTCATTTTCCTAATGAATATCCTTGGCTCCATTTTAAAAATTAGTTGATTATATATGTGGAGGTTTATTTTGAGCTTTTGATTCTGTACCAGTGGGCTATATGGGTCTATTTTTATGCCAACACCATACTGTTTTTATTACTATAGCTTTGAAACATAGTTTGAAATTGGGAAGTATGATTCTGAAAGGTTTGTTCTTATGATCGCTTTGGCTATCCAGGGTCTTTAGTGGTTCCCATGAATTTTGGTTATGTTTTTCTTTTTCCGTGAAAAATGCCACTGGAATTTTGACGGGGATTGTGTTGAATTTGTAGGACTTCTGCATTTTGACTGCAGGGACTAGCCATGGATGTGCTCTCAATGGTGAGTGCCGTGAGGGAAGCCAGGGCCAGTGATGAGCAAGTGTGCTGCTGCAGGGGCTAGCTGCTGACACACGCAGCGGTGCAGATTTTGACAGGAGTCAGGATGTCTTCAGACACTCATGCAACAATCTGGACTCATGTGACATCAGGGGCTAGCCACGGGTACATGCATGGTAGTGAGGCCGGTGATGGGAGCTGGGCTGATGGTGGGCAGGTACACAGATGTGGGGGCTAGCTGCAGGCCCTTGCAGCACTACCGGCCAGTCATAGCGGTTAGAGCCAGATCCAGACCCACGAGCAGCTCTGGCCTTTGCTGTTGCTGTGTACTCGTGCGGCTGCAGGGACTAGCTATGGGCACATACATAGCAGTGGAGGCCACGGACGAGGACTGGGGCTCAGGATGTGCAGGTGTCTAGCTGCCAGGGCTAAGCTGTGGGCTCACATAGTGTGAAGGCCAGTTAGGTTCCAGGCCTCAGGGTGACGGTGGGGGCCTTGGCTGTCTGCATGCATTCACGTGGCTGCAAGGACTCACTGCGGGCACACGCTGCGCTTGAGACTGGTGACAGGAGCCGCAGCTCGCAGGGACAGCTGGAGGAGCTAAATGTAGGGTATGTGGTGATGCAGGCCAGCAGCAGCAGCCACGGTCAGAGAGGGCCCACAAACGTACAGCTGCTTCTTAAATACAGACACACCTTTCTTCTTTACGTAAAGCCAAATTTGCTTGAAAGTTGCTAAAATAATGTTTTACAAAAATTTCACAAGGAAGGAAGAGACAATATTCACAGCAGCCGGTACTAACTGCAGAAGGGCACCACAAAGGGATGATGCAGCTACGCGGAAGTGAAAAAACATGTAAAACTAGAAATGGGATTTTAAAGAATATATAGGCCATATTTTCTAAATTTTACTCTGGCTAATGGCATTACGTTACTTTTGGCTTTCTCTTTAGGACAGACGGTACTGTGCTGAAATAGGCTGGATATCCAGAAAAGTTTTTATACAGGTAAAGCCATCTGGTTGTTAATTTGCCTTGAAATTTCTGTGAGGTGCTGAGGGCAAAGCAGCAGATGTCATCAATGAACTGTGTAGAGACAATAATCAAATCATCTCCTCCTTTCTTAACATATGGAACAAAGGAAGAGAAGAGCATAGACACAGGGAGAGGAATTTAAATGTCCTCACAATTTTAATCCAAAAGCGAAAGATATTATTTGGTTGAGCTTCAGAATTGCATTTACTTCTACAAGATTCACTAAAATTAAGAAATGTCTGCTGGATGGGAATGGATGAATTACATTGATTTCTTTTGGGATATAGAGTCTTACATGTGTTCACATCCACCAATGTCCACCAAATGAGGACATTATTATTAATAATGACAAATAATGGAATATTTTCTTGTAAAACACTGGTTCTTAACTGAAGATGACATTGCCCTTCAGGGGACATTGGTCAGGGACCACTCATCAAAAAGGGCGACATTATAGGGGTGCCTGGGTGGCTCAGTTTGTTAAGCATCCAAGTCTTTGTTTCAGCTCACGTCATGATTTGAGTCATGAGATAGAGCCCTGCATCGAGCTCGGTGCTCAGTAGGCAATCTGCTAGAGATTTCCTCTCTCCGTCTGCCTTTGCCCTTACCCCCTCCCTAAAATAAATATATTTTTAAAAAATAGAGACATTTTTGGTTGTCACAACTGAGGGGTGCTGCTGGTATCTAGTAGATAGAGGGCAGGGATGCTTCTAAACACCCTACAATACACAGGACATCCTCCTACAATTAAGACTTTTCTGGTCTAAAATGTTAGTAGTGCCAAGGCTGAGGAATCCTATTTTAACAAAAATATTGCATTTTAATTGTTTTAAAATCTAATGTAACTATAACACAATCCAAAATTTTTGATTTATAAGAAGTAGAAAGATTGATTATAAAAAAATTTTTTAAATCTTTTTGTAGAATTCCTTCTATCGAAACCAATGGGTTAAAAAAAATGGGATCAATCCTATGTTACACAGAGATACTTTAGATACTTATAAGTCACTGTGATATATTTTTGCACTTTCAATCTGTTTAATGCCTTTTAAAATATTTTACCAATAAATTCATATGCACATGTATGTTGGGATATAAGTATAATTTAATAGTAAAGAGAAACCTTGGCCCTAAGAGGAATTGGGCCCTCAAAGTGCCAGGCAAAGATTTTTTGGGACATATAAAGATTTTTTTTTTAGGACATATAAAATGCACAGACATACAGATGTACAAGAAATGAGGATGAGGCATCTCTACTCCTTAGGGAAAATTAGAGGAACGTTAACCTTCTAAAGTTAACAATATGGGGAATTCTGGGACAGGGGATTTAAGCTTTGGTTATCAGATTTCAATCTATCACTTACCCATCTATATCATATCATAAATATTCAGTGAAAACTTTTAAATAATGGCAAAAAATGTTGTCATTTTGTCTTTTGCATGATGATTAATTTCCATGAATAATATCGGGTATCATAGGGTCTAAAGGATTGATTTTACAGGTGGCTGCTTCCATTCTTCTCCTACTTTTGCTTCACTGACTTCTAACTATACCTGTCTGATTGCTATCAGTCCTCTTAATTATTCGCTAAGAATCAAAGAACATCCTGAAAAATTATGTATTTTTTCCTTACAAAGATAACTTCCTGTGACAGAGAAACTATGTTTGGAAGTACTATACATACATCAGCAGAGAGAATGTATTAAGGACTGTGGTATATCAGGCACTTGAAACATTGCTATGAAATATTTTGCCAATCTATAAATTTTCAGAAGGTTTTTAAAAATGAAATACTACCTTCTTATAAATCTGCTTGAATTAATTATACAGATGCCAATAAACACGGCAGGAACCATTTGTCTTTTATTATACATAATGCTAAGACAGGAATATTTAGTACTATTCACACTTGATTAAAATAATTTTTCAATTAAAAATGTATTGTCTAAAAACAATAGGAAGCTTTTGTGGTATCGATTTTGAAAAATGTGGTTAAGAACATTTATCACAGGAGAGTAGTTTCTGGACACAGCCTGGATGGAGCAAAAGGAAATGCTTTTGGTAACGGGAATAAAAGGCAGCTGGGATCTCTGTATTGTAGTCTCTTAAGTATCCTTTTTGTTACTTTGTATTTCATGTTTGTGTTTTTAACATTAGCTGACCTAGATATTTTCAAGAATTCTTTATCAAGGAGTGAGGTTGGTTGGAATCTGAAGATTCTAGCAAGTTGTCATATTGGAAAAGAACATAGAATTTTAATTTAAATGTAGAATGTTAGAGTGGAAATGTTTCTAGTTCAAATGTATGTGCATCTTTGCTTATGATTTAATAAACCACTCAAAAAGTGCTCAGTTTTTGTGTTCCTTTAGTTGTCAAATAGGCGGTGTTTCTTGAAGACCTGGAAATCAATTGGTAGTAGGCAGAGCATGTTTAATCCTGCAAACTCAGACACTTCAGGAGGTAAAAGGAAGCTTCCCTAGGCTAAAGTCTCCCCAGAGTAAGCAGCCTTCCTTTTCCAACTGTGGGGACTCACAGCCATCCCACCTGCTCAGTCCCTCTGCATCCAAAGGGCTCAGTGATATCAGAGGGATCCTACCTCCTCTCTAATGCTCACATGTTATCAAATATATCAGAGAAATTATTGTGTGTAACAGAAGGAGTGGGGATAACAGATACCCAAGAGAATTTGTGGAACAGGAAAATAGACTCAAAGACACAGAAACTAAGTAAGGTGAGTATTTGGGTAAAGAGATCAGAGTGAGATGATATGAATTTAAGCCTTCAGGACACTTGGAGAGGAAAGGGAAGAAAACTTATAGCTCATGCTGTGAGCTATAAAGTAGCCTTAAATAGACTTGGGGAGATGAAAGTACATATTTTACTTCTAGATTGTGTATAGTGTTTCACCAAATTCAATACTGTAGTAAGATTAAAATATAGGAATTGTAGAATTAATTCGAGTACATTTTTATCTATTTAATTATTCAAATTCTAAAAAGGAGATAGATTGCCATTTTAGATTGCCACTTGCATTCAAATTGCCATTTTAGCCAGAAGCCTATTGCTTCTGTATTTCCAAATAATACAGAAAGGCTATAGCTACAAAATTTATTAGAAAAAAATATTTGGAGTTCTAAATCATCTAAATAGCTGCCTGAATATCCCATTTTTCTGTATATGTAGGAATATACCCTATTTTTTTTTTTTGCTGGTAAATAAAGTGCATGGTTCTTATTTACTGTTAAAATCCAAATAAATCTAATGCCATGATGTAAAATTCCCAGGAAAGATGGATGGTTGTGGGAAAAATATGCTATTGATTTCATTTTTTTCCTTTCTGAATTTAGAGTGTAATTTTTCTTTGTTTCTTCTATAGGCTCAACCTCCATTGACTATCAATCTAAGAGGCCTTTATTAGATGGGTTTGGACTTCATGAAAAAGAGTTGTCCCCAAGAACCTGTAACATGATGTACAAAACATATGGCTTACAACAAATATGTTCCCAAAGACACCCACATTCCTATGCTGAATCAGAATGCTAATGTTTTTTGAGCAACAACCAGAATTTCTAAATGTGTGGTTTCAGTCTGCTTTTTTTGTCAAGTCAAGAGTTGCTATTTGCAAAATAAAAATAAGCATTGTTAACAAAGATCAACTGGAAATTGCTATGGATTGAAGTGTATCCCCCCAAAATTAATATGTTAAAGCCTAATACAAGCATATTTGGAGATAGAGCCTTCTGACAATAATTAAGGCTAAATGAGTTCATAAGAGTAGAACTCTGATCCAATAGGATTATTAGTGCCCTTATAAGAAGACAGATTCTTTCTGTTTACACACACACATACACACACATACACACACTCACAATGAGAAATGACCATGTGAGAACATTGAGAGAAGGCAGAAATCTATAAGCCAGGAAGAAAGCTCTCACCAGAAATCAGACAGGCCAGCAATTTAATCTTGGACTCCCCAGCATTCAGAATTGTAAGCCAATAAATTGCTCTTGTTTAAGCTACCAGTCTATGGTATTTTGTTATGGCAGCCTGAGCGGACTAATACAAATCTTGGTACCAAGAAGTGGGGGGGTGGGGGGCGGGTGTGCTCAGCTTTGAATCTGGGTGATAGAGGGTAAAGAGTTTGTTTTTGTTTTTAAGATTTTATTTGTTTGAGAGAGAAAGCATGAGAGAGAGCACGAGTGGGGGGCAAAGGGAGAGGGAGAAGTAGGTTTCCTGCTAAGCAAAGAGCCCAATGCCAGGACCCTGGGATCATGACTGAGCCAAAGGCAGATGCCTAACTGACTGAGACACCCAGGTTAAAGGTTTTGAAGTGAATGTTAGAAATATGAATGTTAAAGGTGATTCCAATGAGAGTTCAGAAAGAAAAAGGAGAGCTGGAGAGAAAGCTTCCATCTTCTTAGAGAATACGCAGATAATCATGAACAGAATATCGGACATTAAGGGCCATTCTAGTGAGATCTCAGATGGAAATGACAAACATGTTATTGGAAATTGAAGAAAAGGTGAGCCTTGTTATAAAGTGTCAAAGAACTTGGCTGAATTATGTTGTAGTGTCTGGCGGAAGGTAGAACTTGTAAGTGATGAAACTATATATTTAGCTGAGGAGATTTCTCAGCAAAAGTGCTGAAGGAGAAGCCGGTTCCTTCTGGTGGCTAACAGTAAAAATATGAGAAGAGAGAAATGAATTAAGGAAAAATTTTTAAGCAAAAAGGAACCAGAACCTGGAAATTTGAAAAATTATCAGTCTATCCATATGGCAGAAAGTGAGAAAGCTTGTTCTGAAGAGAACATTAAGGGTATAGCCGAAAAAACATTTAATAAAGAGATTGTAGGTCTGACTCAGGGACTTAATCTCAGCAGAAGCAAAGAATAGAGGTGGAATTATACTGGCAGATACACTGACATTTTGAACTAAATGGGGATGGGGGAGGGAGAGTCAAAGAAAGAGGGGTGACTTCTTAGATCCTACAGGCATGGATCATAGAATTAATTCAGTTATAAGCATGCACTTTTCTTTAAGAAAAGGGAAGAATGTCCCTGAAGGAATTTGCAGACCCTCAGAGCTGCCTCATTAGTTTTAAAGGGTGGTGCCACTCGTTGCTTCTACTTCAACAGGTCAAAGCCCTCTGATCAAAGGATTGGGGGCAGTGCTATCCGGTGGAGCCTCAGTGGCAGGACCTCATGGGGCGAAGCTTTGGGGGTGTAATTCCCACGGAGCAGAGCCATGGAGGTGGGCCCACTGACCTGGTAAATATGGAAGGCAAGACCACCATCCCAGTGAATCTGAAAGATGGACATCAAGCCAAAGAGGAGGATTCTAGATATTAAAATTTCATGAAATTTGCCTTGCTAGGTTTGGACTTGGTTGGGATCAGTCACTTTCTCCTTTCTCCTTTTGGAAGGGGTACGTCTCTCCTATGGCTTTCCCATTATTGTATTTTGGAAGCACATGACTTCTCTGGTTTCACAAGTTCACAGCTGGAGAGGAATTTTTCTTTAGGGTGAATCATATCTTGAGTATCATGCGTATCTGATTTGGTATTATCTAGATGAGACTTTGGACTTATGGATAGAAGCTGGGGTGAGTTAAGATTTGGGGGATCAAAAAATAAGGAAATAAGATTTGGGGGATCATTGGGATGGAATGAATGTATTTTATGTGTGAGAAGGAAATTAAGAGAATTAAGTAAGAAGGCACAGCCTTGCAAACCAGGATGAGAGCTCTCACTAGGAGAGGTAACTTGTTACCAAATTGGCTGGTAACTTGTTCTTAGACTTCTCAGTCTCTAGAACTGTGAGAAAATAAACTTCTGTTGTGTAGGCCACCTAGTCTATAGTATTTTGTTATGGTAGTACAAGCTACTAATAAAGAAATGTACAAGAGCCACTGTCACTTCCAAGATTAAATATTGAAGAAAAAATTTAACCATGTAGCTAAAGGAGAAAATCAGAAAAATAATCTAATATACACCACCTAAAGATATACAAGCAATTTAAGTCAGAATGATAAAAAATTTCATGATCTGTACTTTTAAATCTTTTCTTTCATGGGTCATGCTTTCAGTGTTGTATCTAAAAATTCATTTCCAAATCCTAGGTCATCCAAATTCCCTGTGTTTTTTTCTAAAAATTTAGAATTTTGAGTTTTACACTCACGTCAATGATTCTTTTCAGTTCATTTTTATTAAATGCGTAATATCTATATCCAGATGCATTTCTTTAGGGGCACCAAATTATTCTAGTACCATTTGTTGAAAACATCTTTTCTCCACTGAATTGCCTTTCTCTCTTACCAAAAATCAGTTGGGGCGGTGGCCCAGTCAGTTAAGTGTCCAATTCTTGATTTCTGGCTTAGATCATGATCTCGGGGGTGTGGGATTAAGTCCTACACTGTGGCTCTCTGCTCAGTGCCAAGTCTGCTTGTCCCTCTCCCTCTACTCCTTCCACCCCTTATGCTTTCTCTCTCTCTCTCAAATAAATAAATAAAATAGAAAAAAAAAAGAGTTGACAATTTTTATTACTTGCATTCCTCAAATTTACCATAATATTTACATTCCTCAAATTTACTATAATAATTATGATTATAACAAGAATGAAATTTAATAGCCAAACATAATATGATGAGAAATTTTTGCAGAAATAGCTGGATTTATACAAAGACTGGCTAACTTCTTATCTCATTTTCTTATTTAATTTTCTTCTATACTCAAGTCACATAAATCTGAAGGATTATCAAATAAAAAAATTGCTGCTGCAAGAAAATAGAAATAATTCCTGTGGAAATTATTTGTCACTCTTACCAATAGAACTTTTCAAAATCAAAATCTGTTTTCCAGAAAAATAAATATATTAATGCTTAAGCTCAAATATTTCACTCATCTATTGAGGAAGAATCATAGATGTTAATGAATACAACAAATTAGAGTGGAAATGGAAAAGTACCTAATAAAAGTGACAAATAAATGACTCCAAATGGTAGCTAAAACCAAATGTATTAAAAATAATTTGAAGATTTAATATAATGGATTTTCCTTCCACTTAATCACCAAAGAGATGTATATATCATTAAAATGCATTTTATTTTATTTTACTTTTTTTTTTTTTTAAAGATTTTATTTATTTGACAGAGGGAAACACAGCGAGAGAGGGAACACAAGCAGAGGGAATGGTAGCAGGAGAAGCAGGCTCCCCGCCGCGCAGAGAGCCCGATGCGGGGCTCGATCCCAGGACCCTGGGATTTGACCTGGGCCGAAGGCAGACGCTTAACGACTGAGCCACCCAGGCGCCCCTAAAATGCATTTTAAAAATGTCATATTTCCAAAGGATTTATTCTACTTTAACCTTTATAAATTTCATTGTAACCATGGCTACTTATAATTGCTGATTTTCCCTTATATTGCATATTCTATTTTGTAAATGGCTAGTAATTATCAATCTATATAATCCTTTAGCAAAACAAGTATAATTTTAAACAGAAAAGGGAAGAAAATTTAAATGGGGACCAGGTTTTGAGGGCAATGGTATGGACTACTAAGGTATACTTAGTTTTCTCAGTTCTTGTATACTGTATAAAGTACATTGTTAATATTGTATACCATAAATGCTATATGTCATTAACTAATATTAGCTAATATTAATTATTGTGACCAAAGTTACTTGTGTTGTTTTACCTAATGGAAATACTAAATCTTGCTCTTCTACACTCAGGTGGAGGTATTATGATTCAGTAAGAAATGTTTTATTCTGAAGTGCTATCTAAAACCTTGATCGCTGGGGCACCTGGGTGGCTCAGTTGGTTAAGTGTCTGCCTTCAGCTCAGATCATGATCCCAGAGTCCTGGGATCAAGCCCTGGGTCAGGCTCCCTGCTCAGCAGGGAGTCTGCTGTCCTTCTCCTGCTTGCTACCCCCAGCCCCCGCTTGTGCTCTCTCTCTCTCTCTCTCAAATAAATAAATAAATAAACTTAAAAAAATTAAAATTAAAAACTTGATAGCTGCTAACATCTAGATGGGTGCTTTTAAAAACTACGTGAACTCCATTATAAATCTACCAGGATCTTCCCCAAATGAGAGTGACAAGGACCAAAAGGAGAAAAAGAGAGTAATTGTAACATCTACAAAATTTGTTCATAGTTAACAACACCACTTACTGAGCATTCACTCAGTGGGACAGATATTTTACATTTGTAACATATTTCCAGAGAATTCTGTGAGAGGAATTAAGGAAAGCAATGATGGGTCAGAAAAAAAAAACAGTCACAAAACTGTTAACTTTGGCCTCCCATTAACTAACTGTGTGAAGATTCAAGACTATCACTGCCACTTCTGTCCCTGCCCCTCAAATGGAAAGGCTATAATAAATTTCTAGAAACCTAAGCAATTTTTTTCAGATGTCATATTTTGCTTATGGCATCCAGAGTTAACTTTTTCTTTGACTTGTTTTAATAATGTCTCATTACTCTGATAAAAGTGACAGTATGCCTTTGGTGCCTAATAAAGGGGCTGTCTTTCTAATGTGCACCAACAGTATTGTCAATACCCACATGCTGTGTGCTCATACTTCTGTTGAGCTTCCTGATCTCCCCATTTGGAAGCACTGATTTCTGTTCTGTGGGTCCCTTTGCTTCTTGATATTAATTACCTCTTTTTCCTGACTTGTGTCCTAATTGGTCTGAAGAATCCCTAATTTAGAAATCTAGTCTGACTCCTGTGGGATTGACCTTCACACTCCTCACTCCTGCTTCCCCTCCTAATCTCAACCACTAACCTAGATCTTTGATGTGTAAAATTGAAGGAAAGTGTGTTGAATTAAAATAGAGATATTTATTCTGTGAAAGTAAATAAAATTTTGTGTTTGAAAAGAGTTTTTATAGAAGAAAAGTTACGATTATATAACTCACTGTGACCGGGGCTATGATATGGTTGTTTTGCTGCACTATTTCAAGTTGAAAATCAAATTCATTCTCAAAAACTGAACTTCATATATTTAAATATAGTAAGACTAAGATCAAATTGATTCCAGTGATGAGCATCATTGTTTTACCTCAGAGGGAATACAAAGTTATTGTATACAGAAGATAATGGTGTGACTGAAACAGAGTCCTTATAGGTTAGAAAAACTGTATCAGACAGAGCATGTCCAGAGCATAGTTGCACAAAATCTAATGAGTAAAAATGTGTCTTGAAGAAACTGAGCCTACTTAGGAATGTCAAGCCTAGGAATAGTACCAGGAGATTGTATACCAGGAATAGACAAACTTAAAGGAGAGAATAAGTAAATGAAACAAGTAAAAGAACAAAGGTAAGAATCTACAATTCAAGGTACATGGTAGGTAATTATCCCCCTCCTTAAAATTTTTGGAAAACAGAATGTATTTGTACAAATACATTCATAGCCATGATAGAGAACTAAGATGAGAGTCATAAGCAGGTATAACACTGAAGAATTTCTAGAAATATAAGGTAGATATAAGAAAATTAAAAGAAACCTATAAGAAATTAGGAACTTAAAACCACTTCATGATCAGAAGGACTTTTTAAAAAATAAGGTATCAAAGAAAAACCTTAGAATAATAAAAATAAAAACAGAATCTGGATTCTGCTATCAACGTCTGGAAATCTGTTGCATTTCTATATACCAATAATGAAGCAGCAGAAAGAGATATTAAGGAATCAATCCATTTACAATTGTACCGAAATCCATAAGATACCTAGGAATAAACCTACCCAAAGAGGTAAAAGATCTGTACTCTGAAAAATATAAAACACTGATGAAAGACATTAAAGACCACCCAAAGAAATGAAAATGCATTCCATGCCCATGGATTGTAAGAACTAATATTGTGAAAATGTCTATACTACCCAAAGCCATCTACATTTTTAATGCAATCCCTATTAAAATACTAACAGCAGCTCTTTTCACAGAGCTAGAACAAACAATCCTAAAGTTTGTATGGAACCACAAAAGACACTGAAAAGCCAAAGAAATCTTAAAAAAGAAAAACAAAGCTGGAAGCATCCCAATTCCATACTTTAAGTTATATTACAAAGCTGTAGTCATTGAAACAGTATGGTACTGGCACAAAAATAGGCACATAGATCAATGGAACTGAAGAGAAAACCCAGACACGAGCCCACCATTATATGGTCAATTAATATTTGCAAATGACATATCTGATAAAGGGTTAGTATTGAAAATACATTAAAAACATAAAATTCAACATCCAAAAAAACTGAATAATCTAATTAAAAAATGGGCAGAGGACATGAATATATGTCCAAAGAAGACACACAGATGGCTAAGAGACACATGAAAAAATGCTCCACATTACATATCATCAGGGAAATCCAATTCAAAACTACAAAGAGATATCACCTCGAGGCGCCTGGGTGGTTCAGTCGTTAAGCGTCTGCCTTCAGCTCAGGTCCTGGGATCTAGCCCCACATCGGGCTCCCTGCTCAGCAGGAAGCCTGCTTCTCCCGCTACCATTCCCTCTGCTGGTGTTCCCTTTCTCACTGTGTTTCTCTCTGTCAAATAAATAAAATCTTAAAAAAAAAAAAAAAGATACCACCTCATACTTGTCAGAATGGCTAAAATCAACAACACAACAACAAGTGTTGATGAGGGTATGGAAAAAGGGGAACCCTCTTGCACTGTTGGTGGGAATGCAAAGTGGTGTAGCCACTCTGAAAAACAGTATGGAGGTTCCTCAAAAAGTTAAAAATAGAACTACCCTATGATCTAGGAATTTCACTACTAGGTATTTACCCAAAGAATACAAAAATACTAATTCAAAGGGATATATGCATCCTGACATTTAGAGCAGCAAAATTATGAATACGGCCCAAGTGTCCATTGACTGATGAATGTGAATGGATAAAGAGATGGTATGTATGTATGCATATGTGTGCAAATATGCACATACAGAAGCGTTATGTACATATGTATACACACATATACACACATGCACTGGAAGATTAGCCATAAAAAAGAATGAAATCTTGCCATTTGCAACAGCATGGATGCAACTAGAGTGTATTATGCTGAGCAACATAAGTCAGAGAAAAACAAATACATGATTTTACTCATATGTGGAATTTAGGAAACAAACAAAAAAATGAGCAAAGGGAAAAGGAGAGAGAGAGAGAGACCAAGCAATAGACTTGTAACTATAGAGAACAAACTGATGGTTGCCTTGAAGGATGTGGTTGGGGGAGGCTTGGGTGGGTGATGAGGACTGAGGAATACACTTGTCATGAGCACCCGGTACTGTATGAAGGTGATGAATCATTATATTGTGTACCTGAAACTGATATTGCACAATACATTAATTAACTGAAATTAAATAAACTTAAAAAAAAAAGATTTTGGATTTTATCATGAGGCTACCAATGAAAGAAGTGCCAACCAGTTATACCAGATCTCAGTATTCCTGCCAAGAGCTCTTGCCTTTGGGTAGTGAAGTGGCAGTTTGATACAGGAGTCTGCCAAACTAAGTTACTGAGATAGGGCATAAAATCAGGCAGTGGTCCAGATAAATTCTGGACACAAAGGAGTACATGCAGCCCCACACCCAGAAAAAGCAAAGTTTTCTCAACATCCTAGAGAAAACTGACAATTCAAAAATCACATACAATCCTCTTCCCTGTCCAATCATCAGGATGAAAATTTCTATGATCATAGTCTGAATACATTACTGCAGGCAGAAATTGTAGTATGCTGATGACATCTACTCCAGCTATCAATGCTTTTCCTTCTAGGTCTTCACTGATAAATACAAGCCAACTACCAAGAATCTAAAATATATAAGGAAGCCAATGGATACAACGCACATATCCATTTGAACAAATGGAAGGATTAACACTTGCAAAAACACAGTTAAAAGGAGAAATAAAATATAATTTAAAAAAATAATTAGTAATTTCATCAATCTATTGAGCCTGATGATGCTACATCCACCAAAAGGATATGAAATAATTTATTATTTACACGACTGCTCTTTCTAGGGAAAGTGAGGCAGGTGAAGGCTGGTCTGAGAGGCTAGCAAGAGCCAACCGGTGGTTTGTGTTGTGTTAAGGCTAGGAAGAGGGGCCAGGATGAGGATTCAACTTCATGCAAGCACCAAGGTGGGGGGGAAAGGGGGTTTTCTCACTAGCTTGCTCACGTGTTGGTAAAAGGAGACAGATGATGGCTTGAAATCTGTTTAGGGCTAAAACATGAAAAATGGAATCTTTCTCTTACAACAAAAATCTCCAAATTTGAAGAAGATACTTGCATAAACTGACAATGAACTGGAATTCAGGGTATCTAATAATTCCTATAAGTTAATTTTAAAAGGATAAGTTACCAACAGAACAACAGGCAAATATAGGAGCTAGTATTTCACAGAAAAGGTAGTTTGAAAAGTTTATAAAATCTTATAAAAATATGAAAAGATAAATAAGCTCAATTATAATCAGGAAAATGTAAAACAAAATCATAATGTGTTATCTTTATAAATAAACACCTAACTGGCAAAAATTTAAGACAAACATGACTGAGGGAGGAAAGGAAAGTCCTTTACCCTGATGGTCAGAATAAGAGAGTATAACTACTTTGGAAAACAATTTGTCTTTACCTAATAAAAATAAGCATATTTACATCTTAAAATCAAACATATTCACTCCTAGTTATAGGACGTTGTCACACTTTTTTGGCACATTAGACCAATCCGAGAAGGTTTTAAAATTCTATTCTTGGGGCACCTGCATGGCTCAGTGGGTGAAGTATCTGCATTTGCCTTCCACTCAGGTCATGATCTCGGGGTCCAGGGTTCAGAACCCCACGTTTGGCTCCCTGCTCAGTGGGGAGTCCGCTTTCCCCTCTCCCTCTACCCCATCCCCCTGTTCATGTTCTCTCTCAAGTAAATAAATACAATCTTAAAAAAAAAATCCTATTCTCTTTGACCAACACCAGGCCAATTAATTCAGAATCTTTGAGAATGAAACCCAGATATTAGTATTATTTTTTTAAACAGCCTTTAAAGCCTTTAGATCACTTCATCATATAGCCAGGATTGAGAACCACTGTCTTAAAGAAATTCTTGTACATATGCACCATAACACTGAAGCAGAATTCTCTCTGCAACATTTTTTTTCTTATTATAAGAGAACTGGAGGAATAAAACAAAAAACTAAAGCTCATCAACAGTAGAATAGAGTGATTAACTGAACTTCTCACTGAGTCCCATTTACTTCAGCTCTCCTAAAGACTTGTATACCCACCTAAAATATCATGTTGTTAATATCTATTTCAATCCATGTCCTGGGGCAAAATCAGTATTATTCATAGTATGTCATTATATTTAAGTTCTCTTCCACACTTAAATTTAGAAACTAAAATATGTACCCACCTGAAACAGGCTCAGGAACGTAACCCTCTAATATGTGAAGGAATCCAGTTGCCTGTGAGTAAAAGCAGCCATATCAACTGGATAAATATATTATTAAGGGTTCTGCTAGTGAAACAGAACCAGTAGAAAATATGTATATTAAGAGCTTTTTTGCAAGGAATTAGGTTATATAATTGTGGGGTTAGCTAGGCTAGTGCAAAATCCCTAGAGCAGGCAATAAGGAAGGGCAGACTGGAAACCTTCAGCACAGCATGAAACTGCAATCTACAGGCAGGAATTTCAGGGGAAAAAAAAAATGCCTGGTTTTGCTCTTTAGACCTTTTAATTGAATCAAGCCCACCCAGTTAGGCTAGGA
The DNA here is from genome assembly GCA_028646535.1 of Procyon lotor. Classification (NCBI taxonomy): domain Eukaryota; kingdom Metazoa; phylum Chordata; class Mammalia; order Carnivora; family Procyonidae; genus Procyon; species Procyon lotor. The sequence goes on along the minus strand of CM053609.1, from coordinate 72,095,281 downwards.
CAATCTCCCTTACTCAACCAATTATGGACCTTAATCAGATCTGCAAAATATCTTCCAAACGCCTAGATTAATGTTTGATTGAATAGCTGGCGAGTGTAATCTAACTAAATTGACATATAAATCTGACCATTACAAATATATGAAAAACTAAAGTGTGGTTCAGAAAAATCCAATTCATCACTATAAAAAGAGAAAACCTTAATCTTCACCAATATGGTGTAAAATAGTCATTTATATAATATTTTGGGGATGATAATTGAGAATGTTCATATAATTTTAATTTTCAAGTCTCATTCCAGGGAATTTAAGGATAGTTTCCTGTTTATATTTCTTTTACTTTAAACTGTCAGTTCATGTGTTTTCTCTAATTTCTTACCAAGTTTTTTCTAATCAATTTAACTCCTTACATATAAGTGAAATTGTCCTTTTGTCATGTATTTTATTTTTTTTAATGAAATTTTCTTTCTTTTTTTAAAAGATTTTATTATTTATTTATTTGAGAGAGAGAGAGTGAGAAAGGGTATGAGAAGGGAGAAGGTCAGAGAGAAAAGCCAACTCCCCATGGATCTGGGAGTCTGAAGCGGGACTTGATCCTGGGACTCCGGGACTATGATCTGAGCCAAAGGCAGTTGCTTAACCAACTGAGCCACCCAGGCGCCCTGTCATATATTTTAAAAATAGAATTTTGTCATGTAATATTTTACATTATTAAACATTTAAATATATCAATAATTACTAGATGCTGTATCTTACTCTAGAACTATGTGGGGGGAAATATCCATCTTATTCCCTAGAAATTTGGGGTTTGAAATTTATCTGTAAATTCCTCTTTGGTAAAAGGTAAGATAAGCCTTACATTAGTATCTCAGATGATATCAACATCATTTGTTGAATAGCCCTTCCTTTTCAAAATAGTAAACATGGCTGCCTTGGTAATGTAGTGAATTCCTGTATGACGTTGGTCTATTTACAAACCCTCTACTCTACTCCTCTGATGAACCTGTCAGTCATTTCTGAGTACCACATGGTCATTTCTTTAGATTGATATTATATGCTATCATTTGTGCTTGCTTATTTTGTCTTTCACTCTCCTTTATAGAATATTATTTGTTTTTCCATTCAAATATTATAACGAACCTTTCTTGTTTTTTAGAAGTTCAGTTTCTATCTGCTTTAGAATCGTATCTTTTATATGTTAATGTAGGAATAATTTACATCATAATGCTATTGAATCTTTCTATCCTTAAGGTATGTTTATCTATTGACTGCTCTGTCTGGGAATAGTAATTCAGGTTTTCTTTATCTACCTCTTATATATTTCTACTTAATTTTATCCCTAGCTACTTGCTCATTTCCTTTGCTCTTGCAAATATTACCATGTGTTCCATTATTTTAAATATTTTTATAGAGAAAAGACTGTTGACATTTGTTTATTAATTTTGTAATTTGGTAACTACCAAATTCTCCCATAGCTTTTTTGTTTGATTTCCCCTGAGATTCCTAGCAAGCAATCTGGTCACCTATAAACAATATAACTTTATTGCCAATTTTGTAGAATAACTCACACATTAGTTTCCATTTCTTCCCTTTAAGGAAATGGGTTCAAGACTGATAACACGGGGTGCCTGGGTGGCTCAGTGGGTTAAAGCCTCTGCCTTCAGCTCAGGTCATGATCTCAGGGTCCTGGGATTGAGCCCCGCATCGGGCTCTCTGCTCAGCAGGGAGCCTGTTTCCCCCTCTCTCTCTGCCTGCCTCTCTGCCTACTTGCGATCTCTCTCTCTGTGTCAAATAAATAAATAAAATCTTTAAAAAAAAAAAAAGACTGATAACACAACCTTTGATCATTCTTTACTCATTTTTCTACTCTTTGGCTGAAGAACAGTTTCTTCAAAAAAAGGATCTATGGAAATTACCGTACTTTCATTCTTGCACATGTAAAAACTACATATACATGGCTTTAAAATCTTATATGTATATGTACATATGTATATGACTTAAAATCTTATGCACATCTATATATATGTATCTCCTCTATAGTTCAATGATTTGGCTGTACATAAGATTTTAAGGTCATGTTTTTGCTGAGTAATTTAGGGGCATTGTTCCACATCTGCCTGGAATATGTCTTTTTTTAAAGGTCTGCTTGTATTGTTATTTTATTTCCCCACTTGTGCCTGGATTGTTTTGCCTGGATATGAAAAATAATTTTCTTTACATTTGACAAAATCATCACCAGGCTTTGTCTGTTAATCAAATCGTGTGAACTTTTTTTCCAAAGACATGGTATGTCATTTCAAGTTTTTTTGTGGAAATTCCCTTGAAATACATTATTAAATGTTTATATTCCCTTCTAATTGTTTGGTTTACTTATTCAGGGACACTAATTATAGGCTAATGTAGGATCCCTTGTTCCATAAATATTGGTTTATTTTTAACCCTTAAAATTATTTGTTTATTTACATTACTTTTAGCTTATTAAAAAACAAAATGATGGGGCTCCTGGATGGCTCAGTGGGTTAAAGCCTCTGCCTTCAGCTCAGGTCATGATCTCAGGGTCCTGGGATTGAGGCCCGCATCGGGCTCTCTGTTCAGCAGGGAGCTTGCTTCCCCCTCTCTCTCTGCCTGCCTCTCTGCGTACTTGTGATCTCTCTCCTGTCTGTCAAATAAATAAATAAAATCTTTAAAAAAATAAAATAAAATAAAAAAATAAATGAAACAAAATACACACACACACACACACACACACACACACACACACACACACACACCTGTCCTTCAGGACCTTTACTGTATTTTCCACAAATATCTTCATATATGCACTGTCCATGGTAACTTTATTTCTGTGATTATTTTATTTTTAACACCTAAGTATTCCCTGGCTTCTGTTTCTTGTGCTACTTCTACATCTGTGGTCTCACCATATATCCTTGGGCTTTGTTTCTGAGCCATGAGTTCATACTTGTTTCATTAAGATATGCTCATTCATGCCAGTGTTTTTAATCACAGTTTACCTGATCACTGACAAATTGTAGAGGGTGTTTTCTTTGTCCATAATTCCTCTTGGTGTATGTTTTGTTCTTACCCCTATCTCCTACTATATTTGCATTGATTCCTTTTTGTTATTGTTTCTTGTCATCAAACGAAAAGAAATCGTTCTCCATTAGTGTCTAGTGTTTTTATTAGATAAATGCTAGAGCAAAATTATAAGCTGGCAAGAATTCCTCTAGGGTTATAACATAGTTTGTCTTCATGTCCAGGTTGTTTTAACTTGATTCCTTCCCATCAAAGGGAAATCTCCAGCCATGGTCCTATTACAATATGGCATTGCTTTCCATGCCACATTTCCATTGCATTTATTTTTGCCTTCCCTTTTACTCCATAGGTTAACAAAAAAAAAAAAAAAATGCAGAATCAAATGAAGCCACCTGCTTGTGAAACCCATGACCACTTCTCAAAACAGAGACTGTTGTTTTGCTCCTAGAGTAAGAACTTTGCCCAGTCAGGTTGATCGGAGATCTGTAGTTACAAAAGCCCCTTTCAGCATTTTTCCTACCACTGTGACAGCCCTTTCTAACATCTGATTGTCAAGGTTAACAGATGTCCTGGGCTTAATTATATGTACAGCTTGCATTCCTAGTTTTTGTGCTTTTTGTTTGTTTCTAAACAAGAGAAGAAGATATTATAAAACCAAACATTTCTAAGCTCATGGTCAGGAATGTGCTCAAATATAGCTTAGTATGATCTATAAAAGAACAAAACTTTTCTATGAGAGTTTGTGTTTGTTTTAATTACCTGCTTCCATATCTAAGAAAACTTTAAGTAATATAGTACTTTGACCTTATTTTACTAACCTTAGTCTGACTCCACAATAAGCAAACTTTTCCTTTTTTTAAGATTTTATTTATTTATTTGACAGGGAAAGAGATCACAAGTAGGCAGAGAGGCAGACAGAGGGAGAGAGGGAGGCAGGCTCCCCGCTGAGCAGAGAGCCTGATGCGGGGCTCAATCCCAGGACCCTGAGATCATGACCTGAGCCGAAGGCAGAGGCTTAACCCACTGAGCCACCCAGGCATCCCATTTTTTTTAAGATAGCAAACTTCTATAAGAATTTCAAGATCAGTATGTCAACAGTGACCCACAGACAATGTTGTTGTTCAGTATAACTGGCAAGAATATTAATGAATAGTCCCCATGACTTGAATGGTTATTACATACTGAACATTAAGCTACATATTTTATGTTCATAGTCACATTTAAAACTTAAAATTGCCACATGAAGTATTATAATTTTATAAGAGTAGAAAGCCAAAGCTAGAGCTAGCTACTAATGTTACTAAGGCCTTGTAGAAAGTAAATGGCCTAAATGGAATTAGAACTCCGCTATATTCCAAAACCTGTAATCCTTAGTTTGCAGAATACCCAAATATTTTTTGACCATACAAAGTGCCTTCTATCATTCCAGTCATATGGAATCACAATATATATACTCAGAAAACATGCTAGATTTCTGGGGGATTTAATCACACAATATTATTCCCACTAAATAGTTAATCAACATAACATTTATGGCTGGCAGTGATGAGCTTCAACATTTCTCAAAGTGGCTGAATCCAACTTTGAAAAACTGTATATTTCTATTTCCCTTAGAATAAATGAAAATCTATCATCCCGTGTTTCCCACACAGTGGTTTAGTTCTACTCATAGGGTCTCCAGTGGGAAACAATTACACACATGTACACACACATATAAATGTAATATATGTAAGCAATAATTTTCTCTAATTTGATTCTAATTCCTTCAAATACTTCTCATATTTGAGGCGACCATATAACTTAGCACACCAAGAAACTTCTGAGAATAAAAGGGGACATTAACCAGCCACTACATGGGGAGGAATGGAGCAAACTGAGACAGTCTCAGACACACTCACATGACCTACATTTTTATTACATAGTTGTTTTTTTTTTGGCTATTTTATAGGTGACAAGTTTAGGTGTACAAAAATGTACACTGATGTATTTGCAATTTAGATAACAGATTAAGAACTCTAACCTATAACATACAAAGAACTCCCATAAGTTTACAACAGAAAAAGGATAAAATGCTATGAATTGGTAATTCATAGAAGGAAAATACATCAAATGATAACAGATATATTTTAAAATGCTCAAACTTTCTGGTAGTTAGGAAAGTACATAACTAAATATTAGACAAAATCTAGTAGTAGTCAGGAAAGCACATAACAAAATAAAATTACACTCACCAAAATGACAAAAACTATGGAAGATTGACAATTTCTACTGTTGGCAAGGATATAGAATAAGCTATGAGAGTTTGAAAATATAAATTATTACCACTTAAAAAAATAAATCTAGCAATATCGGTTACAATCACTTTATACATAATTACCAATCCCAAGCCTAAGATTCCACATCATAGAAATAAGTATTAGTATCTAAAAACAGAAGAATGTTTATGACTGAATCATTCATAGTTATAAATATACAGAAATAAAATTATTGTACTCTAAGAGAATTATTAAATTATGGTAGATTCATACTACATGTGAATATAAAGCTATTTAATATATAGCTATTTATTGTAAATAGTAATATAAAGCTATTTAAAAAATAAATTGTCTTTATAAAAATTGTTCAGAATTACTTTCCACAGGGTATTATTGCGTGAGATGGGTCCAGAAGAATATTTATTCCTTCACATTGAGCATTTAGAGACTCTTCAGAGGACAGAGTTGAGAAATCAACACCAGGATAACCCACACATATATTCTCCAGAGATCTGTTTCTAGTGTTGGTATAAAAAGATGAAGAAGAAATTTATTGCTGTGGAAACACCAAGAAAAATCTAGAATATGTGAAAACCAAATTTGTCTATGGGGTTATTGAAGAGTGGTGGAGCCAAGAAAGCCTTGATGAACTGCTTTCCTTCATAGGCAATGAGCTTCCTTCAACAGCGTCTGGTA
>CM053609.1:72040267-72088797 GCA_028646535.1 Procyon lotor | reverse complement strand
AAAAATGAAATACAGGGGTGCCTGGGTGGCTCAGTGGGTTAAGCCTCTGCCTTCGGCTCGGGTCATGATCTCAGGGTCCTGGGATGGAGCCCCACATCGGGCTCTCTGCTCAGTGGGGAGCCTGCTTCCCCCTCTCTCTCTGCCTGCCTCTCTGCCTACTTGTGATCTCTCTCTCTCTGTCAAATAAAAAAATAAAATCTTTAAAAAAAAAATGAAATACCATGCAGTACCTCTACATCACAAACTCTAATTACAAGGGGAGGAAAATTTATGGGAAGAGTGATACATAAAGCAATGAAACAAGTTCTACTGAAGTTAACTACAATTTATATGAAAACAGTGAGAACACAGCAATTAATACTATCAATTTCTTGCAAGTTTGTGAAAGTTTTTTAAGGTAAACAGGTTGAGTTTGGTGGCAGGGAAGAACACTCCATTTGGAAGAAATAAATTACATGTGAAAGTGCATGCATGAATAAACAGTGTGGGCTGTTCATGAAACCATTGATAATTGGCATGGTTGCAGGAAACTTGCTTGGGGAAGAGTAGTACTAATTGAAAGTAGAAATGAGAATAGGGATAAATTGGGATTGGAAAGTACACTGCACTAAGAAAAAATAAAATACATTAACCATCTGAGTGGTAACTTTAGAGTTTCAAAGATCACAAAATCCTCTAATGGACATTTTGTTTCCTGCTTTATGCATGAGGGATTTGGCTTAGGGAATTTTGGTCCATACCCAGTAAGGACAATTATGTCTCCTAGGAGAACTAACTCTCTTATTATGAAATGCCCTTCTTTATCTGTGATCAGTTTCCTGTTCTGAAATCTGTTTTGTCTGAAACTAATATAGCTATTCCAGTTGTCTTTTGATTAATTAGTATGTTCTATGTTCCCCATCCCCACCCCTGACTTACAATCCACCTGAGTCTTTATATTTAAAGTAAGTTTCTTGTAAATATATGCATTTGATTTTTTTTCCTACTCTAACAATGTTTAATTAATGTATTTAGACCATTTACATTTGAAGCAATTATTGATATCATTTAATATCTACAATGTTTTTAATTATTTGCTATCGTTGCATTTGTTCTTTTTTTTTTTTTTTGCCCTCTCAAGTTTTAATGGAACATTTTATGATGCAATTTTCTCTCCTTAGCAGATCAATTATTCTTTTAAAAATGGTTTTTTCAATTTCCCTAGAGGTTCAAATGTACATTAACCAATATTAGTCCACCCTTAAAAAACACTGTACTGCTTCATATGTAATACCTGTAACAGAGTATTCTCAGTATTCTTTCCTTTATGATCATGACTTACTCAATTCATTTACCCATATGCCATGATCATCCAATACATATTTACTAATATTACTATAAATGATTATGTTTCTTTATTTCTTCTCTGGTGCTCTCCCATTCTTTATGCAAATAAAATTTCTGACCTGGGCATTTTCTAATTCTAAAGAACTTCTTTAATATTTCTTGCAGGGCAGGTCCAGTGGCAATAAACTCCCTGTTTTTGTTTGCAGAGAAAGTTTTACTCCCTTACAATTCTGAAGAATAATTCCAATATTTAGAACCCTACGCTGGTGGGTTTATTCCTTTCAACACTTCAAATATTTCACTACACTCTCCTCTTGTTTGCATGATTTCTGACAAGAAGTTTGCTGTGATTCTTATCTTTTTTTAATTGACCTACAACCCTTGAATGTTGTGTTGGGTGTCCTTGTTTGGTTTTGGTTTTGTTTTGTTATCATTCCTTTTACTCTTTGCATTTTAGTTTAGCAAATTCATATGGATCTATATCTTCAAGTTCATTGATTTTTTCTTTATCTGTGTCTAGCCTACTAAGAAGATTATCAAAGGCATTCTTCGTTTCCGTTATTGCATTTTTAATATCTAGCATTTTTAAAAATTCATGCTTATTGTTTCTACTTCTCCGCTCACATTGCCCATCTTTTTTTTTTTTTTTTTGCACATTGTCTATTTTTTTCCACTGAATGCTTTAACATTTTAGACATAGTTATTTCAAATTCTCTAATTGTTCCAATATCTGTGTCATATCTTATTCTGGTTCTGATGATTGCTTTGTCTTTTCAGACTATGTGTGTTTTGCCTTTTAGTATGCCCTGTAATTTTTTGTTGAAAGATAACAATGATGTGCTGGATCATAGGAACTTAGGTAAATAGGCCTTTAGTTTAAAGATTTCTCCTTCTGACTAGGAGTTGGGCTATGTTTAATGTTAACTGTAGGTGTCATAGGTTTGAAATTACTCTAGTTTCTTTATTTTTTCCTCTTATTGTTTTTAAGCTCCTGTATGAAATCTTCCTTAGATAGTGTCCATGTTCTCAATTCTTTCAGCTATAATCCACTGTTGTTTTAGTATAGCCCTACTGATGAAGTGGTAAGTTAGGAGAGATGGAAAGCTTCCTACGATCTTAAAATTAAAATCAATATTTCAGGGGACTTGTGTCTCTGGGCTGTGTCCTTCACAAGTGTTGCTTAACTTCTCCCCACCATTACATTTGTATGTGTGTTATGTAAATCAGACTCCAATAAACATACTGCTATGTATTCACATAGTATGCATATTCAGGATGGGAGGAAGTTGCTTTAAGATAACTTTGTTAATCACAGGAGTGAGGTTTTACTAAAGAGGAAAATGAGGAATGAAAATGGGGTGCAGAACTCTAAGGAAAAATTAAAAAAAAAAAAAAAAGGACAGCAGATCTCACCAAAGGGAAGGCAGACTAAGGATGACAAAGTGACTAGAGGGGGATGTAATCAGGAAAATACCCTTCCCTCAGGAGGAAAAGGCTCTGTAGTCTTTTTCCCTTATAGTAAGCCTTATTATGGAGAACGCTCTAGGCATCATTTCACATTACTTTCCCCCTTCCCCTACCAGAGTCACTAAAATATCTTTCTCAGATCTTCAAAGGGGAACCTGGTAGGTTTTCTGGAGTTAAAATCCATAAAAGTATGAAATCCATAAATTTCTCACTCTCATTCTAGTCCATAGTCTGCCTTCAGAAATTCCTCAAAGCTACATTTAAATGTCACTATCAGCATATCGCTGCAGTGGCTTCTGCTCCAATTAGGAGAGCATATCTCGGCTGTGACTCCCTAGATTTGCCTCTCTCAATATCAGGGTGGAGTTTGCCTTGTGATCTCAGTGTGCAAGGTGATGAGTACAAGAAAAGTAGCTAACTTTCAGTTATTGAACTATTTCTTGTTGTAATAGGCTCTTTGGTGTTGGAGTTGAAACCAGAAATCTCCAGCTTAAGAATTTTAAATACCTAAAAATTACCATTAAATATATTGTATCTCCTCCAAAGCCATGATTTGAAATATTAGAATTCCAAAGTTTTACCATGACAGTCACACAATAACCTTCTTTTTTTTTTTAATTACTCTAGTAACAAAGCATAGAATAGACTGAAATATGTGAAAAGGGGGCAATGACAGAAAGTTACTGGAAAAACAATCTCATAAGACTATAAGGTAGGCTTGAATTCAGTTTTAAAAAAAGACTAGAAATTAGGAAAAGGAGTTTAAATTTTTAAAAAATGAAATTAAGTGGATCATTTGGTTATAGCTAATGAGAAAAAGAGAAATCATAGCTAATTATAAGCATTCTCATTTGGACATTGAGACTCTCCAAAGCAAAGAAACAATTATATTCTTATATACCACTATAATTATCCCAAAAGTATAATCTTTAGGCAAATAACTAGTGCTGATGAATAATAAAGGTCTTGAACTCATGATGCAATTTCTTTGCCAATTACTCCTTGCTGAATCATCCTAGATTTGTCTTAAGTAGAGATTCTAAAATTAATTCTGTAAGCCCAGTTACCTTGGGAAGCTCTTCAGAGGATCTTGACACAATCCAGCTATCAATGCAGGTGGAGCATTTATTACAAATCAGACAATCACCTTTGTATTTGAGTATATCATATGTTTAGTATCCATGACAGAGGCCATCTTCAACCATTTAATATTGAAATTAATAACAAATCTTGAGAATTGCTCTTCTCTGCCTACTATCATTATTCTGAGTAAAAAATAAATAAGTTTAAAAAAACCTACTCAGGTGCACCTGGGTAGCTCAGTCAGTTAGTGTCTGCCTTTGTGGCCACTCAGGTTTTGATTCCAGAGTTCTGGGATTGAGCACCAAGGCAGGCTTCCTGCTCAGCGGGGAGCCTGCTTCTCCTTTTCCTCCCCAACTGTGAATTCTTTCTCACTATCTCTGTCACAAACACAGCTAGATAAATATCAAGTCATCCTGAACACCCAAGAAATAAATCTGAGGACTGAGAGAACAAACTGCACAACTAGAGGAAGAAAAGAGACCACGTCATGAAAGGCAGGAGGTGCAGAGGTGCAGAGATGTGATTTGGGGGAGAAAGGAATCATGGGTGCTGTGGTGGAAAGGAAGCCCTGATCACAGAGAGAGGAGAGACAGAAAGAGCAGTGCACAGGTGATTGCACAAGAAAAACACGTCCCCCAAAACACTGACTGGGGAAATGAGAGAGGCTGATTATCGTGAGTTTTTACAAGCAGCAGAGCTCAAAGACTGAAGTTTTAGAAGTCCGCTCAGTGGCCAGGGTGGAGCCTGGCAGGCATAGAGGTAGGACAAGGTGGTCACATCCCCTGGGGTGCATTTGAAGAGACAGTTCCCCTTATAGAGTACATTTGGGAGAGATGCACTGCTTCTCAGGGGACAAAATAGCTGGGAGGCACCACTGCCCTGTTCATTAGGACATCAGAACTGACCTGGGGGATAGAGCAGATAAAACACAGCAGTCGAGTGCACACACCACATATCAGAACCACTTCTTGAAACGCCAGGCCCTGGACAGCATATGACCTCTTAATAAAGCCATTACACATAGGAGCAGAAAACAGAACACAGAGACCTAGACAAAATGCTGAGACAGAGGAATTCATCGCAAAAGAAAGAATAAGAAAAGGTGATGGCCAGGGATGTAATGGAAACAGATATAAATAATATGCCTCATCCAGAATTTACAATAATGATAAGAATACTAGCTGGGCTTGAGAAAAGCATAGAAAACAGCAGGTAGTCCCCTGCCACACAGATAAAAGACCTAAAAAACTAGTCAGGCCAGGGGTGCCTGGGTGGCTCAGTTGTTAAGTGTCTGCTTCCAGCTCAGGTCATGATCCCCGGGTCCTGGGATTGAGCCCCATGTTGGGCTCTCTGCTCAGCGGGGAAGGCTGCTTCTCCATCACCCACTCCCCCTGCTTGTGTTCCTTCTCTCACTGTCTGTCTCTGTCAAATAAATAAATAAAATCTTTAAAAAAAAAAAGGTTAGGTTGAAATTAAAAAATGGTATAACTGGGCACCTGGGTGGCTCAGTTGGTTGAGCAGCTGCCTTCGGCCCAGGTCATGATCCTGGAGTCCCAGAATCGAGTCCCACATCGGGCTCCCAGCTCCATGGGGAGTCTGCTTCTCTCTCTCACCTTCGCTCCTCTCATCCTATCACTTTCTCTCTCTCAAATAAATAAATGGAATCTTTAAAGAAAAAAAAAATAGAGAAAAAAAAAGAAAAAAAATGGTATAACTGAGATGTGAAACTGATTGCATATAATGATGTAATGACCGCAAGGCTGGAGGAACAGAGGAATGGATAAGTGACATAGAAGATAAAATTATGGAAAATAATGAAGTTAAAAAGAAGAGGAAAAGAAAAATATTGGGTCACAAAGGTGTAAGATCTGTTCTTGTGGCGATCACAGTCTAGCAGAGAAGAAAATCAAGTAAAGGAAATAAACTATAAATGCTACTACTGGTAAATACAACATCCTAAAAAGATGGGTAGGATATGGACCAAAGGAAATTTTTCCTGAAGGAGAAGATAAAGAAATAAGAGAGAAGGAAGGGGGGAAGCTGAAGAGCATAGAATATCCTACAAAATTGTTTGGATGTTATCCTGTAGGTTACGATCGGTTATTGAAGAATTCCTAAGTTAGAAAATATGATTATTAAATATGCTTTTAGAGAGATATTGCTTTGGTGATCTCCCCCCGTAGGGAGAACAGTTTGGAAGATGTAACATTGGAAATAGGGAAATTTAATTGAGGTCATTTGACTGACATTTAAACAAATTATCTGGGAATCATTCGGTGTCAGGAAGCCTACACCTGGGAGGCTCAGTCTGGTAAGCCTCTACCTTTGACTCATGTCATGATCCCAGGGTCCTGGAATGGAGATCTGCATCAGATCTACTTCTCCTCCCTCTGCTCCCCTGCTCCTGCTCTCTTGCTCACTCAATCCATCTCAAATAAATAAGTAAAATCTTAAAAAAAAAAAAGAAGTCTATACCCTTAATGTTGAATTACATGAGCAATCAACCAAAGTATACATCCCTTCCTTTCTTTCTTGTTTTTTATGAGAGAGATCGAGCAAGCAGGTGTTGAGAAGCAGAGGGAGAGTGTGAGAGAGAATCTCAAAAAGCCCAGGCAGACTCCCTGTGAAGAGCAGAGCCAAAGGCAAGGCTTGATTTCACGACCCTGAGATCACGATGTCAACCCAGATCAAGAGTGGGATGCGTAGCCGACTGAGCCACTCAAGCGCCCCACATCCCTCCCTTTCCAAAACAACCTTCAAAGACATTTGAGGAGAAGGGATTTAAAAGGGTCTCAGTTATATATCAATTATAGCTCTGAGTGAGTCTGGTTACCTTGCTCCCCAAATGAAGAACGGCTCCTACCCAAAATGACAAGGTTTGCTCCATATAGTCCAGAGCTGAGTTTTACCCTACTTACCTAGGTTATGAATTCCCCTTGATATCACACATTTTCTGAACTAGAAATGTGGGAATATCTAGACTCAAAACAAGTGAAAAAAGTATCCTTGCAACTACATTGTAAACATGCTATTAACAAAAGCCAAAGAAAATCTTGGAATAATGTTAAAGCTCTTGCAGGCAGGCCTTCTCCAATCCCTAGTCTGCCTTCCCTTTGGTGAGATCTGCTGTCTTTTTTTTTTTTTTAATTTTTCCTTAGAGTTCTGCACCCCATTTTCATTCCTCATTTTCCTCTTTAGTAAAACCTCACTCCTGTGATTAACAAAGTTATCTTAAAGCAACTTCCTCCCATCCTGAATATTCATACTATGTGAATACACCGTAGTATGTTTATTGGAGTCTGATTTACTCTCTCTAGAAGAATATCACCGTGAAGCTGCTTTAGAATATCAGCTCAGTATGGATGTTTGATACCTTTCCCGATCCTCACATAAATATTAGGAAAAAATAAGACTCCTCTCTATTTCTGTTATGTTTTGCTACCTACTAGGTAAATTTTAAACATAACACACATACAAATGCAAACACAAGCAGATTTTCTGAAATTAAAAAAAAGTCTAAAACCATAAGAAAAGTGAATTTTTTCCTGAAGGTAACATAAATCTGGAAAGGTTACTGCTGCTCACAGCGTAGATAGCCTTTTATAACATTTTTGTAGAGCAGTTTAGCTTTCCAGACTAGATCCTAGCATTTATATCCTCATAAACAGGAGAAATGATTAAAGTTTGTTCTTAAAAGAATCATCTATTCTGGGGCGCCTGAGTGGCTCAGTGGGTTAAAGCCTCTGCCTTCATCTCAGGTCATGATCTCAGGGTCCTGAGATCGAACCCCGCATCGGGCTCTCTGCTCAGTAGGAAGCCTGCTTCCCCCGCCCCTCTTTACCTGCCTCTCTGCCTACTTGTGATCTCTTTCTCTCTGTCAAATAAATAAATAAAATCTTAAAAAAAAAAAAAAAAGAATCATCTACTCCTAGTATCCTCTCTTTGCAAAATACATACAGAAGCCTTGAAATTTTCTTTTTAAAATAACTTATTTTAGATAGTATTGCCCCATCTTTTGTTCTCTATCGTTTTTGGACAGAAAATAATGGAAAATATCATACCTTCCTGCTGGTAGTTCAAAGCTAGACTGTGGATCGAGTTAACTTTTTTTTTTTAAAATCAAATACTTACATGTTACAAAATATCTTAGCTAGTTTTACACAATATTATAAGATTAATCTAGAGTACTGTCAAGTATTATGCTTCTCTGACAAAAGTAAGAATAAAGCCCACTCTCATGCAGTAAATATCCCAGGTTTTTCTTACCAAAAAGAAGCAGTTTGTAAGAGGCCTGTGTTTCTTCAGAGAGAAGGAAGAGAGAAGGAAGCGGGGAAGCTGTTTCTTCATAATAGCAGCAAGGATCCCAGAGGCTTCAAAGCTGAACAATGGCATTTCAAGGAGACTAAAGGCATCGTCATGGAGTACTCTTTGCTAAGCATGGCATTGCGACAACTGGATATCCATGCCCAAAAGAATTAAGTTGGGCCTCTGCATCATACCATGCTCAAAGTGTAACTCAAAATGAATCATAGGCCTAAATGTAAGAGCTAAAATTATAGAGCACTCTTATGGGGAAAAAAAAGGAGTAAAGTTTCACAACCTTTCTTAGGCAATTACTTATTAAATAATGTATGAAAAGTGCAGTGATAAAACAAAAATAATTATAACTTAGACTTTGTAAAATTAAAGTCTTTTAAACTTCAAACAACACCATCAAGGAAATAAAAAGATAACCTACAAAGTAGAAGAAAATATTTGCTAATTATATATCTGATGTTTTTATATCCACAATATATAAAATTATAAAGAGACAAGTCAATTAAAATTGGGCAAAAGAGTTGTATAAATATTTCTCTAAAAAGGCATACAAATGACAAATATAAGTAAGTATATGAAAACATGCTTAAAATTATTAGACATTAATAAAATGCAAATTAAAACCACAATGAGACAATATTTCATACTCAACACAACAATAACAATAATTGACAATTAATTGACAATAATTGACAAGGATGTGGAGATATTTGAACTTGCATTTGTTTCCAATAGGAACGTTAAAATGATGAAACCATGTTTGAAAACTGGCAATTTCTCAAAACCATTAAACCGAGAAATTCCACTCCTGTGTATACACTCAAGTGAAATGAAAGCATCGTCTACACATAGATTTGTAAACAAATGTTCACAGTAACATTATTAGTAACAGCTACAAAGTAGAACCAACCCGAATATTATCAAGCGATGAACAGGTAAACAAAACCTGATATACATCCATACATTGGAATAACACTCAGCAATGAAATGAAGTAGTAATATTTGTTATGACATGACTGGTCCTCAAAAACACTATGCTAGAAAAAAAAAAAAAAAACTATGTTAAGTAAAAGAAGCCAGTCACAAAAGCTAATAGGTTATCTCCTGATTCAATTTATATAAATAGGCAAAGCTTTAGAGAAAGCCGATTAGTAGTTATCTACTGCTGGGGAAGGGGGAATAAGAAGTGACTTCTAATGGGTATCAGGTTTCTTTTGAAGATGATGAAAATGTTCAGAATTAGAGTATTATGATGGTTGCACAACCCTGAAAATATCCTAATAAACATTACAGTCTATGCTTGAAATATTGAATTTATGATATGTAAATTATATCTCAACAATGAGGATTAAAAATGAAATACTGCTATTTCTATCTTGATACACTGTAGAATTCTTCTTCTTCCCTCCTCTTGTATCTGTCCCTGACCCATTGCCTTCTGTAGTGCTTATTTGTTCCCACCAAATTATAATACAAATAGAAATATCAATTCATTTTAATAGACTGGCACTGGTACTCTGAAAAAGGGTATCACACAGGGTAATATTACCACAAATAAAAAAATATAAATAAAGTAGACTACAAAAAGGGACTACATAAGAGAATTCTTTTCTTTCCAAAAGACTGTCTTGTTCTCCTCCTCTGTACTACCATCCTACTACCACAAGCGCTACCTCCAGCATTCATGAGCTTATCAACGATGTTCAAAGAAGAATGTTCATTAGTTATCGGACACTTAAACTTAAAATATTCTTTTTGCATCTTTGAAAAACATAGAATAAACCTGAGGTTGTCTGAAGCTAATGGACTTAGGAGAGCACATGAAATCATACTGCACGCCTCTCTTGAGGCAATGCAATATTCTCAAACTGAAAGGCAGGTGGTAATACGTGCAATGTGGAAATTTAGATTCTTCTTACTCCAGTTAAAACCCAAATTAATACCCTCTCCCCAAGCCTCCAGGAAATATCTCATTTTTCTGCCTTATAATTCTGCTACAGTTTACCTGATGAAATATATTTACAGTTTATAAAAGAAATGAAAGAAACCCCATAGGCTCTCTTTTATTTTTCAGTTTTGTTTTGGCTCATTAATGCTTTCCATCTGATTTCTTACTTTCCACTGGAAAGTTTTGCCCATAGCAACTTTTGACAAATAAATAAAGTTGAACAGAGCTCATTTGCTTACATCATTTTTAAATGAAATTAAAATAGACTTAACATTTGCAGGGATCACAAACTAAGAAAATTTTTATGATGGCATAGTTATGATTTACTAAATTAACATATTTCATCCACAGTTATATTTAAAAGACAAACAGAATATTCAGTAAATTATAATTGATTTTACTCTCTTCCATGAGGAATATACTTTATAGAGTTCTAAGGTTAATACATTTTCACAATCCTTTTAATAGTAAATATCTGGTTAAATAGCAAACAACTAAATTTTAAATTCAGATGTCATAATCTTTCAAACTTTGACTATAGAGAGAATCATTAAAAAAATAGTTATAGATCTAGAGAAGTAAAAGAAAATGCTGATACCTTGTTTCCTTTTTTTTTTTTTTTCCAATAGGCTCCATGCCCAGCATGGAGCCCAATGTAGAGCTTGAAACCATGACCCTAAGACCAAGACCTAAGCTGAGATCAAGAGTAGGATGCTGAATCGACTGAGCCACCCAGACCCTCCACCTTGTTTCCTTTCATTTTATTTTTTTACAGTTTTAACCTGTCTCAAGAATGTGACTTTTTCCTTTTTATTATTAATTCCAGTATAGTCAATAAACAATGTTATGCCAGTTTCAGGTGATTCAACAATTCTATACATTATTCAATGTTCATCATGATAAGTGTACTCTTAGTCCTCTTGACCTATTTCACCTATCATCCCACCCATCTCTCCTCTGGTAACCATCAGTTTGTTCTCTATAGTTAAGAGTCTGTTTCTTGGTTTGTCTCTTTTTTTCTTTGTTCATTTGTTTTGTTTTAAAATTCCACATATGAGTGAAATCACATCATATTTGTCTTTCTCTGGTTTATTTCACTTAGCATAATACCCTTTAGCTCCATCCATGTCACTGCAAATGGCAAGATTTCATTCTTTATTATGGCTGAATAATATTCTATTGTATATGTATACCACATCTTCTTTATCCATCCGTCAATGGACATGTGAATTGCTTCCATAATTTTGCTATTGTAAATAATGCTTCAATAAACATAGGGGTACATATATCTTTTTGAATTAGTGTTTTCATATTCTTTGGGTAAATACCTAGTAGAAGGATTACTGGATCATATGGTAGTTCTAATTTTTTTTAGGAACTTCCATACTGTTTTCCACAGTGGCTGCAACAGTTTGCATTCCCACCCCTTGTTTCATTTTTAAATCAGAATCTGAATGCTGTCTTCACTCCCTAAGAAAAGGAAGATTCAGGAAGCCCTTTTGTTATCCTCATTTCTCTACTTTATTATTAGAATACACCATTTTTGGTGTACTTTTAAAACTAAAAGTAATGCAGTAAGTTTTCTTGAATTAATTTTATGTGGTTTTTTACTATTTTCACAATAAGGTTTAAAAAATTTAAAGAATCTTGTAATTCTTCGAAGCTATACTATATCCCCAAAACTGGCAAAGTAATGCCTAGCAGAGATGTTCAGTAAGTTTTTAACAAACGGGGGATGTTATTTATTGAACATTTGAGACATGCCATGTTTCAGATTTGGTTCAGCATTTCAATTAGTCCTTTAAATAGCACTTATTGGCTAACTGAAGATAATTTAAAAAAAAAATAAAACAAAACAAAAAAATAAATAGCACTTAAAAGGCTGTATTTATTATCCCCATTAAATAAGAGTTATTTGAAGTCTAGAGATTTTAACTAGCTCAAAGAACATAGCTTCTAAGTTATCTGCTCGACTTTTGAGCATGTTATTATATCTCATTGCTTCTCCTACACTGATCTCAAAACTATTAAACACTCTGTTGACTCAATCACATCTCCAGTAATATCTAAAAATTTGTTATCCTGTTCAGAACAGAAATATAATCATGGAAATAATATCAAATTATTAAACATTATTCATATGGAATATTTATGAATGAACTATGTCACATAAATTAAATTTACTGATAATTATATGTTATATTTTTGAATTATGCTTCTCATGTAACAATTATGGATGAAAATCTTTTATGCTTGTTCTCACGACAGGATGGTAGATCAGATACTTGAACTCTCCTAATAAAATACAACTGTATCTTTGTTGAAACACAATAACTATAATTTATTACATCACGGAATTTACTAGAAAGTGATCTAAATCTCTAGGGCCAAACTCATACACACACATTAAGCCAAGGCTGGTTAAAGTAGGATAACATGCTTCTTAGACTAAAGTGACCCTCCCCCCAGTGGAATCTCATGGAATCTATTATGCAAGCCTTCCATGGAGAAAGGTACAGTCTCTTCAAGATTTCCAGTGGTGGAATTTTGAAAAATATAAGCTTACAATAAGAAAATGACTAAACACAACAATAAAATCATGAGTGACAATCAATAGAAAAGAAATAAATTATATATTTACATACCCAGGAATTATACTAATTAGATACAGAACATAATATAATTTAGTATAGTATAGTTTTTAAAAGTAAAAAAAACTGACTAAATATTGATTTTTAGAGCAAGAGACTATCAGAAAAGGAAAGGAAAATATGAGAAAGAACTTTCAGAGATGATATATAAGAAATGTTGAAGTTAAAACCTGCATGGTTGAATAGTTGATTACAGACCATGAATAAATCTAAAGGTAAATATTAAGGGATTATCTAGAATATAGTATATTGTACAAGGGAAAGAAAAATATGAAGATTAGGAAACTCAGATAATAAAATGAGAAAGAATAACACACGTCTAATTGGTACTGAGAAAAGACATTAAATATATTTAGAAGGAAGGGATGATGGCTAGAAATTGTCCAGGAATCATTGAATTGTAAATCTACAGATATATAAAGTACAAAACAGAATAAAAAAAGAAATTCGATCCTTGCATATTGCACTGAAGCTACAGATCACAAAAGCAACAAAAAGACCTTAAAGTAACTCCGAGAAAAGACTCAGAAAAGAATGGCAATAAGACACTGAAAATTTTCTTAGGAATACGGAGATGACAACATGAAATAGAACTCCCAGAAAATCTTTCTTAATAATGGTTCCAAAATGAAGATATTTCAGATAAATAAAAACTTCAGAATTCACAAAACAACAAGAATACCACTAAAGGACATTCTATTTGATGTATTAGAGAACTAAGGATGACCATCCAGGAGTACGATTTGAGATGAAATAATAGTAAGAAAAGGAATTAGTAAAAATGAAGATAAATATAAACAAATGTTTTCAGCATTAAAAGGATAATGCTAGAGGTGCCTGGGCAGCTCAGTTAGTTAAGCAGCTGCCTTCTGCTTGGGTCATGATCCCAGCATCCTGGGATCAAGTCCTGCATCGGGATCCCTGCTCAGTGGGGAGCCTGCTTTTCCCTCGCCTCCCAGCTCTTACTCTCTCTCCCTATCTCTGTCACTGTCTCTCTAATAAACAACAAACAAACAAACAAACAAAATAAATAAATAAATAAAAGGATAATGCTGAATTGTTAAAACAGAGTTCTCCATCCCTCACTGTATCGTACCCTTTGCAATGTGATGTTTGAGTTTTTCCTATTAAAAGATGGTAACTACTTTTCAGCTCTCTGAATCAGATCTGTCTCTGTGGTTTGTTTTAGCCAACTGAATAAAGCAGAAGTGGCGTGCCAGGTCCAAGCCTAGGCCGCAAAAGACTTTGTGTGCCTTTGTCCTCTCAAAACTCTACCAACGCCATCTGTACAAGTCAAGACTAGCCTGCTAGTAGATCAAAGACCACACGAAGGAGAATTAAAGCCTCCTGCCATTAGCCAGCTCACTCGAGGTACAGAGACACCTAGCTGAGCCACAGCTGACTGTGGACACCGGAGGAAAGTCCAGCTGAGACCACAACTACCAGCTAAGCCACAACTACCAGCTAATCTATTTCAGAACCACAAATTGTGAGCTACATAAATGTCACTTTTTAGCCACTAGGTATTAGGCTGATTTGTCATTTTGTAATAGCTAAGACAATCAGATTGAAAATATGGCAGAAGTGAAACACTAAACAGTAGCATAGAAATCAGGAGAGGATCCTGTGCATTAGGTATTTGAAGTTTCAAGTGGACTAAAAATTCAGTAAGTAACTGGAGAATATAAAAAATGTACAATGAAATTCGGAAATTTAGATGAAATGGTAAAATTCCTAGGATAAGATAACTTGCAAAAATTGATACAAAAACAATAACAAATTATCCTTTTAGAGGAACTTTAATATTAAAGTATTCTTAAAAAAGAACCTCCCAGGCTCAGAAATTTTAAAGGCAAATTTTACTAGTCTTTCAAGAAATAAGTCATTCGAATCTTATAAAGCATACGAAATGAGAAAATATTGTCCAAACCATTCAATACAGTAAATATAAGATCACAGAATCATAAAAGGACTATGAAAAGGGAGACATAAAATCAATCCCATTTTTGCACATAGATGCTAAAAGTTCCCAAAATATTAGTAAACCAATATAGCAACCCCCCAAAAATAATATATTATAATCAAGTTAGATTTCTTGAAAACCAAATGTTTTCTTTTAAGATTTTATTTATTTGACAAAGAGAGAGAGAGCACATCAGGGGGAGCAGGAGAAGGAGATGCACGCTCCCCATTGAGCAGGGAACCCTACACAGGGCTTGATCCCAGGACCCTGGGATCATGACCTGAGCCAAAGGCAGATCTTAACTGGCTGAGCCACCCACGTGCCAGGACAAAATGTTTTATTTTTTTTTAAAGATTTTATTTATTTATTTGACAGAGAGAGATCACAAGTAGGCTGAGAGGCAGGCAGAGAGCGGGGGGTAAGGTGGGGAGAAGCAGGCTCCCTGCTGAGCAGAGAGTCCAATGCAGGGTGTGATCCCAGGATCTGAGCTGGGATCTGAAGTTCTGAGCTGAAGGCAGAGGCTTAACCCACTGAGCCACCCCAAGAAAAGGCGCCCCAAACTTTTCTTTTTTAAAAAACTTTATTTAAATTCAATTTAGTTAATATATACTGTATTATTAGTTTCAGGGGTAGAATTTAGTGATTCATCAGTTGCATATAATAGCACTCTTTATATCAAGTGCCCTCCTAAATGTCCATCACCCAATTATCCCTTCATCCCCTACTCCTCCCCTCCTGCAACCCTCAGTTTTTATTTCCTAGAGTTCAGCATCCCTTATGGTTTGCCTTCTGCTCTATTTTCATCTTATTTTATTTTTCTTTCCTGTACTCTAAGTTCATCTATTTTGTTTCTTAAATTCCACATATGAGTGAACTCATATAGTATGTCTTTCTCTGACTGACTTATTTCACTTAATACACTCTAGTTCCATCTACGTCATTGCAAAATGGAAGATTTCATTCTTTTTGATGGCTGAGAAATATTCCATTGTACATATATACCTCCTCTTCTTTATCCATTCATCTGTTGATGGACATCTGGGCTCTCCATATTTTGGGTATTGCGGACATTGCTGTTATAAACATTGGGGTACACATGCCCCTTTGAATCACTGTTTGTATACTTTGGATAAATACCTAGTAGTACAATTTCTGGGTCATAGGGTAGCTCTATTTTTAACTTTTTGAGACTCTTAACAATAGAGGACCAACAGGGTTGATGGAGGGACGTGGGTAGGGGATAGGCTAGATGTGTGATAGGGATTAAGGAGGGCACTTGTTGGGATGAGCATTGGGTGCTGTATGTAAGTGATGAACCACCGAATTCTACTCCTGAAACCAATATTGCACTGTATGTTAACTAACCAGAATTTAAATGAAAATTTGAAGAAAAAAAAAGTGAAGTAGGGGTGCCTGGGTGGCTCATTGATTTAAAGCCTCTGCCCTCAGCTCAGATCATGATCTTAGGGTCCTGGAATTGAGCCCCACATCAGGCTCTCTGCTCAGCAGGAAGCCTGCTTCCTCCTCTCTCTCTGCCTGCCTCTCTGCCTACTTGTAATCTCTCTCTGTCAAATAAATAAATAAAAATCTTTAAAAAAAAAAAAAGTAAAGTATACCTCAATTTATACCTCAATTTAAAAGTTAAAAATTTAAAAAACAATTCAAAATAAAAAGAGGAATCAGACATAAAGTTCAAAATATCAAATGAGTATGTATATATATAATTAGGATGTTTCATATGATAAAGCATACAGACAAGATATATCAAGATATATCAAGAAATTAAGCATAGTCTTAAAATATGAAATCTGATAGAAATGCAAAAAAATAAATCTATAATCACAGTAGGAGAATATAACATTCTTCTCTCAATTCACAATAAATAAAGTATATACAAATATTAGAGATACAGAAATTTTTGATAAAACAACTTGGAATAAACTTTGATCTCAGGGTTGTGAGACTGAGCCCCACGTTCGGCTCTGCACTGATCGTGAAGCCTGCTTAAGATTCTCTCTCTCCCTCCCCCCATCCCCACTCTTGCCTGCATACATACTCTCTCTCTCAAAACAAAATAATAAAATTTTTTTTTAAAATATAAGGACCACAAGGCAAGTTAATAGGCAAATCCATTAGTGTGAATTCTCCTATTTGCTATTAAACCTCTGGCTAAAATCCAGAGGTAAATCTCTTGATCTGTTTGCCCTAAAGTTTTCAATGGTAAATTGCAGATAATTATGTCTGCCTGATGAGAAAAACATTAACGAAATGAAGTCTTTGTATAAATATACAGGCAGTAACTAGAAATTACAGATAGTATTTTTCAGAAGAAATCCTTCTAGGCTAATGCTACATCAAATGAAGTTACAACTTACTTGGTCAATCAATAAAATGTTTGGAACAGTTTTTTAGTGATTATTGGGTGTAATGTATATAAACCAAGGCTATGTAACTATAACTTTAAAATAACAGCATTTTAACACATATAGTCAGATAAGAAACCTAATAAATAATATGTAGACATTTAAAATATAACAAATATCAAAATAATATATACCAACTTTGGTGATTAAATTCATTTAAGTTTGACATACTAATTCAATAAATATTAATACATAAAGATGAAATAGATTTGATTTAGATGAAGTTTTGGGTTCATCTGATTTGACTCATGCATTTTCTAATGCACTCTCTGAATATCAAGTCCTTTTAACAGCTGAACACAAACATCAGATTTTATTGGTAGAATATTTTTCATGGTGGTAAAGTACACAAAGTGTACTTTAGCTGGAGGCATGATTTTTATTTTTTATAAAGCTCTAGTGTGGAATGTACTTTCATTGATATAAAAATAAAAACAGCAAATAGGAAAGCACAAGGCAACAATAGCAATATTATTTTGCAAACTATTCCCTGAGCTGTAACTAATCTAGTTGGTTCAGCCTAGAAAAATCATTTTACTGTAAGCAATATTCATCTCAAAAATATTTAGCTAGCTGAAATTCAAATCATAAAATGGAAGGACAAAGAAAATGAGAATGGGCAGTTTCCTATCACGTGGATAAGGCCCAATGTTTAAATCTATTTTACGCAAAGCAGAAATGTCAAATTATTTTAGACGAATTATAATGACTTTTTTAGTGATGGGACTAGTAAAAATGTATAGTTTAGAAATCTTGTTTATATTATTTTCTGTCATAAAAATATAATTATTGAAATAATATTCTATAAAAATTATATGTAATAACTTCACCATTGCTATAAGTTTTTAAGCAAATTTTTAAGAAAGTGGAATTCTTTACTTAAACATCCAATTTTATGCATAATCACTCATCACAATGATTTTTTTCCTAGTTGTTTGCTACACTAAAAATTTTTCCATTTTGAAAAGTAATAAACCATCACTCTGAAGTACTTAAAAAGAAACAGAAAAATCCTTGAGTATAATTTGTATCTAAAAAAGAAATCACGCAATGGTTCTTTACATAGTGAATTACATGGTAATTTTTAAATATTAAAAGTATCATGAGAGTGAACTACTTAGTCTATATTGATAATGCCTGGATCTTTCACTTGCTCCACCCTAGAAATATCAGCTGGATGATTAGCAAAGATATACACCTGAGCAAGCATGGATCAGCAAGCTATTCAAAATCATGGAAAAAAAAGAAACAAAAGGAAAAAATAGAAACAAACAAAAAGAAACAAAACTCACATTACTTTACCACAAAATAATGCACCACCCTCTCACTTGTATTTCTGTGTTAGGTTCAGGCATTTAGAACTCAGTTATACAGATGGTACCACTTACCTAGAAAATTAGCAGAGATGGCTTTTTATCATTTCTCTGAAATCAGCAAACAATTACAATGAGGCTAAAAATTGCTAAGAATATTTTTCTGGGACATTAAAATACAGTGAAAAGGGCTAAAAAATGGTTAAATAAAATAAAGCTATATGATAGAAAACTACTGTAAATATTTACTGTTAATATCATATACATATATATATTAAATCTTCAGCTATCCTTACTAATAATTAAGGAATGAAATATAGTTTTTCTCAGAAAATAATCAACAAGAAGAATGAAGACAACCTTTTTCAGGAAGCACTTGTACACTGTGTAAGTGCTTTATCAAAACTATTGGTAAAACAAATTAACCCTATAAATGGGTGAGGGGTATTAAGGAGGGCACATTTTATAATGAACATTGGGTGTTATCTGCAAGAAATAAATCAATCGCTAAATTCTACTCCTGAAACCAATATTACACTATATGTTAACTAACTAGAATTTAAATAAAAATTTGGAAGAAACAAAACAAAAACACAAAATAAATCAGCCCAACAATGGAATCCAACAATGGAATGTTTAAAATATACCGAGGTTTACTGACCTTAATTTTTAATGTAGTAATTGCAAAATATAAACATTTAATTAACATATATCATTGGTTATCAAATATAGATCTGTATCCTCAAATCCCAAAGAATTAAAGATTAACAATAATGGCTCCACCCAGTACTCTTGTGTGCATCTCAATTATAATCATTTTTGCAACTTGAGAAAATAATTTTCCTATTATTTTTTTAAGAGTACATATTAATTACTAAAAACATACTGCTGACTTTGGGATTTTTATAACCTTTATTTTAAAAAAAAGGAATGCTGGGGGCACATGAGTGGCTCAGTCAAGTTAAACATCTGGCTTAGGCCCAGCTCATGATCCCAGGATCTGGACTGCTTCTGTGCTGAGCGGGAAGTCTACTGCTCCCTCTCCCTCAGCCCTGCCCCCCAGATCATACTCCCCAGCAGGCTCTTTCCATCTCTCTCAAATAAAATCTTTTTTTTTTTTTTTTGAGATTTAATTTATTTGACGGAGAGAGAGAGAGCACAAGTAGGGGGAGCAGCGACAGAGGGATAGGGAGAAGCAGGCTCCTCAAGGAGGAGGGAGCCCTATCTGGGCTTGGCCTTGGGATCATGACCTGAGCGGAAGGTAGCCACTTAAACGACTGAGCCACCCAAGTGCCCCTCAAATAAAATATTAAAAAAAAGTGAATGCTTATGACATCTTTAGGAAATAAATTCACTTGATGTATTTTTTTAACTACATCTAAATTATTGCAGGTTAGGCATTGTTCATTGAATTTTCATTGTTGTAGAACATCCCATTGTGTGCCTTCTGTCAAAATAATTTGAGTCATTTCTGATTTTGGCTAATATTATTAATTGTGAACATTTTTTTTTCTTAAAGATTTTACTTATTTATTTGCCAGAAAGAGAGAGAGAGATCACAAGTGGGCAGAGAGGCAGGAAGAGAGAGAGGGGAAAGCAGGCTCCCCGATGAGCAGAGAGTCCGATGTGGGCCTCGATCCTAGGACCCTGAGATCATGACCTGAGCCAAAGGCAGAGGCTTAACCCACTGAGCCACCCAGGCGCCCCAATTGTGAACATTTTTGCATATATCCCCTTGTATGGCTATGCAAGACTAGATCTGCATTATAATCCTAGCAGTGAAGTTGCTGGAACATACCAATGACTATAGTCCACTACACAAGATAATTCCTAATTGCTTTCTAGGATCGCTGTACCAACTACATTCCAATATTACTATATGAGTTTTCTCTCATTCACATGCTTCAGAAGCTCTTACTAATTTTTGCCATCCTAGATTACATAAAATGTTATGCCCCTAGTGCTTTAATTAGCATTTTCCTAATTACTAATGAAGTTGAAAATCATTTCTTATATTTATTTTCCTATATGCTCTTCTACAATAGGCTTATTATTGTGTTTTGCTCATTTTTCTAACAGCTTATTTTATAATGGATTTGTACTTTCTTATATATTATAAATAACAATTATCTGATGATTACACATATGAAAAAGATCTCCAAGATTGTGGCTTGTTGTTTTACTTCCTTCATCATGTCTTTCAAGGTGCTGGATTCCTAACATAATGTAGAATTTGTCAATCATGTTTATTATTTAATGGTTGGCACTTTTATGGCTTGTATTAGAAACCCTTTCCCACTTTGAATGTATGAAAAAAAATATTTTTGTTTTCTTCTAAAAATTGTTTTGCCTTTTTACATGTCTTCATTCTTTTTGTTTTGCTTTTAATGTGGACCATTTTCTTAATTTAGGATAGAATCCATGGTAGCCATGTTGCAGCCTGTAAATAATTATTTTGACATCTGTTCAAGATGCAAGGAGAAACTCACAGAAATGCAAACAGTGGTCCACAGATCCACATACAGAGTTTTATTGTCTACCGACAAATACTGTGCTTTCTTTTAGTTTTCAGGAATCATTTGCAAAATTCATCAGAAGACAGAGCTTTGAATGTTGTTGTTTATCATTTAAGGAAACTAATTATTCAAAGCACACTACTTAAAATCACTTCAGATAATTAACTGTCACTGTCTGAGATCATTAGTCAACACTGTTAAATACAATTATATGCCTGACAAGAGGAACACCGCATTTCCCCTAAGACCCGTCCTTCCTTTCAAGTATCTGTGGGCTCTTCCGTTATATCCTGGTACAGAAACTAGCAAGGTGTTCCATGTGATCACAGCAGTTCTGGTTCTGTGATCATATAGAGTTCAGGTGCTCATTGAATTTACACTGAACTGATAACACAAAATTTTCAGGCAGACTATCAAAGACAGGCTTTCTGGGCTCTGCTTTATGCAAATTATACATGAATGTTTTTGTGGGGGTTTTGTTTGTTTTGCAGCTAGCCTAAATTTCAGGATTATCATGGTTTGTTCTTTTTTAAAGATTTTATTTATTTATTTGACAGGGAGAGAGAGAGGGCACAATCAGGGGAAACAGAAGAGGGAGATGCAGTCTCCCCGTTGAGAAGGGGTTCTATGTGGGGCTCGATCCCAGGTCCCTGAGATCATGACCTGAACTGAAGGCAAACGCTTAACTGACTAAGCCACACAGGTGCCCCAGGATTATCATGTTGATACAATTTTTTTTTCTGTCACTTCTAAGGAGGATCCTATGGAGGCACATATGTTCCTAAACACATAAAACTGGGAAAAATTTGCAACATGTTGAGAAGCCATAAAGCATTTGTGAAAAAAGGGGTTGATGAGACTTAGTTGTGAAATATTCCACATCAAGCGTCCAAGACCCTTACTTTTTTTTTTATTAACATATAATGTATTATTTGCCCCAGGGTACATGTCTGTGAATCGTCAGGCTTACACATTTCACAGCACTTACCATAGCACATACCCTCCCCAATGTCCACACCCCAGCCACCCTATCCCTAATCCCCCACCTCCCAGCCACTCTTAGTTCGTTTTGTGAGTCTAGGAGTCTCTTATGGTTTGTCTCCTTCCCCATCCCTTCCTGTTTCATTTCTCCCCCCCGCCCCAAACTCCCGCCTTGCCTCTCAAATTCTTCATATCAAGTCCCTTACTTTTTAAAAGATATATAATACATGGTTCTATTCCTAAGCTGCAGACCTGGGTTTAGGAAAATCCATAGGCACATGTAACATTTTAGATCCAATGTAAATGGAAGCTGTTTATATTATAGCTCATCCTGTTGGACATGGCAAAGGATCCAAATCTACTATCCATTCGAGTAGCCACTAGACACATGAAGCCATTTAGGTTTAAATTGAAATGAACAAAAAATTCAATAAAATGTAAAGTTGAGTTACTCCTTGCGAGTGGCCAGAGCCACACTGGCTAGTGATTCATACACTGAACAGCACGGATTCATTTCTACCTCTGCAGAAAGTGCCATTAAATATTTCTGGTCTGCCTTGTTTATGTATATAAATTGTTCTTGTTATTATAATTTTAAGATTAAATATATTTTTTCTATAAACTGGAATGGTTGATTTTGTCATGTTGCATTTTTATTAATAAAGTCTACCTTTACACTTTTAATAATGATAAATTATAAAGCACTGTATACCCACATGAGCATGGCCTCTCTAACTGACTGAGGTTATATTTAAAAAATTGTGTAATCTTGATGAAGAATGAAATGAAATAAAGCTTATTCTTAGGACTAGAGTAACTTATAAAATTGAATTTAAGATATTTATGGAAAATACTGACTTTTTTACATTGAGAAATATATACAAAATACTTTCAGTTTCAAAACTTCAGATGATAACTCATTAACAATAATATTTAATGAAAGATTAAACAACAAAATGTAAAACTTAATGAAAAAATGTCAAAACTTATTGTTTTAACTTATTCACTTATTTAAATAATATTAACTTATTTAAATAATACTATAATATGGAAGGCATGAAATATAAATTACATATAGAATGGTGTGACTTTAACAATGTAAAAAGATGCCAAATAAAAAAGACTAAACTGACAATATAAAAACTGAGAATATAAAATTGTATTGGGTATTTTGATAATGAATTAACATTTTCCATCATTCTTTTACTTACTAAATTTTCTTTACCATGTACAGGTTGTTTTTAAAATGAAACATGATCTAAAGAAGAAAATAGATGTCTTTTTTGGGTTTTAGGGGGATTTTGGCCATTTTGAGTGATGTGTACTATGGTTACTTAAAACAATTTCAACACTTATTAGAAATGTTGGCATTTGAGTAACTTCCCCCTGTGCAAACCAAGGATTATCAGTGTTGGTATTTTTGTCTTATTTTGGTCATCAATTCATTTGACAAGTTTCATTAAGGTACTTTACCTCCAGGCAAGAGTGAGTGCAATAAGTATTACTTGAATTAAAATCACTGCTGTTCCACAATGAAACTTTGTAACAGATGCTGTCTAATTTGTTTATAAGATTTTTTAATAACATGAATGTTCTAAGATAACCCATTTCTTATGATATAGGTAGAAGTTGTCAAATGAACATTCCAAGTTACTAAATATCTAAATATGTGGGTAACATTAATTGACCTAGTAAGTCTATGGATTTTTTTAAATTTCCCTACTTTCATACCTAATTATTTTATAAATTGAAACCTTCTACCTTGTTCCTTAAGATTAAATCCCATCCCATAATCTAGAAATACCCCTAATTGTAGTCATAAGTAATTTAAAGAGTCTGAGCAATATCCCAAGATCAAACACACTTGTTTCTGTAGCAATCTGACTAATTTCTCATTTTTAATCACAGAGATTTTCCTGTGAGACTAAGTTTACTACTTTCAAAATGAATGACCCAGAGAGAATTGCTTTTGCAACTATGTACTGATTGTTTTTCCATTTCTTGGGTAAAAAGAAAGTGGAACTTAACTACCAGAATATCCTCTACTAAAAGTAACAGAAAATCCCAACTCTAATGTAATGATAGATAGTGTAATGATAGTAACACTATCATCTCATGTAATAAGAGATGGTGGTTAGCCAGCTTTATGGTTAGTTAATTCAGAGTAGCTCAATGACATCATCCAGGATCCAGCTTTTTTCCTTTATTATTATTATTATTATTATTATTATTACTACTTGATGATTTGCTTACCATTCTCTCTGTGTCAGGTCTTTCTTTGGCCTTAATGACCATCATGGTTTCAAGTTGGTCAAAGCAGTACTGAGATTCAACTCCACACATGTAAATATCCAGAGAAGACAGAACCTAGTGAAAGAACAGAGCTATGTTTTCATTGTATCTGCTTAGGATGTAAGAAACCCAAAATCCCTTTGGCAGGCTTTCCCTCATCTCTCATTGATTAGAACTGGGTAACAATGCTACTCCCAATCCAAATGAACTAGTCCATGGGATAATGTGTCCCCTGAGAATCTTTTAGGGGGTTTATAAAGTCAAATTCATTTTCAGTATACACTAATATATTATTTACCTTTCACTGATAAAACAAATAATGGTGTATAAAACTTCTAGCACCTTAGCACAAACCAGGGCAGTGGTGCCAAACTGCGCTAGTGGTCATCATATTCTTCATGGTAATGCCCTTGCTGTTAAAAAACAAAAACAAGCAAGTTTCACTTAAGAATGTCTTTGATGAGGGCGCCTGGGTGACTCAGTGGGTTAAGCATCTGCCTTCAGCTCAGGTCATGATCCCAGAGTTCCCAGACAGAGCCCCACATTAGGCTCCCTGATTAGCAGAGAACCTGCTTCTCCCTCTGCCCCTCATCCTGCTCCTGCTCCGCCTCTCCAATAAATAAAAATATTTTTAAGAAATTTTAAAAAATTAGAAAAAGAATGTCTTTAATGAAACAAAACTGCAAAAAGAAGCATGCACACATCTCTCAATATGAAATCACCTACTTATTTTCTAATCCTTCAGTCTGGCTAAAGTAATCTAATGGACAGATTTTAGCATTAATTTAAGTGAAAGTCCAACTGAATTTCTCATTCTCATCTCTGATCTCAATGATGAGAATCATTCTCATCTCTGAATCTCAAACTTTAAATTACAATGTGAATCAATTCACTCTCTGATAAAAGTCACAATTCCTAGGCAGTTAAAGTGATATCAATTGCTATCAGCTTTTGTCGTGGGCTGTGGAATCTGGAGAGCCCATCTTAACAAACTGTAGAATTCAGAATGTAATTCCTTAAGTAAACATGACTCTTCAAAGAACTTTCTTCATCATAAAAATTCTGAAAATAAAATTAAAAACAAAAATTCTGGGTAAAATTTCTCTCTGGATTATATAGATCTATGCTTTTTTTTTAATTTTTGTTTTAAAAATTTGATTTACTTTTTGAGAGTGAGTGAGTGAGCACAAGCAGGGGGAGCAGCAGAAGGAGAGAGACACGCAGACTCCCTGCTGAGCAGGGAGCCCAATGTGGGGCTCTATTCCAGGACCCCAGGATCATGACCTGAGCCTAAGCCTAAGGCAGATGCTTAACTGACTGAGCCATCCAGGCGCCCCCAGATCTATGCTTTGTGATCAGGATTACGGAGACATAATTTGCTAAACTGACAGGAAAATCTCCTTACAAAATTAACCAGGTCTGGGGCTTTTTTTCTTTCTCTTTCTTTTTTTCTTTTTTAAGATCTTATTTATTTATTTGACAGAGAAAGAGATCACAGGTAGGAAGAAAGGCAGGCAGAGAGAGGGGGGAAGCAGGCTCCCCGCTGAGCAGAGAGCCCGATGTGGGGCTCAATCCCAGGACCCTGAGATCATGGCCTGAGCTGAAGGCAGAGGCTTTAACCCACTGAGCCTCCCAGGTGCCCTCTTTTCTATTTTTCCTTTCCTTTTCTCTTTTCTTTTTTCTGTTCTGTTCTTTTCTTTTTCTGTAATGCCCAATATAAATGTTCTTTTCTCAGAAAGTATTCCCTATTTCCCTACGTTAGATTGGGTCTCTTTTAACACCCTCTTACACCTCCCTCTACATGTCTACTTACTTATCATAATTGTTATTGTAGATTACTTGTATAATTAATTATTGGGAACCTGTTTTGTTACTAGATCCCAAGTTTATTTATTAATGCAGGATTCAGATATGGTTTGTTCATTGTTGTATAACTCATCACTTAAGATACTGTTTGGCAGATAGTAAGTCTTCAATAAATTTGTACTGAGTAAATGTTGAATGAAATTGTGTCTCACTTTATAGTATTTTACCAAAACAAAGTAAATTATGGATGTGATGAAAGAAAGAAAAAGAATAACCTAGAAAAATATATTGAAATAAGAGATTTAAGGTTGGCTTTTCAAAATGTTTACAGATAATATGAAAGCCTAGAATAGCCACTTTAAAAGGATTTCATAATCAGATAGCATTTTGTATTAAAATTATAGTCCTAAAGCTAGAAGTAAAGGGAATTACATGTTATATCGACCCTTATTTTACTCTCTCCAAAACAAGCAATAAAATCAGAATATATCTTACCTTTTTACATCTGCTATCAGTGTAACTGTGTTTTTAGGGAAAGACACAATTTAGAAAATTTTAATCAATGAAGTCATGACACGTCAGAATTCCTATGCCAAATGTGACAATTCAGGTATGGTACACATATTTTTTTAAAAATGAAGTAAGAAGCTGTATTAGGACACGCTGACTTATTTTCAAGAAATTAAAATCTCAGTTGATTAAGACAACAAATGTATATGTATCATTTATGGATAGTACAGTGTGGATGTCGCTGGCTGGCTGACTCCCACTAGCAGTACTTCCAAAATCAAGGGTCCTTCCAGTTTGGGGTGCTATGCTGAACCTTCTGCATCCAGTTGGGAAACGAAAGAATATGCAAGATTTCCTGGGAGATCTAGGACTGACTACAAATGGTGTATGTCACTTCTATCAGTAGTCTGTTTACCATAATAGGTCACATTCCCCTACTACAACCGCAAGGGAGCCTGGAAAGAGGAGATGGTTATGGTGATCATGTGCCTAGTGTTTGCCACAAAAGGATTTATAAAATTGGGCAATAGTTAATTCAAAGTAACAGCTAAAAAAAATGATAAAAAGAAAATAAATGGTTTGAAAAGTACACACATTACAGATTAACCAACAGGCATGGCTGGCTAGCTATGACTATTTCCATCTTAAAATCTTTTATTTAAACATTCACTTAAAGAACAGCATTATTTCAAGATGCTTTTGTAGTTTTTGATTCAACAAACACAGCCTCATCAGAAACTGTATGTCTGCATTCAAATAGAAATTAGTAGCAGAGTAACAGTATTATTTTTTTTAATATGCAGCTTACCAACAGATTTAAATGGATTCATTTTAGGATCAATATACTTTGATCCCAATAGGTTATACAAACATAATTTTCAAGCAGCTCAAGACTCTGAATCCATTACACGTTTTGGGTCACTAGCACATATATCAAGGTCATAGCCATCACTTCCAATTTCCATGGTAATGAAATAATGTAACCATTTTGAGTTATTAGTGCTTCAAGCATTGTTGAACAGGAGATCAACGATGACGTGACTTGACCTCAAAGTTCATTTTAGGAATTCTCTGTTTATGTAAAAATCATCCAAAAAATGCAGCCCTCTAACAGAGTACATTTCTAGGAAGTACTCCTCCTAGACTTTGTGGGTAAATCGGAAAAATAGCTCATTTTAAACCATTTGAAAGAAACAAAGCTTAAAATTATATTTTACAATTAAGTTACAGAATTTATAGTAAAATATAATTCCATGATGTTATGTAAGAGAAAAAGAGAGACTCATATTCAGAAAATAATACAGCATGGCCCTAAAAGTTTATAGGACATATGACAGTTAATATATGATCAAACTGTAACCACATCATCTTATAAAATGAAAATCTGATTTGCAGTCTATCTTTCTTAAAGCCTTTAATTATTTTACTGAATTCTCAGAAGAATGAAAAAAAAATTCTGTTTGTGAGAAGTTAGATATTTTAAAGAAGATAACCTGTGAAAGTATCTATTTTTAATAAATATTATAAAATATTACAGTGAAATAATTATAAATTAGAGCTGAAAACAGGTTATAAAAATAAAAATCCATAGCCAATATGTCAATTACATGAGCATAACTGGAAGCATTCACAAGATCTCTAGACTTCCCACATACATTAAGCCTTTCATAAAAGTAAAAAATGTGGCATATCAAATGAAGGAAAGACTGGGGAGCACAAGAGACGTCCATAGGGCCTTTTCTTATTAGGACAGGATGTGGTTCATTTTATTATTGTGACCCACCAAGATACTAGTGAAGAATCTTGGTTTCAGCAGAGCTTGTATCCATCAGGGTCTTCCAGTAAAGCCACAGATTATGACCTGTTAAACCAGGTGTAAACCATTAATTGATACATCTCTAAACAATGTAAACAAACCAGCCTGTGTATCTCCAGGGACTTTCAAAATTCAAATGTCACTAGCCATCCTGCATCTACTTAACCTTGGCCAAGGGTCAGTATCAGTCACCCAAGCATTCGGGGAGCTGAGCCTAAAGCTGTCTGCCCAGCTGAGCTATAAGATCACTCTCTCTTGCACAAACACAAAGCAGATGTTCATATAACATACTGGCTTCTTGTTACTCCACACTTAGACTGTGAAGCAAATAAATTTGAAGAATATGTGAAATTTACACCAAGATTATTCATATTTGGAAATGTAGTAAACCTTTCTAAATAATAAAGTGGTTTAAAAATAATAGTTCTTTAGAATACTAATTCATAGGACATAGACTAAACCTATCTCTCTCTCTCTCTCTCCATATATATATATGTATATACATATACATATATATACATATACATATATACATACATATAATACATATATACATGTATTATATATATACACATATATATAATCACAAGTAGTCTACACTCGTCAGTGACTCATAAAAGGGTTGTTATGGCTCTTGTTCTTGCTCATTCAAATTTTACAGGCTTTTACTTATTCCATTGGACTTCCTAGATAAAGACACTAGAGTACTGTGGGAGGTAGGGGAGACTGTTTCAGATCTCCTTTTTTTGACTCCTGAGAGGGAAAGTAGCCTCATTGGGTAGGTGAAATCTGAACAATCTCCTGAAAATTGCCACGTGGCTATCTGGGGAAGGCTCTACAGTACAAACTCTCCAGTACAAAAGTCCTGCAATGGGTAGTTTCCTATAATGTGCAAGATATGACAAGGAGACCAATGTGACCGGGTGTAGGTAAAGGGAGGAAAGAGAAAACAGCAAACTCTGTGACTGGCTAGGTAGAGGGAAGCAAGGAGAAGATAAGGATTTATAGATAATTTTAATGGTTTGGTAAAAAATGATGACAATTTGAGTAGAGAAGTGATAGGGTCTGACTTACACTTTGTTAAGAGTAGATAGTAATGCCCAAGGGTAGAAGCAGGACTAGTAGTTAGGAGGTTACTGTGGAAATGCAGAAAAGAGATGGTGAGGCATTATACCAAGTTGATTACAGTATGTTTTGAAGGAGAAGCAATAGGATTTGACATGGGGTATGGAAAAAAAGAGAGGAGTCAAGGAAAACACCAAGTTTTTATACTGAGCAATAGGAAGGATAGAGAAAAACTAAAATAGGGAAGACTGTTGGCTGAGCATAGTTGGTGAGGGAAGGTCAGGACACAAATGGATAGGTATTTTGAACTGGAGGTGTCAAGAGGGCATGAGTGTATACACACACATACACAAGTATATATGATTATATACACATGTATTAATGTATATGATTATACACATATTATCTTTTTGATAGGTTTGGGAAAGAAATACATATATGATGGTATTAAAAGTCATGGAAAGATATGAACTCACCAAGAGAGGGAGGACACTAACAGAAAAGGAAAGAAGAACTAGTGATGGAGCCCTGTTACATACCAACATTAAAAAGCCAGAGAGAAAGGAACTAACTATAGAAAGGGACAAGCAGGACTATGTGGAGCACTGGAGGGCCAGGAAAGAAAGACTATTGGAGAGTTGGGGAGAAATTAACTGTGTAATTATATGAAATACTAATAGTTCGAGTAAAGTGAAATTTGAGGATTAACCATTATATTTCACAACACTGGGGTAGACAGTACTTTGTGACTTTGAGAAGAGCAAAATCAGAGAAGTGCTGGGGTGCAAAGAATGGTAGAAGAGGAGTTGGAGACAAGAAATGAAGTTAACCCTCCAGGAGTCTGGATGCAAAGGAGAGTTCTTAAGAAATGGAGCAGTAGCCAGAGGAGAAAGTGCAGTTAAAAGGTAGTTTACTGTTAAAATGGGAGAAAAAAATAGAGAGGCATGTTTGAAGATTTTATTTATTTATTTGACAGAGAGGCAGGCAGAGAGAGAAGGGGAAGCAGGCTCCCCACTGAGCAGAGAGCCCGATGCGGGGCTCGATCCCAGGACCCTGAGATCATGACCTGAGCCGAAGGCAGAGGCCTTAACCCACTGAGCCACCCAGGTGTCCTGAGAGGCATGTTTTTATATTAATGGAAACGATCTAATAGGAGTGAAATTTGATGATGCAGAAGAAATGTATTAATTAAAGTCATTATGCTACCAATCAAACAAAGCCCTCTTATAAATCACTTTGGAAAAAAATAACCTTTTTATTCTTCACACTCTTATATTATCATTATCCTTATTTTTTAAAGATATGAAAACTGAGACACAGAGGAGATAACTAAGTGACTCAAAGTCATACAAATAGTGGCATTTCAACCCAGACAGTCTAGGTACAGGGTCCATGTGGATACAAGCTACTCTGTGCTATCTCTTGAAGGGAGAATTACTGGAATAATGCTCTTGAGTGGGCGAGAGTGAATATGTTCTAGTGAATATTACAGGGGGCATTAGTGTTAGTGTTAGACTGAAAAATAGGTATGTTGGAAGGTGTTAATGCCGATGTTACCACAAGGTTAGATGTGATGGGATGGTGGGAGTTTCGCAAATTTGTCTGTCTTTCTCCTTCTTTCTCTCTTCAGAAACAGTCTTGAAACTATCACTACTATTAATGCCTTTCTTCCAGCCAACAAACTGGGTTTACTCCTCATTCCTCTAAGGAATAATGGCACACCACGGAAACTGTGTGGAATCTCAGTAGGAGAGGGCTACAAAGTACTTATTACAGGTTTGGATTTGGGTTAGGTGATTTGGGGAGGTTATTGGTTTGGGTATAAAAGAATACAGGGATAATCCTATTATTAGGTATCTTAAATCTTATCTATAGGGAGAGCTAGATGATTTTGAGCATCTTCGTATGTGCTTATTTGCCATCAGTATATCTTCTTCTGTTAAATGAACACTGAAATTTTTTGCCCATTTTCTACTGGATTGTTTGTCATGTTGAGTTGCAAGAGTTCTTTATATATTCTAGACGCAAGTCCTTTGTCAGATACATGTTTCACAAATATTTATGCCCACTCCGTAGATTGTCTTCTCATTTTGAAAATGAGGTCTTTTGAGAGCAAAAGTTTTTAATTTTGGTAAAGCCCAATTAATTGATTTTTCTTTTAGGTCTCATGTTTTTTTCTCATATTAAGAAATCTTTGAGGGGCGCCTGGGTGGCTCAGTCGTTAAGCGTCTGCCTTCGGCTCAGGTCATGATCCCAGGGTCCTGGGATCGAGCCACACATCGGGCTCTTTGCTCAGCAGGGAGCCTGCTTCTCCCGCTGCCATTCCCTCTGCTTGTGTTCCCTCTCTAGCTGTGTTTCTCTCTGTGAAATAAATAAAATCTTTAAAAAAAAAAAAAAGAAATCTTTGAAAAACCCAAGATTACAAAGATATGCTCCCATAATTTTTCTTAAAATATCATAGTTTTAGCCCTCACATTAAATTAATAATCCATATTGAGTTAATTTTTATATGGTATTAGGTAAAGAGATTTCCTTCCTACCTTCCTTTGATTGGCTGACTGGCTAGTTCATAGTTTTATAATAGTTTTAGGAATATAAGTCAAAAATACTATCCCCTAGTCCATTGAATTGCCTTGGCATATAATAGGTTGACTAATGGCCCCCAGTAATATCCAGGTCCTAATCCCTGGAACCTGTGGATGTTACATTTTATGGCAAAAGGACTTGGCAAATTAATTAATTTAAGAATCTTGAGATGGAGAGATTGTCCCAGGTTACCCAGATAGACTCTAACTGTAATTATAGGTGTTCTTATAAGAAGGAAAAGGGAGACTTTACTACTGAAGAGAAAGTATCCATGTGAATTGGGGGGTGGGGGGAGTAAAGCCAGAGAGAAAAGAAGCTATCCACTGTCTTTGAAGATGGAGGCAAGGGCCACAAACCAAGGAACATAGGCATCCACTGGAAACAGGAAGAGGCAAGGAAACAATTCCTCTCCCAAATGTCTGGAGGGAGTATAACCCTGATAACACCTTGATTTTGGCACAGTGAAATAATCCAACTGGCACTTCGGGTCTCCAGAAATGTAAGAGAATATATTGTATTTTTTTAAGCCACCCAGTTTATGATAACTTGTTACTGTATATAGGAAAGTACTACAGAACCTTTATTGAAAACAGATTTACTATATAAGTCAGAGTTTATATCTGGACCCTGTTCTTTTTCATTTATCAATTAGCCTATTTTATGTTAATATAAAATATGTCTCTTGATTATTGTAGCTTTAAAATAACTCTTGAAATTAAGGTATGGCATATAGAAGTCTAAGGCCAGACTAAAAAATCAAAAAGCAAGCAAACAAATGATAACCTCAAAGAGTAAAAATAGTCCCAGAGGAGAACAGAGTGCTCATACATAAATTAAAAAAAAACAACAACACTATGATTAACATGGCAAGGAATTAAATATGTGATGAAAAATTTTACCCTATAAAAAGAATAAAATGGAAGGTTTTAAAACTGAAAGCACAATAACTGAAATAAGACACTGAATGAATTGGTACACACAGTAGAAGAGAAAGTTAATGAACTAAAAACCCATTCAGTGGCATCTAGGTGGTTCAGATGTTTGAGCACCTGCCTTCAGCTCAGGTCATGATCTCTAGGTCCTGAGATCGAGCCCCACATCAGGCTCCTGGCTCAGCAGGGAGTCTGCTTCTCCCTATCCCTCTGCCTGTCCCCTCTGCTCCTATACTTGTTCTCTCTCTCACTTTCTTTGTCTCAAGTGAGTAAACAAAATCTTTAATAAATAAATAACCATTCAGAATAAAATATAGACTAAATTACAAAGATGCAAAAAAGATGGAAAACTAAAAAAAAAAAAAAGGTAACCAAGAATTACTGGAGGTTAAAAGAGTACAAAAACACCATGTATAATGTAAATGCTAGGAATTTTCCAAAACTGAGTAAAGACATGAAGCCACATAGTAGATAAGTTTTACAAATCCCATGTTGGATAAATAGAAACTCAAACATACCTAGGTATTTAAGAATACAGCTAATGAAAAACGAATGAAAAGAAAAAAAATTTGTAGAAATCTATAAGAAAAAAGTCATTATTTCTAAAGTAGCAACAGAAAAACTAACAACAGATTTCTTTATAGACACAAGTAATGTACAAATAAAATGTAATGAAAACTCTTAAGTGGATGGGCAGAATAATCTTCCAAATTGAATTCTGTATTAACTAAAACTATCCTTTAAAAATGAAGGTAACATTGAGGTGCCTGGGTGGCTCAGTGGGGGCGCCTGGGTGGCTCAATGGGTTAAAGCCTCTGCCTTCGGCTCAGGTCATGATCTCAGGATCCTGGGATAGAGCCCCGCATTGGGCTCTCTGCTTGGCAGGGAGCTTGCTTCCCCCCCCACACTCTCTGCCTGCCTCTCTGCCTACCTGTGATCTCTCTCTCTTTCTCTCTCTGTCAAATAAATAAATAAAATCTTTAAAAAAAATTGTTAAAAAAAAGAAGGTAACATAAAGAAATATTCAAACAAAAACTGAGAGAAATCATTACCAGCAGATCTGTACTGAAGAGAAAGCCAATAAAGATTTCCCAGGCACGAGGAAAATGGGCCCAGATGGAAGCTAAGAGAGACAAGGAGGAATCAAGGCCAGTGGAAAAATATGTACAATATGAATAATCAAAAAAAAAAACAACTGATGTAGCTAAATGAGTATCATTCAAGTAGTTTTAAAATAGCACTCTGACAAGAGATAAAGAAGGTATACAGGAAATGGCTAGTTCAGCAGGACTAGGTTGCACAAACCCTGCACAGTCCAAAGAAATTTCTTTTGAAAAACACTTTCCAAAGGAAAGTTCATTTTCAGCACCAGACCTTGGACAACCCCCCGGAGTTATCCTCAGAGCCCTTGTAATATTCAGCCTGATTTCTGTATCCCTGATTAAGGAGGGCACTTGTGGGGATGAGCACTGCGTGTTGTATGGAAGTGCTGAATCACTATATTGTGCACCTGAAACTAGTATTAAACTGTATATTAACTAAATGGAATTTAAATTAAAAACTTTGAAAAACTTTATTTAAAAAAAAAAAATCCTTTAAAAGGATTATTTTTGTTTGCCTGAGGCCTCGGGCCACACTATCCAGTGTGACCAGATAAGCTTATCCTAACAATGTGAGTTATGGTGAATGTCTATTTGTGCTCCAAGGGTTTGGGGTCTGAGTAACTGAGGTCAGTCGCATGGGTGCCACATGCCCAAACATGATTGACCCCTAATAACATCCCTGAACACCAGAGCTCTGCTGAGCAGCTTCCTTGATTGGCAATATTTCACATTCGTTACACATCACTGATGAGAGATTTAAGCATGTTCCTATATGACTCCACTGAAAAGAAACACTTGGAAGCTTGCACCTGATTTTTCTTGGACTTTGCCCCATATGTCTTTTCCCTTTGCTGATTTTAATCTGTATCCTTTCACTGTAAACAAAAGCATAACTAAGTACAATAGCTTTTTCCATGCCATGTGAGTTCTTTCAGTGAATCAGGCCTTGGGTACTCTAATACGGGTTTCTATACTAAATTTAAGGATCCTATTTCTTCCTCATCAATGCCCTAACAGTAACGAATACACCCTATATGTTTGGGAATTCAATTTGTGTTGTAAATTAGTCACCCAGAAGTCTTTGTGTGTGTTTTTCATATATCTCCTATGAATTTCCAGCACAAACATTCTTTTCTTTGATAGAAAAAAATATTTGTGTTACCAGTGAATTCTATCACACATTTAAGTATGAAATAGTACCAATTTTAAGCAAACTTGAAGAACATGAAATGGTGATGTTTTTCAACCCATTTATAAAACCAAAATAACCTAGATATCTAAGCCAGATAAGGACATTAGAGACAGGAAAAAATAAGAATCCAATATATTTCATAAGTACAAATACTGAATCCCGAGATATCTATATGAAGACATTTTACACTATTATGTTGTCTTTATAATATATTTACAATGCTTGTTTTAATGTGAATACGAAATAATGGAATTCACCACATTTAGAAAATACAGAAAAACTTTTTGAGAGTCTCAATAGACATAGAAAAAGGCATGTGATTGGATGCCACATCTAAACATCCATTCATAAATAAGGTAGAGAGATAGGAAGAGGAAAGAATAAAGTTCCTAAAAATAATTGAATTATGTGAGAAATGGGTGAATTTTATGATATGTGAAATATATTCAATAAAATTATTTTAAAAAGAAATACACACACACACACACACACCCCTAGGAATAGAAGAAACCTTTCTTAATAAATAGTATCTATTTTTTTTTAAACCTACAACAATCACATTAGTGACAAAATATTGAGAGTTGGTATTGCCACAATAATACTGCATAATATGTTCTTTCCCAACCTGTCATCTTAAACGAATACCCATTAATTGACATCTGAACAACTGTGCATCATCTAGGAGTTGACTAATCCAGAAGCTGAGCTCAAATGAGCATGGCTCCATTCTGGGATTTTCTCTAGGTCAGTTCAACACGATGCTTATCATTCAATGACCAGGAAGCTGCCTGAAGTATGTTCTTCTCATGATAACGGAAGTAAAGAGAGCAAGCTCCACCAAGAAAGCTCTTTTAAATCTTGTGCTTGTGTCACATCTACTAGCATTACAATTCATAGAAGCAAGAAAGCACAATCAATCCATAGTGGGACGAGAGTAAATCTTTGCTTAAAAAAAAACAAACTTATACGAGCAGTATTATTCATAATGGCCAAAATATGCAAACAATCTAAGGACCTATCAACAAATCAATGAATCAACAAAATGTGGTATATACATACAATGGAATATTATTCAACCTTTTAAAAGAAGAAAATTCTGACATATGTTACAACATGCATAAACCTTGAGGACAATATGCTAAGTAAAATAAACTGGTCACAAAAATGACAAATATGTGATTCCATTTATACTAGGTACTTAGAATTTCTTCTCCTATATAAACAGGTCAAATTCATAGAGACAGAAAATAGAATGGTGGTTGCCAAGGGTCGGGGTAGGAGGCAATGGAGAGTTATTGTTTAATGTGTACAGAGTTTCAGTTTTGCAAGATTAAAAGAGTTCTAGAGATGGATGGCAATGACAGTTACACAACAATGCAAATGTACTTAAATACTACTGAACTGGTTACGATGGTAAATTTTATGTGATGCATATCTTACTACAATTAAAAAAACCCAAACTATCATAATCCATCTTCACGAGTTCTAGCCAGTGTTGTACGACAAGTCTTTGTCAATGCTAACAGGCAAGAAAAATAGATTAAAACCAAAGAGATAGGAAGGGAAGAATTAAATGTTACTATTAATAGTCATATGATTTACTTATGTAGAAAGTCCAAAAGAATCTATAGGTAAATAGAATTAGAGTGGATTTTGGAAGATTGTTAGATCAAAGGTCAATATGCAAAAACCAAATGGATTTCTATATAACCACAAAAAAGGTAAAATTATAAAATACAGCATTAAAAAATAGCATCCATGAACATCAAATACCTAGGAATATAGCTAATGGAAGATATGCAAGACTTCTACACAGAAAATTATTAAGTGAGAGAAAAGCTAAAATAAGCAAATGGATGGATAGATTATTTTTATGGATTGGAAACCCTATTATTTAAAGATGTCAATTCTCCCCAAAATCATTTATAAATGCAGCATAATCTCCCCCAAATGCTAACGATGTTTGTATTTGTGTGTTGGTGTATGTTTGTGTATGTATGTATGTGTGTGTAAGTGGACATGTATGTAAGTGGACAATCTGATTCTAAAACTTACCTACAAATGTGAAGGACTGAAAGAGAAAAACTCTCTCAAATAAGAACAAGGTTAGGAGAATCACCATATCGAACATCAAAACTCGCTATAAAAATACAATAATTAAGACTGTGGTATAGCCAAGAAGAGAAATAAAAGAACAGAACATTTAGAAGCAAACCCAAATCCATATGTACTCTTTCTAAAATGGAGAGCCTGGGTGGCTCAGTCAGTTAAGCATCCACCTTCGGCTCAGGTCATGATCTCAGGATCCGGGATTGAGTCCCAGATCAGGCTCCCTGTTCAGCGAGAGTCTGCTTCTTCCTCTCCCTCTTTTGATCCCCTTGCTTGTGCTATCTCCCTTTCTCTCCCTCTCTCAGAATAAATAAATAAAAATCTTAAAAAAAATTTTCTAAAATGTATAAACAAGTGGCTATAAACTATATGAAAAAATTCTCTCACAAAACGAACTAAGGGTGGCTGGGAGGCAGGGGGTAGGGATAGGGTGGCTGGGTTGTAGACATTGGGGAGGGTATGTGCTATGGTAAGTGCTGTGAAATGTGTAAGCCTGACGATTCACAGACATGTACCCTGGGGCAAATAATACATTATATGTTAATAAAAAAAATGGGGGGGAAAAAAAGGAAAAAAATGTGTTTTTAAAATGGCTGAAAAACACATTCCTAATAACAATGAAAATGCTCTGAGATGAGTGCCAAATAATTGGATTTACAAATATAGAAATAAAGGAGTGTTTTCCTACACTTAAAGATTATTGAAATGCCAAGAATAAAATTCATGCAATGTTAATAATGATCTATTCACTCTCTTCTATATTTCAAACACAAATTTGTCTGATACAGAGGAAATACCCATGTTCTGC
This sequence comes from Procyon lotor, assembly GCA_028646535.1. Lineage (NCBI taxonomy): Eukaryota > Metazoa > Chordata > Mammalia > Carnivora > Procyonidae > Procyon > Procyon lotor. Next base: position 72,050,590 of record CM053609.1, on the reverse strand, counting down.
ATGCCTGATTCGATTGCTTTTCATTATAAGTCTTTCACTTGCACAAAAATTTTTGATACCACAATACTATGGCTGAGTGATGTAATGAAATGCTGTTATACTCAATAGAGGTTATGTCATAATTTCATAGGTTATGATAGAGCTGAAAAAATTTGTAATGATGCACTTAATGGGCATAAATCATGATATATGTTACCTAGAGTAATTGTCAGTTAATGCCTTTTTCACTAACATAATACATATTCACCTATGCTGTATACTCAAGAGGATTTTTCTTTAAGATTTTTCATGTTACTGTTTGATAACGATGCATTCAATAAATACCACTAATACAGTTTTATAATACTGAGGAATATATTAAAACTAAACATACCCTTAAAATACTGAAATAACAGAACATCCTGGATGTATGAAAACATATATTTTTCATGTTATGTTTTCCAGAAAACTATAGAATAGGTAGATAGATAGAAAGCATGGATAGATTTTTATACCATATTTTCCAGAAAACTTTGTACATTTTAAAAGAGTGCTTTTCTCACTTTGATAAGTATAAGAATCATTTGATGTTGCTTGTTACAACACATATTCTTATGCCCTGCATGCAAAAATTCTCATTCAGTTAATCAGCAATTGTATCTACAAATCTGTCCTTTAACAAGCAGCTTAGATGACTGTGATCCATATTCTGAGAAACACTGATCTAAGGATTCAGCCTGTACTCACAAGTAATATTATCACTTCAAAATATAATCTTAAAAGTAAGCAGAAAACATGAATTCTCATTAGCATTTAGAAGAATTGTAACAACTCAAATAGGGACTCATTGTTTTTTGGCCAGATTCTAAATCTGTGAAACCAAATTAGAATTAGCTCCTTAAAGGGGCGCCTGGGTGGCTCAGTGGGTTAAAACCTCTGCCTTTGGCTCAGGTCATGATCTCAGGGTCCTGGGATCGAGCCCCACATCAGGCTCTCTGCTTAGCAGGGAGCCTACTTCCCCTCTCTCTCTGCCTGCCTCTCTGCCTAATTATGATCTTTCTCTCTGTCAGATAAATAAATAAAATCTTAAAAAAAAAAAAGAATTAGTTCCTTATCACATATCCCTAAGAAAAGAGATTCAAATAATTATTTGTAAGTGGAAGTACAGTATATAAGAAAGTAAAAATTTTTCAAAAATTTAACTTTAAATAAAATAGGATCATAAATGGAATATTTCCCATTTTTAAAACTTGTGTTTAGTTAGCTTTTTGACTTAAGGGAACATATAAATGACATAGAAATGAAGTAAGAATCTTTTTCCTAGTTCATTAGTTTTCTCTGTGACTCTTAGCAGAGTTCTTACTCTTATTATAATGAATTATTGTTAAAAAGTGAAAACATAAACTTGTTTCACTGGGATGCTGAAAAGGTCACTGAATTTTTAAATAACCAAAGAATTTGTAAATAATTTCTCATAAATGATAAAAAAGAACACATATTTGACTAACTTTGTGATATACTCTATCTACTGCAACTACCAATCTTACTCTTCTTGACCCTCCTCATCCCTTACTCCAAATACTCAAGTCAATGAGGCTAATACCTTAATCACCTAGGTTACGGAGTTTAGAAGCATTGTTAATTCTTTATCACGTTATCCCCGTGCTTGCAAACCATCACCTACTTGTTTCCATTATAGGCATAGGTTCATCTAGTGCAGCTCCTACAGGTCATGTACTGCAAACAAGACAGCAAGAGGACGCACTTCAAGTTACTAGAGAAACCATGATTACAGTATGATTGAAATAGAAAATATATATATATTGGTCTCCTTTCCCAGTCCTCGGCACAGCGCCTAAAACCCTTATAATTTCCTAGCATCTCTTGTTCTAAAATTGGTTTTAACCTCACTTTCTGACGTAGAGCGCCTAAATCCCTTGGAATTTCCTGGGTAATAAGAGTGCCTTTTGTTCTAATGAGGTAACTCTGGGTGGGCTCCTGGATGGGGACTGCTCACCAGAAAGACAAACCATGATTAGAAGCTTGCAATTTTCAGCCCCACATTCTCTACATCCCTCCCTACCATTCTCCAGGAAGGGAAGAGGAGCTGGAAATTGAGTTAATGAAGCATTGTGCCTACATGTTAAAGCCTCCACATCAATTCCAATAGCCTGGGGTTGGAGAGCCTCCAGGTTGGTGAGTACATCCACGTGCCAGGAGAGGAGTGTCCTTCAACTCCACCAGGACAGAAGCTCGTGTGCTCAGGCCCCTCCCAGAGTTCATCCAAAATATCTCTTTATCTGGCTATATACATCTGTATCCTTTATCATATCCTTTATTGTGTAATAAATTGGGAAATGTGTTTTCCTGAATTTTGTGAGCCGTTTTAGCAAATAATCAAATACGATGGTAAGGAAGTCATGGGAAACTTGGATGTGTAGCCAAGTTGGACAGAAGTAATGGGTAACCCAAGGACCTACTACTTGTGATTGGCATCTGCAGTAGAGGGACAGGCTTGTGAGACTAAGCTCTTAACCTTTGGGATCTGACACTATCATCACGTAGATAGTGTCAGAATTGAACTAAATTGTGGGATACCCAGCTGGTATCACGGAGAACTGCTTGGTGTGTGTGTGTGGGGGGGAAACCTTAAACCAGGCATCTGGTGTCAGAAGTGTTTTGAGTGCAGGTTGTAGTGTGAAAATGAAGAGAGACAAACAGAAATGGGTTTTTCCTATTCAATAACCTACATGAATATGCTATAAATCTAACAAAATACACAATATTATTTGCAGCTTTCTGCCTTTGCAAGGGGTTTATACACTCACTTCAGATAAAGCTTTTAATAGTAGTAAGTTGCTACAAAATCAATTCTGAAATTATACTGTAGTTTTAGTCAACAGGAGAAAAGTACAGTCACATTAAAAGCAGTAAGAAATGCTTACAAGAAAATAAAGTGTTTAGGGGTGCCTGGGTGGCTCAGTGGGTTAGAGCCTCTGCCTTCAGCTCAGGGCATGATCTCAGAGTCCTGGGATTGAGCCCCGCATCGGGCTCTCTGCTCGGCAGGAAGCCTGCTTTCCCCTCTCTCTCTGTCTGCCTCTCTGCCTATTTGTGATCTCTCTCTCTCTCTCAGTCAAGTAAATAAATAAAATCTTAAAAAAAAAAAAGTTTTTATTTCCGTAAGTCTCCACAAAGTCTCTCTCAGATACCTCTTTTATTCTGTATATTGATATCTGGCTTGGCAATCTCCAAAATGCAAATAAAGCACCATAAGTAAACAAACTTTAGGATTAACCCAAATATGTAGGTCAATTTATAAATCATTTACATGATATATTTATATATTAAGCTAATTAAACATTCAACTCTATCGTGATGACATATAAATCCAGCATAATATGGATCAGTTCAGGCAAAAGCCACAACACTCACTTTGGTGACATTGTTGTCATTATCATAAAGCCCCCTATTTACCTCCTCAGGCTTCACTTTTTGCTATTCTAATCCAACTGTGAGATATCTTCTTGAAACTTAAATCTCTATAAATCATTCCCATGCTTTAACATTTTCTACACTAGATAGTTTAGGATACTATTCTCTACATCTTTGGAAATATAAAGTATTTCATAAATTTCAATGTGTACTTATAGAGACTCTTTTCCAGTAATATTTGGAGCCTATAATTTTTAAATGTTTTTCTAAATTAAGAAAAGATTTTTTGGTTATACATCTTATCTCCTTTTGCCTTGTGACTCTTTTAAAGACGAGGTTCTGGAATGATGCTGAAAGAATGACAGTAAGTTTTCTTTGGAAAAAATCAAGAGAAATGTACCCACTTAATGTGGGAAACTCTTTAAATATACAAATGGATCACGGAAAAATGATGTAGCACTTTGCATATCTCATCCCATGGATTTCTGTCTTACAAAAGGTACATATTCTAAAACTGGTTCTTAATTCCTAAATTGTATATAAATCAAATTACTATAAGGAATCCCTTTGATTACCCCATAAAAATTCTGTAATTTAGAGATCATCATATCTCAATAATGCTACCAAACCTGATTTTTCTCCAACAATGGATCAGACAGATGTTTTATCAGCTGGCAACAGATGGAAGTTTTGACTGGCACTTAGAGTCATTAGTATCTCAATTACAAATCCTCAAACACTAAAATTACACTCAGGCTAAAAGATACTCACACTATGAGAGGCTCTCTGAAATTGACATTATGTCCCCACTGATCTAGCCCCCATCCCAAATAGCAAAAATCCTGTTTTCCTTCTTAGGTTCACTTCGAGACATAAGTGCTTTGATTATAATAGCAGACAGAATTTCTAGCATTATTTAATTCTTCTCCAATCTTCTCTCACTTCTCTTTTCATATTCTAAGAACACATTGTTTATGGTAAAATCCAAAGTTTACAATTACATGCATGATGAAATTCACACCACACTGTGGTCACTCAGAGTGAGGCATGCAAAAGACTTAAGTTTTCAAGGGCACATTTAGAATGGAAACTATGGACATCATGAAATACAAATAGTATATAATGATTAGAAACAGCTGGGCATTCTGCTTATGCAGTTTTTGAGAATGTCTAAATATAGCTACATTTTTAGAATTTTTAGAAAAAAATTTTTTATTTCATGTATAAAGTTATTAATGCTAAAATCTCCCAATAATGCACACAGACCTGATTTTTTTTAGTCACTTTCCTCTCTCCAGTATATTTTAGTCCCTACAGCTTTTTATTTGTACAATGTGTATAGCTAGGATATCAAATTTGAGTATTCAAAGTGCAAGCATGATGGTCTAGTTTCTAACAAAAAACAAAAAACAAAAAATCCAGTCTTTCTAGATGTTAACTTATTAAAAGGAAAAAAGACTACCTCTTATTTTACGTAATTTTTGGAATTCAAGGTGAATAACAACTATAATGACTGGTAATTTTGTATATCTAGTGTCACTAGGGAAATTCAAATAGATTTTCAAAGGAAAATAATTAATATATTTGTGTCATAGAATGAAGGGGGCATTTATTGTTCTTTCGCTGCTCTATTTAAGGTTCAAATTTCATTTTGTCCTTATGAATGTGCACAAATAAAAAATATGATATATGTTTGTGATTTTCTTCTGCTCAGGATATTCATTTGTCTTATATGTACGTGGGGGAGTGGGGAGCAAGATAAGAGAGTAAAGATAAAACAAAAAACTTTTTTGATCTTTTTCTACTACTTTAATAAAATGGAAGTTTTTGATTAACACTTAGATTCCTGTCCCTTTGTTTGTTAATTGGTACTTTAGGAGGTACTTTTAGAAAATAGATCTCTATTAAATTAAAATTTCCTCTGTATTAGGAATATTAAATATCAAAGCAAATGTGTTATTCACATTTGTCTTTATGGAAAGTATTTTTTTCCTCAATTTTGTCATAGGTAAACTAGATTTATTATTCATTAAAAATTTATAAGAACATAGCAATATGTTTGATATCTACTTGGTTTGATCATTTACAGCACTTCAACATTTAATAAATGCTTATTTCTCAACCTTTCAAAACCAAAAATAAATGAAGAACTAAGATTAAATTGTTTCTGGTTTATTTTACTATACTCCTTATGTAGAAAAAATTATTTTCATATATAATTTTAAAAGGCAAAGACTTTAATTTTATTCCAAAGCAGGCATAAAAATGTTTCATTTTTTAAAATTGCAAGAAGCCATTACAGGACTATCTTAAATAACTGTTAAAAATCTTAGGATTTCCTCATACAGTATTTAGTCCCAGTGTGAACAAAAATTATGAAGTTTTAAAACCTATGAAATAAAAGTTTACATCAGTAAGTATTACAGGCAGAAACCTGAAACCCTTCATCTAACCTCTTATTTGCTGGTCTACAGCTAGAGTAAATTTCTCGGAGTCCTTTGCAGTTAGCAAGGTTCAGGTTAATCAAAGTATAACCAAGAAAATATGAGAAAAAGTAATGCACATGACTACCTAAATAGTACCATAAATTCTCCTTCCTCTATGCTACATGACTTTGACCTTCCCTATTAGCTTGATGAAGATAACCAGAAGAATTTTGGAAAGCCACATGTTAATGCTGGCAAAGCCAAAAGCAGGAAGGAGCCTGGACCTCTGGGTTACTGCATGGACTTTTCATGAATTAAACTTTTTTCCGTAACTTTAATGAGGAATAACTTACAAATATAATTATAAATATTTAAAGTATACAATGTGATGATTTGATATAATATACATTATGGGATGCTTACCAAGATCAAGAAATTAACACAACTGTTACTGCAGTTAACTCTTTTTGCATGTGTGTGGTGTGAGAACACTTAATATCCACTCTCAACAAATTTCAAGTATATAATACCATATTCGCTATTGTTATCATGCTATGCTTTGGACACTCAGAATGTATTCTTCTTATAACTGAAAGATTGTATCCTTTGATCTACACCTCCCCTTTTCCTCCAACCCCAGCCCCTGTCAAACATCATTCTATTTGCTATTCTTATGAAATCAATTTTTTTTTATTAAGTTCTACATATAGTTGATATCTTTCTGTACTTCTATTTCTCTGGTTTATTTCACTTAGCCTTAATCCCTCCAGCTTTATCCACATTGTTGCAAATGGTAAGATTTCCTTCCTTTTTATGGCTTGAATAATACTCTATTATACAGTTGACCCTTGTACAACCACAAGGTTAGGGGTGTTAACCCCTGCAGTCAAATATCCATGTATAACTTTTGACTTTCCCAAAACTTAATACTAATAACCTACTATTAGCTGGAAGCCTTATTGGTAACATAAATAACACATATTTTATGTTATACATATTATAAACTGCATTCTTAAAATAAAGCTAGAAAAAAGAAAATATTAAGCATAAGGAAAATATATTTACAGTACTGTAAAAAATATGCATACAAGTGGACCCATGTAGTTCAAACCTCTGTTAGGTTTAGGATCAACTGTGTGTGTGTGTGTGTGTGTGTGTGTGTGTGTGTGTGTGTGTGTGTGACATTCTCCTTATTCATTATTCTGTCTTTGAAAATTTATTTTAAGGATTATTCATTCATTCATTCTTCAAAAATCTTTTGGGTCATTTCCTTACCATGGCTATTGTAAATAATGCTGCACTTATCATGGGAATGCAAATAACTCTTTGACATACTAATTTCATTTCCTCCAGATACCCAGGAATTGAATTGCTGGGCCATATGGTTTTATTTTTAAAGCTTTAAGGAACCACCATATTATTTTCCATAATAGCTATACCAAATTACATTCTCACCAATGGTGCCTAAGGGTTCCCTTTTCTCTACAACCTACCAATAGCATTTGTTATCTCTTGCCTTTTTTATAATAGCCATCCTAACAAACATGAAGTCTTATCTCATCATGGTTTTAACTTGCATTTCCCTAATGATTAATGTTGAGCAACTTTTCATGTACCTATTGACCATTTGTATGTCTTTTTGGGGAAAAAAAAAGTCTATTCTGGGTCCTTTGTCCTTTTTTTAATTGTATTATTTGCTTTTTTTTCCCATTGAATTATAGGAGTTGTTTATATGTTTTGAATTTTAACCCAATAAGAGATATATGGTCCACAAGTATTTTGTCCCATTCTGTATTGCCTTTTCAATTTATTGTTTCCTTTCTGTGCAGAAACTCTAGAGTTTGATGTAATCCTACTTGCTAATTTTAGCTGTAGCTGCCTGTGCTTTTGGGGTCTTATCCAAGTAATCATTGCCAAGACCAATGTCGAGGGACAATTTCCCTGTGATTTCTTCTTGGACTTGTATGGTTTTAGTCTTTACATTAAAGTCTTAAATCTATTTTGAGTCAATTTTCGTGAGTGGCATAAAATAGGGGTCTAGCTACATTCTTTTGCATGTGGATATTGAGTTTTCCCAAGACTTCTTCCTAAAGAGATTATTCTTTGTCCATTATATATTCTTCACACCTTTGTTGAAGATTAGTTGATAGTATATGTGTTGGTTTATTTTGGGGCCCTCTTTTCTATTCCTAGGTGTTTTAATTCTAGGTGTCCATTTTTATGTCAGTGTCATATGATTTTATTTATTATAGATTTGTAATATGTGTCATATGGTTTTAATTACTAAATAATTGTAATATAGCTTGAGGTCAGGGAGAATGAAGCCTGATTCAGCTTTGTTCTTGCTCAAGATTACTTTAGCAACTAGGGGTCTTCTGTGGTTCCATAACAATTTTAGGATCATTTTCTATTTTTATGAAAAATGGCATTGGAATTTTAGTAGGGATTCATTGAATCCACAGATCACTTTGGGTAGCATGGACATTTTAACAATATTAATTCTTCCAATCCAAAAAACATGGAATATCTTTCCAATTGTGTTTTTTTCACTCTCTATTATTAATGTCTTATCAGCATACAGGTCTTTCACCTTCTTGGTTAAATTTTTCTTAAGTATTTTGTTTGTGATACTATTACAAATAGGATTGCTTTCTTAATTTTTCTTTCGGGTAATCCATTATTAGTATACAGAAACACAACTTATTTTTTAAAGATTATTTATTTATTTATTTATTTATTTATTATTTGTCAGACAGAGAGAGAGAGAGCACAAGTAAGGGGAGTGGTAGACAGAGGGAGAAGCAGGCTCCTTGCTGAGCAAGGAACCCAAAGCAGGATTCAATCCCAGGACCCTGGGATCATGACCTGAGCAGAAGGCAGATACAGACACTTAACTGACTGAGCCACCCAGGCATTCCTCACAACTTATTTTTTATGTTGATTTTTTTATCTGGAAAACTTACTGAATTCAGTATTCTGATTCAATCTCCTTGCTTGCTATTGTTCTGTCCAGATTTTCTATTACTTCAAGAGTCAGTCTTGGTTAAGTTGCTTGTTTCCAGGAATTTATCCACTTCTAAGTCATCTAATTTTGTTGGCACATAATTGTTCATAGTGTAGTCTCTTGTGTTCTTTTGTATTTCTGTAGTATCAGTTGTAATGTTTCCTCCTTAATTATTTTATTTGAGTTATCTCTTCTAAGGGTAAAGGTTTGTGCATTTCATCCTTTAAAAAAAAGCCAACTCTTAGTTCATTGTCCATTTCTATTAGTCTAGTCTCTACTTCCTTTGTTTCTGCTCTGTTATTTATTATTTCTTCTACTCTGCCAAATTTTGGCTTTTTTCCCCTAGTTCTTGGGGTGTAATGTTAAATTGTTTGAGATGTTTCTTCTCTATGTAGGGTTTTATCACTATAAACTTCCATCTTAGAACAACTTGTGCTGCATTCCACAAATTTTGGTATGTTGTGCTTCTATTTTTGACTCAAGATATTTTCTGATTTCTTCTTTGACCCACTGTTCCTAAGTTTGTCACTAAATTTCTACATATCTGTGAATATTTCAGCTTTCCTCCTGTTATTGATTTCTAGTTTCATACCATTGTGCTTTGAAGAGATAAGATTTCAGTTGTCTTAAATTTGTTAAGACTTGTTTTGTGACCTAACATATGCTCTATCCTAGAGAATGTTCCATGTGCACTTGAGAAGAATGTGTAATCTGTTGCTGTTGAATAAAATGTTCTGTACAGGTCCGTGAGGTCCAATTAGTCTAAAGTGTAGTTTAGGTCCCTTATTTACTTATTGATTTTCTGTCTAGATGATCTTTCTATTGTTGAAAGTGGGGTACCGAAGTCCTCTGCTTTTATTGCATTGCTATCTTTATTGCAGTCTGTCTGTAGATCTGTTAATGATTGTTTACTATATTTAGGTGCTCTAATATTGGGTACATATATGATTGTTATATCCTCTTAACAAATTGATTCCTTTATCATCATATGACTTTCTTTATCTCTTCTTATCCTGATTTCAAGTCTATTTTGTCTAACTTAAGTATAGCTATCCCTGCCTCATTTGGTCACCATTGCATGCAATTATCTTTATCCCTTCACTTTCATTCTATGAATGTCTTTAAACCTTAAGTGAGTCTCCTGTATGCAACATGCAGTTGGGTCTTGCTGGTTTTTTAATCCATTCAACTACTTTGTCTTTCAATGGGAGGATTTAAATTATTAATACTTTAAAAAATTATTGATATGTTTAAGTTGTTTTCCAACTGTTTTGTAGTTCTTTTTTCCTTTCTTTTTCTCTTGCTGTTTTTGTGAATTAATGATCTTGATTAATCATTTGATTTGATTCTAAAGAGAATGCTTTGATTCTTTGTCTTATCATGTATGTATCTGTTATAGGTTTTTAATTTGTGATCACCATGAGGTTTTCATATACATCTTTTTTTTTTTTTAATTTTTATTAACATATAATGTATTATTTG
>CM053609.1:72018006-72039767 GCA_028646535.1 Procyon lotor | reverse complement strand
CTAGCCTCAGCAATCAGACAACAAAAAGAAATCAAAGGCATCCAGATTGGCAAAGAAGAAGTCAAACTCTCACTCTTTGCAGATGATATGATACTGTATGTGGAAAATCCAAAAGACTCCACTCCAAAACTGCTAGAACTCATCCAGGTTTTCATATACATCTTATAACAGTTATAAGTCTATTTTAAGCTGATAACAACCTCACTGTAATTGCATAGAAATATTTTACACATTACTTGCCCCCACATTTAATGTTGCTGATATCACAATTCATATATTCTGTTACATATCCATTAATAAAATATTGTAGTTATAGTTATTTTTAACAATTTTGTCAAGATCCAAATACATATGTTCAATTACATAAAAGTCATCCCCACTTAGATGTCCCATGAAACTATTCATGTTAGGAAGGCATAAGTTAGAAGTGGGTGGTATTCTGGCCTAATATTCTCAGTTTGTGGAGCTGTACCTACAACAGGACAGAGCAATATTACAGCCTTGAATCATTGTATTTTCCTTGTCTGTCAGCCTGAACAAGTCAGTGATAATTATACTCTCCATCAGCCATATTATCTTTGACTGACTGACCTCTCTAGTTACCCTGTAACCTGCTTATCTATTATTGTTGGATGTGGTAGAAACACCCAACACCAATATGTCTAGCACAGTTGGCTAATTTTTTTTTTTTTTACTTTTTAGAATTTAGTTATGGATGTTGAAGGTCATAAGATGGCGAGGCCTGCCAAAATGAAAATGGGAGTGAAATTCAAGGACAAAAATAGAAGAGATCCTTTCTCTCTTGTTAATATTCCCTCAAACCCCTTGTCACACAATATTGGTGGACCCAGTATATGTCCTATGAAGCTAAATTTTGGAGGGAATATTGTATAATATGGTATTAAGACAGGAATGGCATTATTTGTGATATAAGTCCTGGTCAAAAATATGTTTATAAAGTCTTGGGATTCAGGTTATTAGCTAATGAGATCAATACAAATTTCCCAATAAACTATCTTCCAAATTCACCTTTGCTTTTTTAAAAGTCACCCCACAGTATCAATAACTACATCTACTCAAAACCAAAGGGAAATTAGGGTCATGTTGGATATAAAAATCTGAAGTGTAAATCATCACTTCCTCACATGAATATATCTTTTGCATCCTGTGCCCTAATGAACATCATCAGCATTAACCCATTTATCTTAGCTACTCTTTGACTAAAAACTACTAGGAATATTCTATAGTAAATTATACCTAATACAGTATAGCCTGCTGTATTAGTCTAGCAAACAAATTAGTTACTATCAGAAAATTCATACCAGAGTAGTAATAAAACAAAAAAAAAGTTGCACCTTTCCTTATAACACTCCAATCTAAGTGAAAAAGTATGTGATGTATGAACATAATTTATAAATAAGACTTTATGGAAAGCTTAAAATGGATAGCGGAGAATATAAATCATGCAGGAGTTCAGAAGATGGAGTTACAATATCAAAGAGGTGAAACTTGAGTTGGATATGAAAAATACTTATGATTTATATCAGATGAGAGGAAAAGGAAGAATTTTCCAAATAAGTAATAGGATATAATTCAAGTCATGGATAATGGACATGTAAAATTAATTGCTTGCAGGAGAGATAATTTTAAATTAGGATAAGGTTATGAAAGATCCCATATGGACAATAAAGGTGTTTGGATTATATCTAGTGTACAATAAAAAAAAATCACCCAAGGTGTTTGATCATAAAGTTGTAGTAAAAAAGGAAGTTTTTCTTTATTTTTTTAAAATTCTATTTAAATTCAAGTAATTAACATATAGTGTATTATTGGTTTCAGAGTTAGAGTTCAGTGATTCATTAATTGCATATAACACTCAGTGCTTATTATATCATGTGCCCTAAAAAAGGAACAGTTCAAAAAAACACAATTTTGGGAAAGGTTTACAAGTTATATTAAGAGACGTTAAGATCCCTGTATATCTACTTTAGTCCATTACCTTAGGATAGAATGAGGATCCCCAGATGGTAAGGGATTTGTAACAAACAAGGGCAGTGAGCCATGTACAACTTAACCATGGAAAAAATGGGTATAATTACTTCAATTTACTATGTCACTTTCCATAACTATCTAAAACTAGGAACATCCCAGAGGAATATAAGAACAAAAAATGAAAAACAATGTACAAACCGAGAGATGGGAATTTGGCAAATTGACCAGAACCAAAAGAAACAAAGAGTGCTCTGGAAGGGCCTAAAATGGAAAAAGAATCTAGTTCGCATGATAAGGCAAAGGCAGTGAAGGAAAGAACAACTGTTTAACAATTAAGCAAAATGCAGTTTCGCTTTTTTTTTTTTTTTTAAATTCACTAAGTACAAACATGTTTGTATCTCTGATCATTGGCATCTTTTATTTTTTCCCCAGGAAGATGAGTTATTATAAATGATTCATTTTTAGACATTTCTGCTTAGAATCCACTCTGGCTGATAACAAAAGACCTATGTTGCAGAAATGCTGCTGGTATGGGACCTGCTATGGGATCCCATTTCATCAGAAATACGAGAGTACCAGTTAGGTAACTGTGGCTGAGAAACAAATCGTCTTATATGGCGGCAGAGCCTAGAGTTATTATCATACACTCTTACTACCAATACAAAGTGTGGGGAACTTCTGGCTTCTTCTGACCTCCAATTTAACTTTTTTTTCTCTATTAGAAACAGGCTGCAGTAGTTATTTAAAAACAGAAGTCATGTCCATGAAGAACTAGGGAAACTGAGTGATGAAAGGGAGGTCATTCATTTTGTTTCTGCTCATTTAAATTTTTATACATTATAGATCTTTTATTCTGAGTGTTTCCTTCCCATAGTAAGCCAGAAGGAAAGCAGTCATAAACAGAAGACAATTCGTCCTCCTTGCACAGTTCTGCAGTCAGACAGGCCCTTTGTAGTCTGGCCCAGCTCAGCAGTATGTTCTTACTTGTCAGTGTCAAAAGAAGCACAGAGAAAGTGTAGTAACAAGTGAACTCCAGAGTGATTTTCATTGCCAGCAGAGAGGCCACAAACTAGAGATGATCTGGCAGCTGACTTTCTAGCTGCCCTAGTCATCTGCCTTTCGAGACTTTTTTTTTTCCCCTACCAAATAGATGGAGAAGGATGCATTGAAACTAGTTAGAAAAAAAAAAAAAAAAAAAACTAGTTAGGACATAATCTAGGAAGATAAGAGTTAGCTTGAGCTGGTTTCAAAGAATTATTAGGCTCCTGACAGGAAAAAGAGAGGAGGACAAACTACAAATCATTGGGGAAAAGGGGTGAGAGGCAGAGAAAGACTTAAAGATCATTGAAGGTTATCTCCTGTTTCTGGAGAGGGGTGGTAAAAGACAGCACTAAAAGATAAACAATGTCCATGGTGTAGAGAACCTTAGAATGTGAAGAGACAGTGCACCTGTTTTATATGTGATGTTAACTCTTCCCTATATCCAGTGTGACTCGTGCAAATCAGGAAAGAAAAACCTACCCATAAAATTTTTTTCCCATTGCTTAATGTACAACGAATTACCCTTTATACTGTAGAAACCACAATACTCTGTTTGGTCCTGGTCTATTTTTAATCTTATTGAGTCTTTAAGAGGTTTCATGTGCATGACATTTTATTATACATTTGAAAGAAGAAAAGAAAGTAGCTCTAGCTACTTGGAAGGAATTATATCTTGTGATATATGAGAGAAGCAAATTATGTAACTATTGTAAAAGTACCCACATGAATTTCCCTGATGTCTGCTGTTAATAAATCATTTGAAAGTTCTATTACTATAGGGTTTTAAGCATTTTCTATCTTCTGCTTTAACTGATCTCTATTAAATATATGTGACTGTAAATATGGCTCTATTGATATGCATTGATGTGTGCTCACATTGGTTTTTTTTTTAATGCTTTCTGTTGTTTTCTTTTTAAGTTATTTTAATTCCAGTTAGTTAACATACAGTGTTACATTAGTTTCAGTTGTACAATATAGCGATTTAACAATTCCATATATCACCCAGTGCTCATCAGGGCAAGTACATTCCTTAATCCCTATCACTTATATTTGTTTAAACATTTTTATTTATTTGTCAGAGAGAGCACACAAACAGGGGGAACGGCAGGCAGAGGCAGGCTCCCCGCTGAGCAAAGAGCCCCAGTACCCCGAGATCATGACTCAAGTGGAAGGCAGATGCTTCACCAACTGAGCCATCCAGGCGTCCCAATCCCCATCACTTATTTCACCCATCCCCCCCACTCACCTCCCCTCTGGTAACCCTAAGTTTGTTCTCCATAGTTAAAAGTCTGTTTCTTGGTTTCTTTCTTTTTCCCTTTTGCTTGTTTCTTAAGTTCTACATACGAGAGAAATCAAATGGCATTTGTCTTTCTCTGACTGGCTTATTTTATTTAGCATTAGTTTCTCTAGTTCCATCCATGTCATTGCAAATGGAAATATTTCATTCTTTTTTATGGCTGAATAATATTCATATATATAATATTTATGAATATATATACATATATATATAATATATATCACCTCTTCTTTAGCCATTCATCTATCGATGGACACTTTGGCTATTGTAAATAATGCCGCAATAAACATAGGGGTGTATGTATCCCTTTGAATTAGTGTTTTTCTATTCTTTGAGTAAATACTCAGTAGTGCAATTGCTGGAGCTTAGGTTAATTCTATTTTTAGCTTTTTGAGGATCCTCCATACTTTGTCCAGAGCAGCTGCACCAGTTTGCATTCTTACCAACACTGCATGAGGGTTCCTTTTTCTCTACATCATCACCAACACCTGTTGTTTCTTCTGTTGATTTTAGTTGTTGTTACAGGTTTAAGGTGATGTCTCATTGTAGTTTTGATTTGCATTTCTCAGATGGTAAGTGATGATGACCATCGTTTCATGTGTCTGTTGGCCACCTGCATGTTTTCTTTGGAGAAATATCTGTTCATATCTTCTGCTCATTTTTAGATTATTTTTTTGGGGGGGGGTTGTTGAGTTTTAGAAGTTTGTTTTTTTTTTTAAGATTTATTTATTTATTTGACACAGAGAGAGAGAGAGAGATTACAAGTAAGCAGAGAGGCAGGCAGAGAGAGAGGAGGAAGCAGGCTCCCTGCTGAGCAGAGAGCCTGATGAGGGGCTCCATCCCAGGACCCTGAGATCATGACCTGAGCCAAAAGCAGAGGCTTTAACCCACTGAGCCACCCAGGTGCCCCTAGAAGTTTGTTATAAGTTCTTTGGCTACTAACCTTTTATCAGATATATCATTTGCAAATATCTTCTCTCGTTCTGTAGGATACCTTTTAGTTTTGTTGATTGTTTCCTCTGTGGTGCAGAAGCTCTTTATTTTTATGTAGTTACAATAGTTTATTTCTGCTTTTGTCTCCCTTGCCTCAGGGGTCCTATCTAAGTTGCTATAGCTGATGTGAAAGAAGTTACTTCATATGTTCTCATTTAGGGTTTGTTTTTTTTTTTAAAGATTTTATTTATTTATTTGTCAGAGAGAGAGAGAGCACAAGCAGACAGAGGCAGAGGGAGAAGCAGGCTCCCCACTGAGCAAGGAGCCCGATGCGGGACTCGATCCCAGGACCCTGGGATCATGACCCGAGCTGAAGGCAGCAGCTTAACCAACTGAGCCACCCAGGCGTCCCCTCATTTATGGTTTCAGATCTCACATTTAGGTCTTTAATCCATTTTGAATTTATTTTTGTATATGGTGTATGAGTGGTCCAGTTTCATTCTTTCGCAGATGCATGTTAACATTTTTAAACCTCTTAATGTTATGCCTAGCTAGTCATACCTGTCAATGTAACATATTGATTTTCCCAAGGTCAAGGACAAAGGGCATTATACATTTGACATTTAATGAAAGCCATTCCCATTAGTGTCCACTACTTTAGGATATTTTCTGAGGGAGGAATCTAAGTGAATGAATTGCTTAAACATGTTTCATTCAGGTCTAGTGACTTAAGTTTCATAATTCCACAAACTCCTTTCAATAATTCTTTCTGCAAATAACATCTTAGTCCCACTGGATTTTATGTAGAGCCACATGGCATGTAAGAGAAAATGCATGATGCCAAGGGACTTTCAACCAAGAAGACAAAACTTGAAAATTATGAATCAATTTAATATACTCTTCGATAAAGGCAAGTGGATATGTATCTAAGGACCTGAACCTGAGGAATAAAAATCAGGCAGATTCTTGTACTTAGAGGTTCTAAGGCATAGAAGACCAGCCTGAAGAGGCTTTGTGTGATGGAAAGCTTCACAGTAAAGTAGATTTGAACAGTGCCTAGGTAGAGTATTACTTTATCTGGAAGGGAAATATATATTCCCTCATTTCCCTGTTCACACAATACTCTCAGCTATTTATAATTTGTAGTGCTTTTTAAAAAGTCTTAATAAGTGCTTTAAAAGTAAATAGAACCTAAAATACAAATTTTAGAACCTCAGATGTGTGTTTTTATATTTTTCCCCTGATGTATGTAATTTACAAGGGGGATGATCAAGAAAATATACACGTATTCATATTCTTTCACTTGTCCTTTCCCCCCAAATATCATGTCAAATTAAAAAAAAAGCAAGATTTCAATTCCAATTCAGATCATACTATTCTTTCTTCTTCAAATGAGACCTTGAATCAACTTTTAGCCATCTGACTTTCCACAAGTTTTCCTGTTACTCACATTTAAAATAGAAAGTTGTATATGTTGAGGAATATCAAACATTATGTCATTTCTTGTCCAAAAATATTTCTAAGACTATAAATAATTGGAAAAGTTATGTTTATGAATATTTTTCCCATTTTGAAAAAGGCAAGGGAAATATTAATCATATCTTATAAAGCCACTATGTTTTGTTGTGTTTGGTTTTGATTTCATTTGATCAATTTCTGGAGTGAGGGATGTGTACTAAGGAAATAAGGAAATTTGTAGGTTGATTTCTCTGCTCAGGTTATAGGAATTCTTTATTTCAAGAAGAAAGATACTATCTTTTGTCTTGCATTTGACTTCAGGCTGCAAAAGCACCATTAGTATAGTAACTATACCTAGCATTCCAGCTTTCGCATGTTTCCTTTATTTAAATTCTATCCTTAGGCTCCAGATATGTGGAAAATTTCTCTCAGATCTGTGATGTGCTACTGTATAATTGGTTAGCAGTACTTATCTTGCCTCTTAGAATAGGTCTATTCGCGTTAACTTGGAAAAATGGAAAGACAGGGAAAAGGTAGAGAAAATGTGCTCATCTGAGGAAGTACTTAGAGCCACCAAATAAAACATTTTGTAGTAGTTTTGGTTTTTAGAAAGGTCACCTTTCTGATATCAGATACTTATAAAATTATTCTTTGAAAATTATAAAAAAGGTTCATGTTGTTTTTTTTCTCCCAAATACCAGGTACCAATGTGGATTCACATTTCCTTACTTTTTTCTAACCTCCTATAAAGTGAAAGTAATAAATAAAATGAAATCTGTTTTATTTGTCAAAGAAAGATTTTGATAAGAGATGCTTTAAAATTGTTCTCCTTAACTTTAATTTGCTATAGTAGAAAGAGGATGGGCTTGGAACAAGGCAGATTTTTTTTTTTTTTTTAACCAAACCAATAACTATTCTAGCTTCACAATCTTGGGCCAATTGTTTAAACTTGCTGATCCCATTTTCCTCAACTTTAAAAAGTATCACAGTGATGGCTAACACGCAGACTTCTTGTGACAATCAAGTAATATAATGGAAAGCCCCATCTCTGAATCTAGCCTGAGAGGAGATAAAAATGCCCCTATATTTCTCAGTGCTCCTGTGGAAAGCCATAACATCCTAAGACACAGAAAGGTAAATGACATATGGTAGGGAATGGATGCTTTCAATGCCCCTAGAAACATTTTACTCTTCACATACCATGAGAATTAGATCTGTAGTTAATTGCTCTAACCCAGGAGTGCCAAATGCTCTGAATTAGGTCCCTAGTTTAAGCCCCAAGGTGACTGGAAGCACTGTTTCCCTGTTTATATTTCAAAAAATAAGAATCTAGAACCTGGAAATAGATCTAGGTCATAACGTAGGAGACACCCATGGTTTATAGTTACTCTTGGAAAGACGCATTTATATTTCAAAAGGTTGGACTAAAAACCTAGGATTCTTTCCATCCCATCTCAGGATAAAGGGTTGGCTGTCTCATATATATATAAATCTAATCTAATATTCTCTGTTCCTCACCTAGGACAGATACTGAAATTTGTATGTATAAGACATTTGACCTGGCTTTCATAGAGACACCCCTGGGGTAAGGATCAGAGTGCAGAGAACATGATCATGATTTGCTTTTTAAGTAGATAATAACGTGATGAATTTAGAATACCTTGTGTGCACATTCAATACAAAACCTATTCACAATTTTATCATTTACCACATTCAAAATAAATTAAAAATAAGTTTAAAAATCCAGTAATGGGCATATCAGTGTTTCAGAACATTTTGCTTAATAAACAAACAAACCCAAATAGTCTTGGATTCAATGGCCAGGTTAAGAAAAGTTCTCACCCGACGATTCACAGACATGTACCCTGGGGCAAATAATAAATTATATGTTAATAAAAATTAAAAAAAAAAAAAGAAAAGAAAAGTTCTCAAGTGAGCTTTGCAGTCCTATTTTCCTTGGGGGGAAACTTTCTACTCTTCTTTTTTTTTTTTAAAGATTTTACTTATGTATTTGACAGAGAGAGAGAGAGAGAGAGAGAGAGCGCGCATGTGTGAACCCAAGCAGGGGGAGCTGCAGAGGGAGAGGGAGAAGCAGGCTCCCAACTAAGCAAGGAGTCCTAAATAGGACTCAATCCTAGAACCCTGGGATCATGACCTGAGCTGAAGGCGGACGCTTGGCCAACTGAGCTACTCGGGAACCCTTCTATTTCCTAAAACATCCACAACATTGAGCTAGTGGCAATTGGAGACCACAGGTCTCAACATCATTACTACAGACAGACACAGATACACACACACACACACTAGTTCAATGATTTTACCTAGGTGGAAAGAATACCACTTAATTAGATATAAGACCAATTAATCAATATTAATTGATTTGACTGAGAGTGCCCAACAAAAGTCATATCTATCTCTGCTTAGGTTTCTGTTACCTAGATATAGCTTTCAACCTGTCAATATTTTACAAAGATGTTCAGAGTCATTGGTGTTATGTCATTCCTCTAGGCTTCATGAGTTTGTTTCCCAAGGTCATAAAATCTCATTGCTTTAAAAACTTAAGTAGTCTAGGAGATGGAATGATGTAGGATCATATTCCCAGAAGGCTTAATAATGCAAATGGTGGGGTTTCATAGTGACCTTTTAGCAACACCTGTAACTTCCATGATACTGACTGGGAAGCAGACAAGCAGTGTGTTTAGCCTGTCGCTGACCTTGAGCTAGTTACTCATTCATCAAAGCTCTATTTGAATTCAACATTGGCATTCATACTTGAACTTAGACTAGAAATGGGGACATTGCATGCATACAAAAGTGATTAATTTCAGAATTCAATTAACTGATAAACTGTTTCATTGTTCTTTAGGTATTTTTCTGTCTCTGGTTTTAAAATTAAGTCTTTTTTCAGTAAGTTTTAGTAAAATTGCTTGAATCAACCTTCAAGAGGGTTGTTCTTAATGGCATCTTTTTTTCTCAGCTATTTACAGCAACCATCTATTTATGTGTACAAAAACAGATATTGACTGCACTCTATGTTCATAACATGCTAGACACCAGTGGGGCAAAAAAGATATAAAAACTGTTGAGAGTTTTGGGGTGCCTGAGTGGCTCAATTGGTTATGCATCTGATTCTTGATTTTTGCTCAGGTCACGATCTCAGGGTCATGAGTCTGAGCTAAATGTCAGGCTCCATACTCAATGAGGAGTCTTCTTGAGATTCTCTCTCTCCGTCTGCCCCTCCCCACCACTCTCTCTCTCCCTCAAATAATAAATAAGTAAATCTTAAAAACAAACAAACAAAAAAACTACTGAGAGGACAAGGCCCAATTGCAAAAGAGTATGCTACTGAATATAAATTCTACAGATTTAAAAAAAAAGATAAGATGGGGGCGCCTGGGTGGCTCGGTGGGTTAAAGCCTCTGCCTTTAGCTCAGGTCATGATCTCAGGGTCCTGGGATGGAGCCCCACATCGGGCTCTCTGCTCAGCAGGGAGCCTGCTTCCCCTTCACTCTCTGCCTACTTGTGATCTCTCTCTCTCTCTCTCTGTGTGTCAAATAAATAAATAAAATCTTAAAAAAAAAAAAGGTAAGATGATTGTAAACCCCATGATCA
Source organism: Procyon lotor (assembly GCA_028646535.1). Classification (NCBI taxonomy): domain Eukaryota; kingdom Metazoa; phylum Chordata; class Mammalia; order Carnivora; family Procyonidae; genus Procyon; species Procyon lotor. The sequence goes on along the minus strand of CM053609.1, from coordinate 72,029,434 downwards.
GAGAAAGCTTCATAACAATGGGAGAAAATATCCCTGCATGCAGAAGTGGGTTTAAAAAGGGGGTGGGGTTTGGGGCGCCTGGGTGGCTCAGTCGTTAAACGGCTGCCTTCGGCTCAGGTCATGATCCCAGAGTCCTCGGATCGAGCCCCGCATCGGGCTCCTTGCTCGGCAGGAAGCCTGCTTCTTCCACTACCATTCCCTCTGCTTGTGTTCCCTCTCTCGCTGTGTTTCTCTCTGTCAGATAAATAAAATCTTTAAAAAAAAAAAAAAAAAAGGGGGGTGGGGTGGAGTTAGGTTGCCAGAGGTGGGAGTACGATGAAAAGGGTAAAGAAGGTCAAAAGGTATAAATTTCCAGTTATAAAATAATCATGAGGATGTAATGTATACCATGATGACTATAGTTAATAATACTATATTGTATATTTGAAAGTTGCTAAGAGAGCACATCTTGAATGTCCTCATAAGAAAAATATTTTTTGTAACTATGGTAACAAATTTTAACTACATTTATTGTACTGATCATTTCACAGTATATAAAAATACCAAATCATGGTGCATATCTCAAACTAATAAAATGTTATATGCCAATTATACATCAATTAAAAAAATAAAAGCATCTCTGTGTAAAGAAAAAAAAATTGAAAAGATAAGAAAGAAAAAGTTATGTGTGAGGGCCACTGAGGCAATGAGTTTATATGGATCATATGGTTAACATCAAAATAAAGTAGCAAATTATAAAAATATATGAAGATCAGATTACAGAACCCTATCAAAGGGAGCCCAGGAATATTTCAATAATTTAAGTAACTGAGAATCTGCTAGTATGATTAAAACCAAATTCTTACTTCCAGAGCAATTCTTTATTTCAAAATGAGTGATTCTTTGCACAGTTAGCATAGATTCATAACACGTTTCCATAGCCTTAAGGGAAAAGGAAGGGATCTAGTCCAAGAGAATTACTGTCGCTCATTACTCCCTATGGGTTATAGTTTCCACTACTGACAAGGGAGCTTGTGGGGAGAGTGTGATTCTAGCAGTCTACAAGTGCCCAAGGATTCTGGCTGCTTCTGCAAAGAAGAAACAACTTAGTTGCCAGAGGGTCTCAGCAGGGACAACAGCAGCAATGCAGACCAAGGGCAGGTCCTGATGCCTTACGTAGCCCTAAGAGAAGGCTCTAAGTCCTCTCAATTTACAGGAGTGCCCATGTTAACAGTAGCTTAGCTCCTGGAGCCCAGCTGTACAAACACAAGTAATGAACCAATCTTTACAAAACTCATTGAAGAACTCACTCCAACATTTGAAACACTGAATTGTTCCCTCATTGAACCACTGCATTTTACTGAAAGTGTATCATCCAACTTTGTATTAAGCCAGCGGGTTACAAAATTTCTTGCTCCTAGAAATGGTTTCAACCTTTTACTTGTTTCTCAGAGCTTGAAACAGGGCTAATTAAATTAGTAAATTAACCTTTGTAAATTAGAAAGTATTTAATAACCTACAATCACATTCAAATATCTCTTGCCACCAATATTTGTGAGTACCTGAAATATAGCAGGCACCATGACAGCTACTGCAAGTGTTTCTATGTCCTGTGGGACAGGCAATTCTAATGTCATCTCTCCGTTTATGGATAAGGAACTTGAGTCCAAAAAAAGGGCGAAGTAACCTATCCATAATCACACAGCAGGAAAGTAATTAAATTAGGACTTAAATCCAGACCTTATAACATTAAATCTTATATGCAGTTGGTTGAGCTTCTGATTCTTGATTTAGGCTCAGGTCATAATCTCACGGTCATGAGATTGAGCCCCACAGCAGGCTCTGTGGCCAGGGAGAGTCTGCTTGAGATTCTCTCCTCCCTTTGCTTCTCCCCCTGGCTTGCACACATTCTCTCTCTAAAATAAACAAATGAGGGGCACCTGGGTGGCTCAGAGGGTTGGGCTTCTGCCTTTGGCTCAGGTCATGATCTCAGGGTTCTGGGATCGAGCCCCACATCGGGCTCTCTGCTCAGCGGGGAGCCTGCTTCCCCCTCTCTCTCTGCCTGCCTCTCTGCCTACTTGTGATCTATCTCTGTCAAATAAATAAATAAAATCTTTAAAAAATAAATAAATAAAATAAAATAAACAAATGAAACTTAAAAAAAAATCTAATTGAAGAAAGGCTGAGTGAATGCAGACAGATAGTCAGGATGTGATGTCATCATCCATGCAAAAGATCATGATAGCTTAGATAAGGGTGGTAGTGACTATGGTGCAGATGGAGGAAAAAAGGGGCAAGTTCAAATAATACTCAAGAGGAAATTTTGGCAAGATTTGTTAAAGCACTGAATAAAGGGTGACAAAGGAGAGGAAAAAAGGGTGTCAGACTTCATCTTGTGCTTTTGGCTATGTCACTGGGTGGTCCCCTTCTTTAGATAAGCAACAATGAAAGGGAAAGGAGTGAACTGGAAGAGGAAGATACCAAGACCAGCTTTCATCTCCACGTAAGTCAGTCGTAGTCGGAGCATTGGGTGTAGTAACCGCACTTCACCTGTGAAGTGAAATTGGTGTGTACTTGGGAGTGAAGACCAAGAACATTAAATAACCCCAGAACGGTGCAGAGATAAAATGCAAAGAAGAAAGAGAAGGAGTGGATAGACATTTGGAAGGAAGAGGAGGCGGGGAATCCCAACATGGAAACTTAGAGACAGTAGTTTTCAAGGAGAGGGTGGCTATCAATTGAAGTGATTCTGAAATACCAAAGGAGATCCTACTATAAATAGCCATCAGGAAAAGCATCAGCAAGCTCACTGATGAATTCATTGAGTGTTGTTGTACCAGGGCAAGAAAGGGGAGGAAGCTAGATTGTGTGGCTTTAAGTGGGAGTGGGTTACACTGAGACAATGACATTCTGAAAAAATAAAAATGATAATTCTTAAAACCCATTTGGTTCTTAAAGGAAGGAGATGAGGTGGTAGTGATGGGGGTGGGTTGGTGGTTAACGAAAGCACTTTATTCATGTGTTGTTTGATTTTTAATCAATGCAAACATTAAAAAATATATATTCTTAATTAGTTGGGGGGGCATTCCACTTGAAAAAGAAAAGTTAAGCACATACGATTAGTTTACTTTACTGAAAGTAAAGATGGGAAGTGAAAGGCTGGCTCAGGGCTTGGGGTTGGTTATAATGCTTTGAAGGACCAGAGCTGGTTAAGACATTTATGAAGCTGTGGGCGTATGGCCTGTGAATATAAAAGTCTCATTTAAGGACAGAGATTGTGATAGGCAAGATCAGGTAAAGATTTCCTTGCTTGAGACAAAAGGAGGCCTCCGAATGTTTCTAAGCAGGGGGAATGAGTCAACCACAGGAAGAGAGGGAGGAGGAATTCAATCTCTGTAATTACTACTCTGTGCAACCAGGCAAGCAATAAAGAAGAGATGAAACAGGAAAAGGACTACTGAGCTGCATCAACTCATTGAAGATTTTTTTTTTTAAAGATTTTATTTTATTTATTTGACAGAGAGAGAGATCACAAGTAGGCAGAGAGGCAGGCAGAGAGAGGGGGAAGATTTTTTTCTATTATTTTGGTTTTTGTGTATCTCATCTCCCAAGTCCACAGCTTTCCACATTTGTCTAAATTTGTTAGATAACGCTAGGAGACCAATATCCGCAGATTAAGATTGCTTATTTTGAAAACTAAACATTCACAAGAATGTTCAGTTCACAGTCCTAGTTCAGATGTTTTTATTTTTGCCTCTAGAGTTTAGAATAAAATTCTGGAAACCTAGACATATGGAGCTATAAATGATCTTTTTTTCATAATCCCTTACAATTTCTTCCCTGACAAGAACGTAGAAAAATTATATACTTCTAAAAATTGAACTGTTGATTTACTATAAACCCATTTCAGTATTCCACATAAAATTACTTAGAAACATTATTTCTACAATGCCCTTATTATGTTATATGGTGCAATAATGAGGCATTTTCCTTTTCTTTATTGAAAATGGTGAAAATAGCATATAATTACGGGAATGTATTATTTATTCTTTAGGCTTAAATTGATCCTTTTTGATAGTCAGACATACCATGCTTTGTGGCATTTACATTGGATTTTGAGGTATAGACAGGAATATGAAATACATTAAAATTAATGAAATACCAATTAAAGAAATATAAATCTACCCTGAACACAATTTACAGTTTCTTTTGCGCCGTATCTTAGTTCACGTGGGCTATAAAATACCACAGACTGGGTAGATTATAAAAAACAGAAATTTGAGAGCAACAGGCCTACGTTTTATTGTGACCACTACAACACAAATCTCACCCTCAGGACTGCCTGTCTGTGAAAGAGACACACTGCATTGGTGGGAAACACAAAGAGAATGTGAAACACTACTCTCAGAAATGGAAGAACAGGCTCAGACACTGAACGACAAAACAACTGCTGTATTTCAATAAAGAAAGTTACTTCCTATTCCTGCACAGGCAAGGATCCCACTTGCCCCCCAGTCTCCTGGGTTCACCTCAGCCTCCTACGATGCCAGCACCCCATATGGGGGGGCCCTCCCCTGATGCCAAGGACAGGCCCTCCTCCTCCTGGGATCATGCCAGTGGGACCTGCTCTCGGAATGAGTCTGCCTATGGGAAGCCACATGTCAGCGATGCCAGAACGCCTACTGAGATTTCTTGCCCATCCCATGATGGTACCCACGTGACAAGTAAGGCCTCAAGATCAGACAGATGAGGAGAGAAGGAAGTCTCTTTTATATCCATTTTATATTACTTGTTCTGCTTCCCCCAGAAGATCATGGTGCTGTGACTCTAGGTGTTATTTAACAGCAGGACAAGGAAGACTTGTTCCTCCTTCCTATCAAAGAGGATAGTTTTGGCAGGGGAGTAGCGCGATTAAAAAAAAAGCAATTTTCATTTGTCTTGTGAAATGCGAAAATAAAATTGTCAACTGTTTTAGTAAAAAAAAAAAAAAAAACACAGAAATTTATTTCTTACAGTTCTGGAGGCTGGCAGAGTCTGAAATCAAGGTGCCAGCACGGTCAGGTGAGGGCCTTCTTCCAGTCAGAGATCTGTCATTGTACTTTAGGCAAAAGTGGCAAGCTAGCTCTCTGGGGCCTCTTTTATAAGGGTATAGTAACATTCATGTGGGCTCTGTCCTCCTGACCTAAACACCTCCCAAAGGCCCCACACCTCTTAATACCATTACACTGGGCATTAGATTGTCAACACATGCGTATGGGGCATTAGATTGTCAATCATAGCACATTGTAATATATATTGTTACATACACTAGTTCAAATGTAAAAGGCATTGCCATTTTTTTCATGCCAAATATACCTGAATATACTGAACCATACTATCTGCAGGAAGCCAGCAAGGTGGATAAAACATCTAAAGTGCTAATTAGCTGGCAGAACTTCTCCTCTAATGGCACATCTTTCCCCATTCAAAATAACCATGACAACATAGGAGCAAATCACATCTGTCAACTGTTAAGACTGTCATAACATTCTGGCTAAAAATGCCTTTGCAAGTATTATTATATTCCCTGGACAGTTTAGAAAAGCATAGTCGTGATATTTCCCTATCTAGCAGCTTTAAATTGTTTTATAAGTGACCATTAAAGTGAAAAAAATGCATGGGCCAATCTGTACATATGGCATGGCTGTTTTAGTTGATCAGATAGGAAGCAGGGTTAAATGCAATATATTCCTTCATTCTTTCCTAGAAAGGGTACACCCAATATTCTTAGAACGTTGCCTAAACTGGCTTTGATGCTTTCCTTAAGTTGTAAAGTTCTTCATTTTAACCTTTTGGAAATTGTATAAGCTAACATAACTTCTAATATCACATAACTTCCATTGTATTTTCTGGATGTAAACATTTATATAGCATTTTTAAAAAATTCAACTATATATAAATATTAGTAAAAACTTACAGTAAGGTTTCATGGAAGGCAGTGACAACTTGTCTTTTCCTACTTACACATCCTGGGATGCCCCCTAGACTGCATGGGAGTGGGAGTAAAAAATAAAATATGGGAAGAATGAGCCATGAATTTTTAACCCCTACTCAACCATTGGCTTACCTGAAGAATGAGCCTAGTGGATAGTGGACTGCAATGATAAGAGCAATCTTTACATATTTGACAGGCTGCCTTATGCAAAAACTACCAGGCTTAATGATTGTGCCTCCGAATGTTTTTTGATTCAAGATGAGAATACTTTCTAGATATCAAGGCTAAAACTATCTTAGCCTCTACGAGGTAATCACATCTTCAGCATTACCAGGATATCACACCAGTATTCTTGTGACTCACAAAGCTCCGTGCTCCATTCTAAACAGGAGAGGCAGTGATTCCATAATGTTCTCTCTGAGCCTCAATTTCCTCATCTCAGAAAAAAAAGAAGCCATCATCAAGAGTAAAGCAGTCAAATTTAAAACTGAGATAAGAGGATGAAAAGACAAAAAATATGGGTCCTGTCATATAAGCCCCACTATGTAGCTCCACTATAAAAACTTAATCTTGAAGTTCAAACTATTGATAACTCACAGTTTCCTCATGCTGATTATACAAGTGCCTGGCTCATCTCTGCAGCACTGTTAAATTAGAGGGGAAAAACACAATAACTTGTTACTTTTCGCATAGTATCTCAATATTGTGTTGCATGTCCAGAATTTGTTACATTTTTTGTCACTGCATTTTTTGCTATTTTAATTGATTTCACGTAAAAATGATACACAATGAAATAAGAAATGGAAGTATTTAAAACTTCTTGTTTAATCTGAATTGGTTTTCTATCTTTTTTTTTTTTTTAAAGATTTTATTTATCTGACAGAGAGAAACACAGCGAGAGAGGGAACACAAGCAGAGGGAATGGTAGCGGGAGAAGCAGGCCTCCCCGCAGAGCAGAGAGCCCGATGCGGGGCTCGATCCCAGACCCCTGGGATCTGACCTGGGCCGAAGGCAGACGCTTAACGACTGAGCCACCCAGGCGCCCCTGAATTGGTTTTCTTATGCATTATGATTAAATAATGCATTCCTTTAGAGTTGATATGAGATTTTTCAAATGTGAAATAATTTTATTATGGCTTATATCTTTAAATAGCGTATATATAGTTAATATTGACGGTATTTTAAAAGTAAAGCAGCATCTCAATATACACCACAAATCTCATGATTTCTTATAAAATGTTTTAGCATATGTATCTATATAAAACATGCAACCCTTCAGAGTTGGATAGATTATTATTTGTATGAAGACTGTCATCATAGATCAGTAAATGTTTATTACTTTGGGTTCCAGATCTTTTGACCTATCCCACCTTGATACTTTAGGTGATGTTAGTCAAAGTCCAGAAACACAATAGATTTTACTTTTTCCCAGCCCTTTTCTTCTGTAGGTATCCATATTTCTAAAACATTTCCTTATCCATAAAATATTGTATCCATTAAAAATAGATTCTTGGCAGTAAACTTAACTATACATTAAAAGCACTTTAATGCTCGATCTGTTTCTTTTTCATAATCCCAAGCATCTGACTTCCACTCAGGGGGACAACTCATGCTGTTCATTCTAGAAATATCCTTTCCTCCTTTGTCAGCCAGGCTAGCTGTTACTCATCCTTAAAGGCCTAATTCAAATGTCAACATGATGTGGCTTGATTCAAAACCTTAAGGGATAAGTAACTGCATCATCATCGTATTTCCAAAAGATGTTATGTTTATCTCCAAGAGCATTTTTGTTCCACTTTAGAAATTTAAAACTTAAATAGTTGGTAATTATGTTACAGTGCAGTGAATTTTATAACTTAGCATCATTCAACATTCCTAACGATTATCCCAGAGAAAACCATAGCATAACAAAATTTAAACCAAATAGATTCCCAGAGTCTGACTCTGGGAATCAAACTGAGGGTTTTAGAGGGGAGTAGGGTAGAGGGATGGGTGAGCCCGGTGATGGGTATTAAGAAGGGCACATATTGCATGGAGCACTGGGTGTTATATGCAAACGATGAATCATGTAACACTAACAAATAAATAAACAAACAAATAAATAAATAAAATGATATGTTCAATAAATAAATAATTTTTAAAAATGGATCAAATGGATTAATTTTCTATTGATATATCACAAATTACCATAAATGTAGTGGCTTGCAACAATATCTATTATCTCACAATATCTGTATGTCTGGCTCTTTGTCAGGGTCTCCCCAAGCTGACGTCCCATGGCCCTCATAGGCACTTTGTGACCTGAAAATGTGTGTTTTCAAGGTGAGCAGGATTGCATCTCTCTGCCTTCTATCTCTAACCTCTGGATTCCCTGTTAGGAGCTCATTTGATTAGGTCAGGGCCAACCGGGGTATTACTTCTGATTCAACTCAATCGATTAGAAATCTTAATTACATCTGCGAAACCCCTCTTGCCATATACCCTAACATAACCATGAAAGTGATAAATCCCAACATAATCACAAGAGAGAGTAGTAGAAGGGTCTGCCCCAGCAGAGAATTTTTGCAGTGACATTTAGAATTGCTGTTCAATGGTGATAATACAAAGAATGACTTTTAAATTGTTTCAGTATGTTTTAAAATTCACAGATAATGCACTCCATTTTGCCTCCATTGTGGATACACTGCTCTGACCATTTTCCCCATGGTGCATTACTGTTTAGGTATCAAAAAATTACTTAATGAGATATTTGATATACCTCAGGAATTTTTTCTTCCTGAAAGAATATGAAAAATGCCAACAGGTTTATTTTATTTTAGCTGGATATGAAAAAAAAATATAGAGAAAGTACAGCTACAGAAAGACTGTTAAATTTTTTATCAGAATTTAAAGGAAATATAAAAAACAAGGACTTCCTTGTTTAAAATATAGAATTGTTTCTCATACCTAGTCTTTCCAGACAGCACAACTTTCTCAAAATAAGAAATGGCATCTGGACAAAGATCAAATCAGGGCTCTTTTTGTAAAATGTGGCCTCAGGATAAATTTCAGATTGAGAGAGCATCTGTAAAACCCTTTGTTAAGGCTTCAGAAAGATTTAAAGCAGTTCCTTGTAGACCTTCTCAACTAGGAAAAAAAAAATGACTTCTAAGAATAATAAAGGCATGCCTTCTATACCCTCTTAGCTAGATAAAATGTTTTCCAAAAATCTTAAGGGTTTGCGTCTTAGATTTTCTTGCCTAGAAAAAAGGTCAGTTATGAATCGAAAGGACTTGCCTTTTAGATACTCTTTACGTGGCAAGGATTCTTTAAAGTTGTGAGCTAGAGAAGGGATCCTCTCAGAAAAAAAAAAAAAAAAAGTGGGTGTGGGCCCACAATAGGCAATGGAACAGACTTACAACTTGATATGTAAAAATGAACAAATTTTTAAAATAATTGTACCAACTTGTACTGAAAGAGACAACTACAATGAAAAGGTATCTCAGGCATCAAATTTCTATGAGCAGGAAGCAGGCTGTAAAATTTACTCAGCTGAGAGCTTGGCCATTTCTTATGGAAAAGAAGGAATGACTCAGTTTGGAGCCAAGGAAGAAGGATGGAGCCAAAACCAGAATTCAACAACCCCAGGGGGCAAAACTGGACCTTAATCAGCATATGTTTCCTGCAACCAAAGGGAGAAGAATTATCACCTGAGCCCAGATGGATTTCACATTGCTGTAGAACAATGACTTTTATGTGCTTCTATTTCCTATTTAAATGGATATGTCTATAGTATTAATCATGTCCTCCACTCTATGCCAAATGTGTGTGAAGCAGGTAAATTGTCTCTTTGATGTACAGATTTTCAGATTAAGAAGCACTTTATTTGAGGAGTCTCATTCACACCTGGACCTGATTTAGATAATGAAATGCTAAGCTTTAAACCTGATTGTGATAATGAGATAAAACTTCAGGAGTCTTGGGAAGGACTGAGTATACTTTGCACTCGGGAGGGAAAGGAGTCATTAGAATCCAGAGAGAAGGCTGTGGAAGTTAGTCTGCAAAGACCACCTTCCTCTGCCCCCCTACAGTGAACCACACCTCCCAGTATTCACTCCCCAAAGTTCTGGACACCACCTACATTGAATCTCAGCCGATGCTATATATTCAATAGATTGCAGAAGAATTATACCCCATGACTTTCCAAAAATCCTTACAGCTTCTGAAGAGATTGCTTAGAATGTTTACCAGTGGGATGCTCCGGAGAGCATGCTATATGAAGTGCAAGTCACATGGAAAGCCAAGCACAGATTTCCTGTAAATATTCCCAGCTGAGTTTCCAGGCCACAGCAAACATCATCTAACAGCCATGTTAAGGAACAATCAGTCAAGCTCAATGGTTGTAGCCCCAGTCAAGAACTGCCTACCACAACATGAAAGACTCAAAGCAAGAACCATCTATCTGGAATGAGTCAACCCACAGAGTCTTTAGAAGTAACAGTAGTTTTTGTTTAAACCAGGGAACAAAACTTTTTTTTTTCTTTTCTGTAAAGGGCCATATTTTAGACTTTGCAAGCTACATATGGTCTCCATCACATATTCTTTTTTTTTTTTTTTAATTATTTTAAAATGTAAAGGTGATTCTTAGCTCAGAGATCATAGGAAAACAGACCACAGATCAGATTTGGCCAATCAGCTAGTAATTTGTGAACCCTGCTTTGATTTACTAACACAGAGTGTTCTGTTACACAGCAATAAATAAATGAATATGAAATGGTATGCATAAGGATTAGCACATGGAGGTCGAGGCAAGATGGCAGAGGTAGGAGGCACAGAGAGCACTGGGTCCCAGAAATCCAGCTAAAGAGGCAGAAAACCACTCTAAAAGCCGGCAAACACAACAGGAGAGAGAAGAGAATAAGAACAGCAATTCTAGGAGCAGACAATTGCCCACTTTCAGAAAGGTAGGACGTGTGGAAAAAGTGAATTTAAAGCGATGGGAAGAGAGACCCCAGGGGGAGGGGCCGGCTCCCAGCAGCCACAGAGCCGTGGAGCACAAAATCCGCAACTTCTAGTCTGCTCTGCTGAAGGACATCGCTATAGAGGCTAACCGGGGGTTCAGCCCTCACCAGAACAGTGTGGTTTCAGGACCCGTGGGGTCACCGAGGGACCAGGGGAGCCCGAGTGTGGCAGAGCTCCCAGGTATTGGGGCGGAGAAGCCGGCAGCAGAGGGGCCATGGAACGCCGCATAGGCCTACCTTGGACTATAGGAACTGAGACATATAGTTCATATAGGGCTGCCGTACTCCAAGCGGGGACCCCACAGGAGGCAGCTCCAGAGACTCCCCCTCCTTCCTCCTCCGGGAGGAGCGGTGCGGGAGCGTGCAGCAGGAATCTGCTGGTTTGGGGACTCCAGACAGGGCCATGAGCACCACAAATAGAAGCGCTCCGCCACGGGCTAGCTGAGCACAGAGCACCGACTGAGGACAAGGGAGA
>CM053609.1:71941184-72017506 GCA_028646535.1 Procyon lotor | reverse complement strand
ACCTCACACCAGTCAGAATGGCTAAAATTAGCAAGTCAGGAAATGACAGATGTTGGCGAGGATGCGGAGAAAGGGGAACCCTCCTACACTGTTGGTGGGAATGCAAGCTGGTACAGCCACTCTGGAAAACAGTATGGAGGTTCCTCAAAAAGTTGAAAATAGAGCTACCCTATGATCCAGCAATCGCGCTACTGGGTATTTACCCTAAAGATACAAATGTGATCCGAGGGGGCACGTGCACCCGAATATTTATAGCAGCAATGTCCACAATAGCCAAACTATGGAAAGATCCTAGATGCCCATCAACAGATGAATGGATAAAGAAGATGTGGTATATATACAATGGAATACTATGCAGCCATCAAGAGAAACGAAATCTTGCCATTTGCAACGATGTGGACGGAACTGGAGGGTATTAAGCGAAATAAATCAATCAGAGAAAGACAAGTATCACATGACCTCTCTGATATGAAGAATTTGAGAGGCAAGGTGAGAGTTTGGGGGGGTGGGGGGAAGAAATGAAACAGGAAGGGATGGGGAGGGAGACAAACCATAAGAGACTCCTAGACTCATGAAATGAACTAAGGGTGGCTGGGAGGCAGGGGGGTAGGGATAGGGTGGCTGGGTTATGGACATTGGGGAGGGTATGTGCTATGTTTAGTACTGTGAAATGCATAAGCCTGATGATTCATGGGGTAAATAATACATTATATGTTAATAAAATTTAAAAAAAATTTAATAAAAATTAAAAAAAAAAAGAAAAAAAGAATTAGCACATGTGTTTTACCATAGAGGCAGCTTTAGGGAAGTAGGTGTGTCTTCAATATCTATGTAACCCCATGTTTATAGCAGAGTGAGTACGCTATCAATATGTTACCTATAATTCTGTTTATGAAACATGACTCAGTTATATTTCAAAATCCCTTTAAAATATTTTCTAAAATATTATGTATTCATAAAAAATAAGACCTAATATAATGCATATGCAAGGTTTTGAAAATAAACTGACAAAAACATCCTGCTAGTAGTAATTATTACTTTATGTTGATTTAGAATGCACGCTAGGGTCAAAAAAAAAAAAAAAGCAGAGTACTGATCATGCTACCATATGATAAACCCCAAAAATACTATACTAAATTAAAGAATTTAATTAAAGAATTCAAATGCATAGGATTACATATTTTATGGTTCCATCTTTATGAAATTTCCAGAAAAGGAAAATCTAGAGATAGAAAGCAGGTAATGGTTTATCAAGGTGGGGAATTGAAGCAGAGTTAACTGAAAATTGGCATGAGAAAATTTTAGGGTACAGATAATGTTCTAAAACTAGAATGTATTGATAGTTGTATAATCCTATGAAGTTACTAAAAATCATACCATTAAAATGTGTGAGTCTTACGGAATGTAAATTAAGTTATGCCTCAATAAATGTATAAAAGTATAACAAACATCCATATTTTCATTGCAGCAATATGGAAAAAAGGTCAACTTCTTTGTGTCAATTTGAAAAGAAAAAGCCTTAAAAATGTATTTTTAATACAAAGATATGTTCTGTGAAACACTGTCAAAATAGATTTAATGTTCTTTACTGCACCATTTTGCATTTCACAAATTATTTCCTTTGAATCGATACACTCATTAACATATATCACATTATACACATTAACAAATATCACCACCATTTTATCATTCCTAGAGAAAAGGCATATTACAGGGTAAAGTCATTTTATTTCAAGTTACCTCCCCCTGCATAATATTAAGATTTCAGAAAAGTAACAGAAACTTTTGATGTGCCTTAGAAATTCCAATGGGAAATACAATTCCCAGTTATTTCTTACCAGTCCTTACTCCCAACCATTCTTTAAAATAATAGTAGGGATTACATAACTAATGGAAGCTTAAAAAAAATTATTATCTTCATCCCTGAGAACAGAGTAACAGGTCCTGAAAGCTGTAAATCACTTCTTTGTAATTATAAACTCTAAATATACAGAAAATATAAGAATATCAAGCAACAAATAAAACAAATGTTAAAGTAAAATCAATAATTTCATTAATTTTTTAGTGATTCCTTCACTTCAAAAATACATGCATAAGTAATAGCTTAGGTTATAATCTGATTGCAATTAAACTTTTTTCTATCACTGGGCCCTATACCATTACAGAAAGGTATAGCACCAATGTACATACACATGTATACACAAAATGTCCCATCGATTTGCAAGGCTTCAAGTAGCCCCCAAGTGCAATGGACCATGTACAGAATAAAAACCACTGACAAAATGTGAATTGATGCTTGATTATTTTCAAAAGGTCAGCCCTGTGCATCAGGAGTGGCACAAAATACTAAGCAAGACATGAATATTAAATGCAGAGACTTTGCTTTTCTTTTAAACACATTTGGGCAGGGAAAAAATATCCTTTGATTTATTAAATGCGCTTAACCTCAGTAAGAACTTATACAGAATTATGGTGTCAGTGCTTGACAGGGTCTCTGATATAATCTAAATGTTTTCACTTGAGTTGTTCAGACTTTTTTTTTTTTAAATTAATAATCCTTCACCCATGATACCGTGATCTTGTTGAGAGCTGGACGTACATCCTAGATCCTAGAAAGCAAAAAGACTTGGCATTAATTAAATAAGAACAAACCCTAAGGACTGAACAGACTGCGAATTACAGATCACAGAAAATTCAAATGGAGAATGATGACACAAGAAGGATTAAAGAAAAGTGAAAGTTAATAGCAGGATTAAAATGGATTTGGAGGATGTTTGCTTCCAGCCAAGTTGGAGGGACAGAAATTAAATTTCTACTCCTACCTTAGACAACTAGAAAATTAGACAAAATATATAACAATGATTTTCAGAAATTAGATAATAAGCAGTTACGGACTATTCCCTGTGAGAAGGAAAATCAATAAAATGAGCCCTAAAATTATACCAGTTTATCGCAAAGACCCAACAAAGGGAAGAGGAACCCACATAAAGCCTGGTGGTCTCTTTAGGCAAGGGACAAAGATCAGATTTTGAGAGGATGAACTACTTAGAAAATATGGTGCAGAGCACTGAAGAATAGGGAACCAAGCAGAGAGAGCTCTGGAGATCTTCAGAGACTTCCTTTAAGTCTTTGGCTTAGTACAGATCTGTACATTTCTAAGTAGAAACTACATCAACTGGGAAACAACAACCAAAATGAGGAGGCATAAAAATTCCCAAAGCCCACACAAAGCTAGAAGTAGTCTGTGTTCTTAGCCAGAATGGTGAAGTTTCATAAGACATGGAACATCAAATTAAGTTCACAGAAGGCCATTTCTTTGTAATGGGATTTAATTACACCAAGCACCAACAGAAAATTCTTCAAAGCAAACCACCACAGATCCAAATAACTTAAGTGTATACCAAAAGAGTACCCAACATTACTTAAAGAAACATAACAAAATCCCTAATACTCACCATAATAATCATAATGCCTCGAACCTGAGCATTAATTTTGAAACTTGCCAGGAAGCAGAAAATATAATCTATAACCAGGAGATGAGTCAAACAACAGAAACAGAGGCATAAATGACTGAGAAAATGGTATTAGCAGGCAAAGGTATTAAAACAACTACTAAATATTTTTCACATGTTTAAAAATGTAATATAAAAATGACCATGATAAGAAAAACTAGAAGCTATTTTAAAAGACCCAAATGTAAAATACAGAGATAAATTCAATACCTGATAGAAAGTACACTGGATAGATTTAACAGAAGATTAAAACTTCAGAAGCAAAAGATCTGTAAACTAGAAGTAGAAATAGAAATTACATAAAATGAAGCATGCAAAGAAAAAAAGGCTGAAAAAAAAACAAACAGAGGCTGAGTAGATAATATTAAACATTTAATGTTTGTAAACTGTCGAGTCCTGGGGTAATGGGAGGCAAAAACACATTGAAATAAAGACCCAAAACTTCCAAATTCATAAAAACCATAAGCCCACACATTCTAAAGAATATAGATGCAATGGAACACATGAAAGCCAACCATAATCAAACTGCTAAACAGCAAAGGAAAAAAAAAAAAACTTCAAAGCAGACAGGGAAAAAATATTACATAAGACAGAACACAAATAAGAATCACAGATTTCTCATTAGAAGCAATGCAAACTTAAAGGACAATGAATGACATGTTTAATGTGTTAATTTTTTTAAATAAATCTGTTTATCTAGAATTTTATATTCAGAGAAAAAATATTTCAACAATAAATATGAAATTTTAAAAAATTAGTTAAAAATTAAAAAGCTGGAAATATTTGTTTCCAGAAAATCTGCATTGAAATAAATGTTAAAAGACATTTTTAAGGCAGAAGAAAATATTAGATGAAACCTTGCATTTACCCAAGGCAATGGAAAGCACAGGATATTGTAAATATGTTAATAATGTAAATGTTTTCTCATTTTAAAGTTATTTAAAAGATAATGTACAGCTTGAAGCAAAAATAATAACAGTAAACTGTGTAGCTTGTAATTTATGTAAAAGAAAAATGTATAGGGGCTCCTGGGTGGCTCAGATAGTTAAGCATCTGCTTTTGGCTCAACTCAAGATCTCAAGGTCCTGGGATCAAGCATGGGTGCTCTCTGCTCAGTGACGAAGGACTCTGCTTCTCCCTCTCCCTCTGTGATCTCTCTCGCTTTCACTCTCTCAAATAAATAAATAAAATCTTTTAAAAAAAGGAAAGAAAAAAGTATAGTAGCAAAAATGTAAGTATGAGGAGGAAAATAGGATACTGTTATAACTTTCTTACAATATACAAAGACATAGTACGTATCTCAAACTAAACTATAATAAGTTAAAAATTGATAATATAAACTCTAGAACTCTCCCCCCAAAAAGAGTTGTTCAATAATGGAGAAAAAAATAACATTAAATAATATTGATCAGAAAGAAGGCAGGACCCAATCACATTAATAATTACATTATTATTATTATTTTTAATAATTACATTATTAAATGTAATTAATTAATTACATGTATTTACATGTAATTACATGTAAATACATGTATTACATGTAATTACATGTAAATACATGTATTACATGTAATTACATGTAAATACATATAATTACAATTAAATGTAATAATTACATTATTAAAAATCAAATTAAATTATTTATTTATTTATTTATTTATTTAAATAATTAGAATAATTACATTATTATTAATTACATATAATTACATATAATTAAATAATTACATTATTATTAATGCTGTGAAATGTGTAAGTCTGAAGATTCACAGACATGTACACTGGGGCAAATAATACACTACATGTTAATAATAAATAAATAAATAAATAAATAAATAAATAAATAAATAATTGCATTGAATGTAAATGATCTAAACATCTCAAAAATTGACAGTGATTGTCAGGTGATAAAAAGCAAAACCCAACTAAATGCAACATACAAACAACTCATTAATTACGAAGTCAAAGAAAGAAAAAAATTAAAATAATGGGAAAAGATGTACTACAACTAAATAAAAGAAAGCTGGAATGACTTTTTTACTGTCAGATATAATAGATTTGGGAGCAAAGAATATTACCAGGGATAATGAGGGAAATTAGTTAATAATCACAAAGTCAATGCATCAAGAAGACATGAGAATATTAAATGTGTATGCAGCCAATATCAGAACTTAAAATAGATAAAACAAGGGGCACCTGGGTGGTTCAGTGGGTTAAAGCCTCTGCCTTCAGCTCAGGTGGTGATCTCAGAGTCCTGGGATCGAGCCACACATGGGGCTCTCTGCTCAGTGGGGAGCCTGCTTCCCCTTCACTCTGCCTGTCTCTCTGCCTACTTGTGATCTCTCTCTCTCTGTGTCAAATAAATAAAAATTTAAAAAAAAAAATAGATAAAACAAAAGTGGATAGACCTCAATGGAGAAAAATTTAGAATTACAGTTAAAGATTGCAACACTACTCTCTAACAGAAGTAGACAAATCAGTAAGGATGTGGAATAACTAAATAGCACTATTATTCAACTTATTCCGATATAGAAAACACCAATGATGCCCATTTACCAAGCAGAGCACAATAAACTTAAACTTTCAAGTGCACATGAACATTCATCAAGATCGACCACATTTTGAGTCATAACATAAGGCTATATAATCTAAGAGGATTAAAGTTATATAAATTATAAAAATACACAAAAAATAAGTATAAAAGTGCATTTTTTGGAATGTAGCTAAAGCAATCTTTAGAGTGAAACTTGTAACATTCAATGCTTATATTAAAAAAAAAAATTCACAAATCAAAATCTACGTGTCCACCTTAAGAAACTAGTAATTGAAAAGTAAATTAGGGCGCCTGGGTGGCTCAGCTGGTTAAGCGACTGCCTTCGGCTCAGGTCATGATCCCAGCATCCGGGATCAAGTCCCACATCAGGCTCCCAAATCCAGGAGAAGTCTGCTTCTCACTCTGACCTTCTCCCCTCTCATGCTCTCTCACACTCTCTCTCTCTCTCTCTCTCTAATAAATAAATAAATAATCTTAAAAAAAAAAGAAAGAAAGAAAAGCAAATTAAACCCAAGAAGAAAGGAGAGAACAATAAATATAAACCTAAAAATCAATGAATTAGAAAGATGGGACATCAGCATAGACCCTACTGACATTAAAAAAAAAACAAGGGAATATTATATACAACCTAGTGCCAATAACAACTTAAGTAAAATGGAAAAAAATAACCCCAAATATGAAATTTATCAAAGAAAGTAGATCCATGGTCCTCTTCCTTATAAATGACAAAGTTAACAGAGATGTGGAATGCTGTCTTCAGAAATCCCGTACCTGAAGCTCTGCTTTCTGGCTATGAGTCAGAGTTTTTTCTGTCAAAGTGACACAGAGGCCCCTGGTGAGAGTTCAGTGCTTCTTTCATATTGATATAATTTCAAACAGCACAATTCCTAACAGACTAAGATTTTGGAGAACTACATTTCTCAGTGACTAAAAAAATCAACAGTCATTCCAAGAAGAAAATAGTTAGGAGTCTGAAGAGCTATAGCTTGTTCTTGGGAGAAATATTGTTTCCTATTAACTTTGCAATGGGCCATTTCTATGCGTACTACACCAGTCTTATCAATAGTAAAGGAGAATTTTCCTTTCTCAGTTCCCCCTTTTGGCCAATAGCACACAAATTCAGCTCTTCGGTCATGGCATAGATAAAATGATTAAAATCCTGCATTCGTGAGGAAACTTTATAACCATAGTCAAGGATTTTTCTAATGCATGGCCTGCATTCTTGTTACCTAATTTTTTTTTTCAAGGTATATAACTGGCATGTCTTTTCAATACCTTACAATTACAAATATTAGACCCCTGTAATGGGCTTATGTGGTTTTTCTGGTACCATACATACAACGGGAAAAAGTTACACATTCCTATGCATTTGCCATGAGTCCAAAGATTTAATAATTAGGTAAAACGTGGCCAGGAGCTGAAGCATTCAGGATGTGAGAAGAAAGAACGTGACTAAGGAAAGCCATACATAAACTCCTACTGACCACCAGCAGGCCGCCCTGGAGCAGGGCCCCTGGGTACTGGAGTAATGTGGTCTTTAGGCTTGGGATCTGGAACCCAAAAACCAGATCCCAAGCCTAAAGACCCCCTTTAAACATCTTCAAATGGATTTAATTACCCCCACTAATAGAGTAGAAATATATTTGATGATTATATGTCCTATTTTCAGATTTGATCAAAGCTTGGTGCGTGCATGTGCATTCTATACACACACACACACACACACACACACACACACACACTTCACTTTTCTTTTATGTCTGAGATATCCCTCATTGTCTATCTAGTGACAGAAAAACTTATTTCCCAAAATTTTTACTAGGAGATGTATAAAATGCTATTCATTACTCAGAATCTCTATTGTTCATATTATTCTGACTTTGGGTAAGATAAATAGGACAAATAAAACTTTCAACCTCAAGTTAGCTGAGCTTATATACAAAAGGCCCTGGATCTCTATTAATGTTCCCACTGTTTAAACTGTGTTCTTACTCCCAGGGAAGTATTTTGTACTCTATATTCACAAAAACTGAGCAGTGCCACTTTTTTTTTAAATCTCTGCCAACTGATCAAAAATGTATTTACTTTCTGTTTTTTGTACCAGTGAGATTGAATTTTCACTTATTTACTGACATTTGCATTTCATCCTTTGTGAACAGCTTATTTGTGACCTTTGCCAATTTTGCTAATGGTGAACTGACTTCTGGAGATTAACATATTATAGATATTACACCTCTCTTCAAAGGCATTTCAACAAATTCAACTATTTCTGCTAACATATAATAAAATCTCAAACTACAAAAGAAATTATTCAAAATGGATAAAACAAAAACATTTCAGACATCAAAATGAACTCAATTATAAGCATTGGGATGTTTCTGCCAAATTATTTCCAACCAGAGGTACCATAAAAATCATTAATAAGCAATTATAAAATATATTTTTGGATTTCATTTTGCCTGTCAAATATGTTGAAACACAACACAGTTATTCCTAGAAGCATAGAAAGGAAAAGTATTCTCACCTATGCCTTTCTTCTGCCTAATCATTCATATCATTGAGTGCAACTAATATGAGTTACTTAAATTTTTATTTTTCACTTCACCTCAAAATCTGGATCTGCCCTTTATTCTTCTCCCTCCAGGCTTTAGGAGAAGTGGATGTCCTCAGACCACTCTCCCATCTCTACCCCAACATATCCTCTATCTAGATATGTATTCCTCCTTTTGGATTAGCTCATAAGTTCTTCCTTCTTGGTGTTCAATACTCCTTTTTTACTCAGTCCTTGGTCTTATCTCCTTATAATCTCACATTCCATTACCCACAAAATACTGACACCCCCCCCACACAAATTCCTATCCAATCCCTTTCATTTTCTTCAACATAAAACTTACTGAAACAGAACACTGCATTTATATCTACAGCTTCTATTTTTTCTTTTCTCTTCTACCCATGAGTTCTGATCCTACTTACCTAAAAGTGTCATCTCATCTCTATAGTATGAAATATCTCCCATGTTACCCACCCTTCTTATTTTTCTTCTCTTCCCCAAACATGGTTGTCTTTCTTCAAAGCTGGTTACTATTTTGAAGACTCTTGTCCAGGCTCCTTCTGTTCTGCTCATTCTTAACTGAATCTTAATTATCAGATCTCTCTACTCTTTTACCACTTTATTCCTTATAAAAACACCAAGTTCCATTACTTAAATGCAAGCCCTATATGAAGAAATTCCCTCATTTTATATTTTTGGCACTATCTTTTCCCTGAGTTCTTAGCTTCTAGTTACATAGAAACCTACCCAGTCCATGACTGTAAGAGCTATATTCCTTCTGCATATAGAACAGAACTCAGACTTTCAGCCAAGTATTCCAATTTATTTTTAGTAGAGGTATCTACATGCTTCATTAATGTGATTTCTTATCCTTCTCTATACAGTTATTCCCACAATATACCTAGTGATCTTCTAACTTTTTTGGCTTTGTTTAAGGTCTTTTAAAGTTTTCCATAACACCTCCCTGAAAGACCGTATCATGATGAAACTTTTATTGCTCTAAATTCCTGGAAATGTTCTTTTGCATAGTACAGACACAATCAATTTTTTTTAAATTTTTTAAAGATTTTATTTATTTGACAGAGAGAAACACAGCGAGAGAGGGAACACAAGCAGAGGAAATGGTAGCGGGAGAAGCAGGTTTCCCGCTGAGCAGAGAGCCCAATGTACGGCTCCATCCCAGGACCCTGGGATCATGACCTGGGCCGAAGGCAGACGCTTAATGACTGGGCCACCCAGGTGCCCCGAAACAATCAATTTTTAAGTTGAATCTTAATACCAAAAATGTTGCTAAATGTTTTTAATCTTTTATGTTATCTGGGTGGCCTTAAAAGTTATAATTTACTAATCATCTGGAGCAATGAAAGAAGTCTAAAATTTAATCATTATTATAAAATCTGTATCAGTGTTGATTCTAGAAGTAAGAAAATAAAGATTTCAACAAATGCAAATGTCTACACAGTTAGCTAGAAAACACATTTACATATTTTAAGAGTCAAAGAAGCAAATGATCAAAGCATGAGAGCAATTTATGAATCTAGGGGTAAAGAAAAATTATGGAATTAATCTGCAACTTGAATGCAAATATGTAACCACTCCCAAATGGCAATTATAGAGCAACTTAGATAAGAATTCAGTCTTCCTTAAATCTCTGTATTATCTCCAGAAAATTGAGAGTCTACCCCAAATTATATGGGAGTTACCCCCCAAATTGATTGAAATAACATATATTTGTATAGCAAATAAGCATCCAAAGGAAGATTTATAATTAAGCATAAAAATATTTATAAAATCAAAGCAATGATATTAATACTTTCAGTTAACATGAGTATTTATTTTTGTATATTTATAACATCTAAGAGAATATTAAAGCTTCAATAAATCCCATTTAAAATATATAATTAAATTATTACTTTAAACTTGATTTTAAGTTGAAATTAAACAATCTTAACTATTAGACTATTAAATGAATTTTACCATAAGTTTCATGATTAGACTTTTAAAATTTAGTGCTTTAGAGAGAATGTCAATCAGAAAATTGAAATACTTTAAGAGATATTCCACATACTACATTTAAATTATTTAAAGTTCTAAAAAACTTAATATTAAATTTTTTTAATGGAACCAAATATTATTCAGCTACCTTTAGCAATTCTTTACTAGAATATGTTGGATTTAGAAGTAGAGCAAGCATTTTGTCTGAGCTTAAGGCTTAAGAATTAGTTTTGTTTAGAACTTCAAAAATTTAAGATTTCTGAAACTGAAATTAATTTCTACTTAGTAATTTTCATATGCAAAACCAATTTCAAAGACACATATATAAGTAGCCTCGAATTAATATTTCATTAATGATATGGAAACACAGGCCACTAAATATGAAAAGATTTACTTGAGGTCACTAAAGTGTCAAGAGTCCTAAGTAGAACTTAGACCTCAGGAAGTTGATGTTAGTATGTAGTAAAGTTACAAATTTCCAAAAAGTCTAAGTAACATGTAGAGCAATTTAATGAGCTACATCATTAATTAGAATAACATCTCTAAGAGAGGTTATAGAATGAGGAATTGAAATTATATATGATTTCATCAACCTAACTTTCTAGATGAACACCTCCTAAGCGTCCATTGTGTTATAACTTTTCTTGGCTTGTTTCAAATAGAGTAATATATTCTTGAGGAAAAGCAATTGTAAGAAGAATTTTTTTTTTCCATTCAAATTGTTAGAAGACATCAGAGTTTCCTGAATCTGCAGTTCCTGTTTTGAAGATTCCTCTGTCTCTGTTTCTTGATAAAATTTAATAGGAAAGTCAAGGAGGTAGACTATAGGAATTGAAAAACTCATTGATATTAATAGAATGGAGAGCTAAAATCCTTTTCACCTATATCAGTGCACATGGGGCCAAAGTATTACCTCTGAATGAATAACAAAGGGATGTTCTGGCTAGATTACTAGGTGTATTTTTGGGTTTTTGTCTTTGTATCAAGTATACAAATCTCAAGTCCTTTAGGAATGAGGTAGTATCAATGAATACATAAAATAAATGAATTTGGCCAAGTATATATAATGGGCCTGAGCACTACAAGGAGACTTAAAAAGCACATAAACGTACGGCTCAAAAAAATTTGTTTACATTTTTGTCTAACATCATGTCATATGAGTCTCGACATCTGATTACAGAATGGCTGCAATTATTCTTCCAGCTAGTCTTGTCAAGACATTCATCATGTCCTTTCATAGAAGAGTGTAAACCAGAGATATTGACTACTTTAATAAACCCTATTTTATGTCATTTTGATTGATCTGACCAAATACTAATGGGAATGGTTCTTGACATTTTTCTGTTCCTGATTGTTAAAACAGAGCTGTCCCAGAACTACCCAGAGGCAACTCTACATTGAAAAGCTGAGGTACGTGATCTACAAAAGCATCGGAGCATACTATAATTCTAAATAGAAATAGTAAGTTATTTCAAACCATCATATATATTCTATTGCATGTATAAATAACCAGCTGTCTCTGTGATTCTGAGCAAGAATCACATTTTCTGTTTCTTTTTTAAGAAATATTTTGTTGTCAGTATAGAAACCATCCAAATCTGACAATTTATACATTAGGTAGTTGTTCTCTCTCAATTTTTATCCAATTTATGTCTAGTGGCTTAGAAATTAAACAATTGTAAGGTTTGGAGTTATTTATTTGAAACTGTACTTCTAGAGTATCTGTATTTTAACAGATGCTCTTTTTTTAAATGTCATTTTTTACAAAGGATATACTATAATTTATGCATATTTTATTAATAGTGGATTTCTTTAAATTTGTTTTGTGTAATTATTTTTAAACTGACTCAATATTGTTCTGATATTGACAACATGACCATATATTGAGTGTAAGTGCATTTTTGGCTTATTCAAATATGAGAAACATGAACTAATATATTAAAACCTGACTCTGATCAATTCTTAGTGAAAGCACATGACTAGAACTAAAACACTGAATGTGTATAATATTAAGCCTCAAATAATTCTCCTCCAAATCTCTCTACCAACTTTTTAATTAGGTAGAAGGACATGGACATACTCATGTATAGATTCTTCATGTCCTTAGATATCCCACATCATCACGTATACTAGATCCTTATACAGAGGTTTTAAATTTCAAACAAATCATCATTAATGCCCCCACCACCCCACACCCCACCCATGATTTAAAAACTGATATTCTGGGGTGCCTGAGTGGCTCAGTCTTTAAGCGTCTTCGGCTCAGGTTATGATTCCAGGATCCTGGGACTGAGCCCTCCATCTGGCTCCCTGCTCAGTGGGAAGCCTGCTTCTCCCTCTCTCACCACCCCTGCTTGTGCTCCCTCTCACGCTGTGTCTCTCTGTTAAATAAATAAACAAAATCTTAAAAAAAAAAAAAACCAACTGATATACTGACTTCTTTTCCTGAAAGCTCAAAAATACAATTTAGGGATGTTTATAATACATTCTATCTTCTATTTTCTCAGTTTTTAATGTTATTGCTAAAATGTACTCCATTTTCTGTGTTTTGTTCAAGGGTAACTCAATACCACTGCAAATTAGAACTATTAAAAACATCACAATAAAGATTTGGGTTTTAAAAGGGAAAAAGTTTTTTTCAGAACCAGAAGCACCACTTGAATAAATTATTTGATATATACTGAAACAGCATAGAGCTTCTTTACAAAAAATGGTCAGCACGACAGAAGCATTTCACCTGAAGGGAAGCAAAACTGTCTGCAAGTACTTGAAGAGTAATTTCAAGGGGCCTCTGCTACTATTTCCTAGACAGATAAAGCTTAGAATTACAAGACAACAGTCTAACCTATAACAGATTTTTTTAAAATGCTAGATGCAAAGATAAAAGATATACACCTGGTATAAAGATGACGAAATGATAAAATTGTTATTGAAAAAAATCATAACATTTCCATCCTAGAGCTCTTAAAGGGAAAACAGCCACCTGGATTGGAAATTGAAGGTAAAATTCTCTTTATCTGTATAAAGATGAATCGGATGACAGTTTATGGTGTTTGGTCTTCTGCACCAAAGAAATGGGGTACGGAAAAAAAATTAAAGGACTCAACAAAACTTACAAAGAATACTAATTAATCTGTGGGGATATATGGGAATGGTGTGAGACATGGAATATTTTTATTTCAAGTTGATACTATCAAAGAGGAGAGACCTCAGATACACACATTCTTTATTGTATGTGTGACAAATTTTCCTACTTTAATAATTTAGATGACCTCTACTTGGTTACTCATTCAACGTTGTTCAGCAACTACGTAACCTCCTGAGAAAATGAATGAGCATCTAGATGATTGTGTGTGTTCAGAAATATCTTGCCAATAAAATGGCAAGTTCATCGTGTATTTAGGATTTCATTTGAGATGAAATTGTTCCTTATATAATTCCAATGCTAGTCATGATAATTTCAACGGCGGATATTTACATGTGACCATAATATCTCATAGGACCTGTTTGGCGCTAACCTATTTATTGAGCATGGAGTGCTCACACTCAGTGAACACCAAGTGCTGTCATTCACTTTGGGTGACATCCATGAGGACTTTCTTCAACAAAATGAGAGACAGATTACTCTAGTATCTTTCAGGTGAGTGGACATCCTTCTACCTGTCTACTAGAATTCTGTTTACTTATCTGTTTGGCAATTTATATATGCATCTAGAATACATTTGTCATTGGCTAGCTGTCAAATCTAATCCGTGAGTGACTGCACACTACAAAGACAGAAAATATCTGATAAAATGATCAATTTATAACATTTGAAAAATTACACTATTTCCAAGATATCTATAGGGCTTAAGCACTCTTGACAATAAGCACAATGCAAACAACTTGCATTGGAAATCTTTTTAATTATCCAGAAAAAAAGTTAAAACATTACAAATATCAATCTAAAGATGTCTTTTACGCAGAGCTGCAAGAATTTTTAGGTCTCTCCTCTCCTTCTGCCATCATAAAGTTGCCAATTTAACAGTTGGTAACTTTTGAATGTAATGTTGAATCTCAATTTGTGTCTGCCTGCAATCAGAGTGTACCACAGGGAAGCCTGATAAAAAATCCTTTGGTGGCTCATATTCTTTCCTTTCTAACCCTTATTACATCGTTTGCTACTAATAGTCTTGGTTTCTTTGTCTATTTTTCTCTGAATTATGCTTGTCTCTCATTAAGAAGCAGCTGGGAGCCTATGACTAACAAAATGGACTATTATACCAGCAGAACAAAGTCATGTCTCTTAAAAATACTCATTTTAACTCTAGAATATGGCAAATAAATGTTACAGACATTCAGACCTTATATAAAATTTAAAATAGACTGAAGAGGCTATTTAAGTCTGTTTGCCTTAATGAAGTGCATCAATGATATCAAACTGAAAACCAACTGTAAATTCTACTCATAGCTTTTTTAGCTTCTCAATAAATATTTCCTTTCCAAGAAGCACATAGACTTAACTCTAAGCCAAGAGAAACAACAAGCAAAAGCACACACGTAAAATGAAGGGGATTAGGAACAATATCTGAGGAAACAAAAACATATTTACTAGAAATGTTCAACAGGAGAGACTGATGCTAAGTTGTTGATGGTAACAACACCCTAAGCTCTTCTCATTCTATGTACAGTTAATTAGGCCAAAGGACAATGATAGGTCATAAATACTGAGAAAAGCTAAAGCCTTCTTTTCTTTTTTTAATACCAAAAAGTCAGTCAAAGGATGGTGAGAATAGAGAGAAAAGATCATCACTGTTTCAATCAAGAAGTTATGAAGAGAAAAAAAGACTGCTCTGAAAAGAATATTAACTGCATATAAAATAACTGTACTTCTCACATATGCGGATTACATAGCCTGCTATTATAGTTTCTTTTCTTCTTTTCAGTTGCTCTGTTTTATTCATGTGACCATGCCTTGTCTTCACAACTAGAATGTAAGTTTGTTGAGGGAAGGCAGAACCAATTTTAGATTTGAGCTTACTTTCATTTGTCCCAAGATGTGGTAAAGGTGATGCTTAAGTAATAATTTTGAATGAAAAAAATATTCTGCATATTACATAGTAAATCTTTTTAAAATTTACTCTTTTATGTACAGGCAGAGTAACAACTCCCAGGTAAGCTAGCTTCTAAAATTCCCTGAACAAGAGGGATTAGGTAAGATTAACTTCTACTAGCATGTTCTGGTCTATACATTTTGTTTTTGTTTTTGTTTTGTTTTGTTTGTTTTTTTAGTTTATTTTAAAGTTCCAAATAATTAACAAACAGTGTAATACTCATTTCAAGTGTAGAATTTAGTGATTCAATACTTACATATAACGCCCAGTGCTCATCACAGTGCTCTCCTTAATGCTCATCACCCATTTAACCCCCCTACTCACCTCCCCTCTGGTAACCATCAGTTTGTTCTCTACAGTTAACAGTCTGTTTCTTGGTTTCCATAATATTTTTCCATAACTAGTTTTTTCAAAATGCACTATTGTCAAAAATCGTATTTAAAAATTATTTCCAATTATTTGCTGCAAAAGCAAAGAGCTCTGAGCAAATCCAGTATTTATAACTGCTATAAATTTGCTCAGGAAAGAATGGCATGTCTTTTCCCATCATTGCCAGGATAACCCACTATACCTTTATAACTTCGTATTCTAAACAAAGCACAGAGATGCTCCAACAAGTGGCAAGGTTGTAAGAGCACCAACATCTTTCATAATAAGTGCTATTTCTAGATCGCCAACCTATTACCACAAATAGTAGCCTACCTGGCATAATTGAGGCTTTTAAATAATAAATTATTTTATATATTGCTTACTTCATGAAAATTCATTCTGCTGAATATTTATAATCTTCCTGACCTAAAAATATCATAATTTATACATCAGATGATGGCATTAACAAAGTTATCCTCCTTTCTCTCACTCTCATCCATTAAAAATAAAATATATAAGGGAAAAGAAACCAAAACTCAGGCATCTCAATACTAATCTTTAGCAAGATTATTTAAAGCCAAAGTTTTTACATTTTTTTCTCTTTTCTACCATTTCCTGCCTAAATTTCTATAAAATATCACATCATATTTTTCTACATTTCCCATCATCAACACATATATGTTCTATCGGAATTGATTTCTATAGCTCTGTGCTTTAGGCAGTAGGCAGTATCATAACCCCAGTGACACATACAATAATGCAAAGTGTTAATCATGGGGGTAGAACCCAGGGCACTGCAAATTTGGCATTTTCAAAAAGGTCCAGATGCAGTGTATAGACATTCTCTATTTGCTCATTAGCATTCCATCATCATACAATGCTTGCCAATGAACAGCAGTGTAGTTTTCCAAAACTCACTTTAGAAAATAGGCAAATTTTCTCAGACACAGCAATTAAGTAAGACTACATTTGCACATAAACCTAATGCACTAATTGGCATGTTCATTTGGATCTCCAAACAGCATCTACACCTGTTTCTGTGTGTGAAACAAATAATTACCTTTGCCTCTAACTTATTTTAATGAATTTTATGAGAAGACAACTCATAAAGTAATTCATTTTCTTTGGCAAGTTCTAGATTATCAAAGCACTGACTTTCATCAAGCACATTAGGTGTTTTGATTGCTAAAAGGGTCTTCAATGTCACTAAAATTTCACTGCCTTTCAAATGAGGGAGGAGGAAATGGATAGAGGAGCAACAGGACAAAGAAGATAATACTTTACATAAAGAGAGGACTTCCAAAACTATGTCAAAAGCTTTCTGAGGAAATGGATGTGAATTTACTGCCTGAATGAGTCTTACCCCATCCATCACCTTCCAATGAATGTTCAATAAAATATGTTTGCTTTTTCTATGTCCCCATATTTGACACTTTAAGGAGACCAAAAACATAGAAACTCTTCAAAGACTAACCTTTTACTACAGCAATTGCTTCTGAAATATATGTGAGTGACAGAAAGAAAGCTTAGAAGACTATTTCTGAAAAATACGTGGCATTTTATAAGGAAACAAGATCATGAGGTATTTCACTTCAGATAAATTCTAAATCATCACTACATCTATACAACACACTGAATTAAATAATACAAATTACACATTTTAAAATTTGTTTACAGGAGGTATCTATTAAAAATGGCCTATGGGAAGTTACTCTATTTTATATAAGTATCAGTGTGATGGTCATATAAATAATGCAATTACATAAAATCACTGGGGTTGGCACAAATAACTTTTTGATACAATGTGGCTTTATAAATATACTTAGTACTATTAGAATTTGGCCTTTAATACTTTTAACTCTGCAGTTGAGTTTCTATAATAATAGATGTTTCCAATGGTACTTTTCTTATATTTGAATTTCCTTCAGATTTTATGCTGTGTTTTATGCATGTTTTGCACTTGGTTGGTTTTTTTTGTTTTTGTTTTCCTTTTCTTCTTTCTTTTTCAAATGAAGTATCTGAGGACTCCCATATGGTAGTAAAATACAAGTAAAACATCATATCATAGTACTCTTTGCTGAAGATCTAACAGATTGCAACAGGAATGCAACGTAAGATTGTTGTTAAAAATCCAATGCTTAAAACCACCATCTTAGTTTGAATTCCCCTGATAGAAAAAAATCTGACACAAGGACTGATGATGCAGATGATTTATTTGGGAAATAATCTCAGGAAGCTAGAGTGGAGAAGCAGAGAAAGTGAGACAGCAAATCAAAAGAAATGAAATGTGTCTTACTAAGCTGGTTACCTCTGTGAACAGCTGGGTCTCAATCCCCCACAGGTCCCCTGAGGAATCATGTAGAAGGTGCCTCAGAACTGTTCCTCTGAAGGATGGCGGACTAGAGCCTTTATACACTAAACTACCCTCATCCATTAGGTAAGGTTTACTCCAGGGGTGTTATAACCCCCACAAACTCACGCAAGCTGAGAAAATCCCCCAGGTTTCAGGGACAGCTCCAAGACAGAAAAGCATGAGTGTTTGAAGTGTGCTATTGGACGACTACACCAGCTACAGGCTGAAATCAGAGGTGGCCACGGGATGCCATGCAAAGCTCAAAGGGCATCTGCTACAACCATTAAACCCCTTGGACCTTCTAATATGTGTGTTTAAGAGGCACCAGAAAAGAAATAAGGATAAAGATGTTATGAGCTTTGAAATCAGACCTGTATTTGAAAGCAGTGCCTACTTGATTAGATGACCAGCATTGGGAAATTTCATGGCTCTGCCTGGATGATAGTACTACCTTCTTAGGCTATGGTCAGGATGAAATGAATTAAGGTATGAGAAATATCTGACATATTGCAAGTGTCTGTGAATGTTGGTTACTATTTTGGCTTGTGCCATCTATAGTGATAACATCATACTCATTTCATATGATTTTTAGTCATTGAAGCTATTATGGATGTTTTCTGACGTTGGGAGGTTTTCTTTACTCAGCTTGGTCATTTTGTGTGCTTAGATGCAGGTTACCTCTGTGCTAGAAAAAGATCCATCACAGCTTGCTTGTTATCAAACTATAAGGTTTGATAAGTTTCAGTGTAACTATTAATTACTCAGAAAAGATTTCCTTAACTCATTAGATTGGTTAGCCTTCCTTTTTAATGCTTGAGGTATTTGTTACTAATTATATGTAGTTATGCTAAACTGTAAGTTCTATGATGAAGAGAAATGTCTATCTTGTTTTCCAGGGCTATCAATTAATATATTTTGAATTACACTAATATAACTTAATCACATACTAGGGGAAGTCAATAAAGTTTTTACCCCTCACTTTTATCTGAATGTGGAGATCATGCAAAATCTTGACGTAGAACACATAATATTATGCACATTGGCAATACAAACTTTGTATTTTGGCAATGATCTTTGTTGCCCAAAATAGATCTAGGTGTGATTTTTACTTTGACTCTAGAGCACACAGTTGAAAGTAAGCCTGACAAAAACAACAAATGTTGGAGAAGTTGTAGAGAAAGGGGGAACCCTCTTACACTCTTGATGGGAATCCAAATTGGTGCAGCCACTTTGGAAATCAGTGTGAAGTTTCTTCAAAAAATTAAAAATAGGGGCGCCTGGGTGGCTCAGTCGTTAAGCGTCTGCCTTCAGCCCAGGTCATGATCTCAGGGTCCTGGGATCGAGCCCCGCATCGGGCTCCCTACTCAACAGGAAGCCTGCTTCTCCCACTACCATTCCCTCTGCTTGTGTTCCCTCTCTCGCTGTATTTCTCTCTGTCAAATAAATAAAATCTTTAAAAAAAAAATTAAAAATAGAGTTACCCTATGACCCAGCATTTGTACTACTGGATATTTACCCCAAAGATACAGATGTAGTGAAAAAGGGGTCATATGCACCCTAATGTTCACAGCAGAAATGCCCACAATACCCAAACTGTGGAAAGAGCTGAGATGCCCTTCAACAGATGAATGGATAAAGATATGATCCATATACACAATGCAGTATTACTCAGCCATCCAAAAGGATGAACACTCAACTTTTGCATCAACATGGATGGGACTGGAGGAGATTGTGCTAAGTGAAATAAGTGAAGCAGAGAAAGTCAATTATATCATTTCACTTACTTGTGGAACATAAGGAATAGCATGGAGGAAGGTGGGAAAAATGAAGGGAGAGAAATCAGAGTGGGAGATGAACCATGAGAGATTATGGTTCTGGGAAACAAATGGAGAATTTTAGAAGGGAGGGGGTTAGGGGGATAGGTGAGCTTGGTGATGGGAATTGAGGGCATGGATTACATGGAGCACTGGGTGTGGTGCATAAACAATGAATCATGGAATACTACATCAAAAACTAATGATGTACTGTACAGGAACCAATATGACAATAAAAAAATAAAATAAATTAAAAAGTAAAACCAAAACAAATAAATAAACAAAAAGCAGAATCAGACCTATAAATAAGATAACAAACTGATGGTTGCCAGAGGGAAGGGGGTTGAGGGATCAGCAAAGTGGATGAAGGGGAGTGGGGGATAAGGACTTCCAGTTACGGAATGAAGAAGTCATGAGAATAAAAGGTACAACATAAGGAATATAGTTAATGATATTGTAAGTATTGCATGGTAACAGACCATAGCTATACTTGTGAGAAACAGCATAACATACAGAGATGCTGAATCACTGTCATACATCCGAAACTAATGTTTGTGTATCAACTATACTCAAAAATAAATAAATTAATTAATCTATAAAAAAAAAAAGAAAGAAAGACAGTAAGTAAGCCTGAGGCGATCTCTATCATTCTTCTATAAGCATGTCTACCTTATCGCAGAGCCAGTACCTTCCTCTAGTGAGTAAGGAAAAGCAGTCAAGGACCCAAATATAGGTGAGGAAGGGATACTGAGTGATCATTTCTGACCTCAGTTCTCTGGAATGACCTTTTGTTACACCTCCACACGAACCAGAACATTTGGGACAAACCCCCTGGACTTTTTTCTTTTCTACTAAGATGATGGAATGGTGCAACCACCGATTGCTTTATTCAGAGGCCAGTTTTCAGAAAAGAAAAAAAAAATCATGTGTGTTAGTTTGGCATCTAAACTTCCTGAGGAGTCCCCAAAGCCAGATTTTTTTGCATTAATCTCTACATAGAAACAAAAGAGCAAACTTGAATGTTGTCCTCCCCCTAGGTCCCTCTTCTCTTATCAGTCAAGTCACATTAGTAATGGGTACCTGGGTGGCTCAGTTGGTTAAGCAACTGCCCTCAGCTCAGGTCAAGATCCCAGGGTCCTGGAAATGAGCCCCAGTTCTGGCTCCTTGCTTGGCGGGGAGCCTACTTCTCCCTCTCCACACCCTCTGTTCGTGCTCGTTCTCTCTCTTTCTCTCTCTCGTAAATAAAATCTTAAAAAAAAAAAACCCCATATTTTGTGATTTTCATGTTGTTCTCTTTAGTTTTTTTCTAGATTTTCTGATTTGGTTTCCAGTCCTAACTTGGGTTCATCTCTATCTTCAATTGCTGATATTTATCAAATGTCAGATATGGTTTGATTCCACTTTGTCCTGGGCCCTTTCCTGAATTGCATAACAGCATCTGACAGTTCTAGCTTTCTTCACACCTGGCCTCATTTGAGCACTCACCTTGCTGATATTAGATCTATCTTTTATGTTCCCTATTGGCTCTTAAAAATGATAACTTCGGCCTAGGTAAACCTTTTACTCTCTGTTTGGTTTTAATCACTCAGTTTCCAATTACTCGGAAATTGATCTATAATTGGTAAAATTCCTGGCATATTCCTGTCAGGACACACGCCTGTCAAAACCACATGTGACGTCTCTTATGCAGATTTATCAAAAGGGGACTTGATGTGGAATTACAGTGACGGGGCTGCCAGCGTTACTAATCCTCTCCCAATTACATTCATTCAATTATCTTTATTTGCTGCTCATATGGCTTGGATGAGTGTTCACTACATAGAATTATAGTGGTATTGAAGGGAAGCATCCTGGTGGGTGTCCAATAAATGCTGTGCTGATTAAACTTTGAGACTATCATTTTGCTCCAGGGATTAGCATGAAACAAACTATTTTGCATATAATGGGTACTCAATAAATATTGGTGAAATTAAATCAAGTGTTTTATATATGTTCAGCTTTAGACAAGTCTAAAGTACAATACATGATGGCATCATTTGGCATTTGATTTGGAGCCAGTCCTTCTGTAGCCTGCAACCTTTTATGTAGGCTATAATCACACTCTTTCTGTTTTGGAATTTGGAGAATCACAAGGCTGGAGATGACTTTGAAATCAACCAGCTTTTCACACAGCTGCTGTACCGTCTTGTGCAATATTTCAGATACAAAGAATATTCCAGATACAGAGAATACCTCATTGGGGGGGGAAAAAAAAGCAGCCCTTGCCAAACAATGTAATGAGAATGCAGATAGTCCCAAACAGGATTAGCAGAAAAATGTCTCATATTTGCAAAATATTTTGATCACAGTGGCTGAAAATACCTACAGTGGTTGGCAAAGTAACTGCAGTAGTTTCAAGAGATTAGAATCCATAGGGGAACTACTCTGGTATAAAGTAGTTTCTCAGAATAATTCACCTTGAGATAGCATTTGAAGATCTTGTGAACTATCAGCTGAGATGTCTTCCTAAAAGGAAAAAAAATGTTGAATGTACCAATGAAATACATGACTCAGTAATAGGTAGGAATGACTGCTAAGGCTTCGTGCCACGAAAATGGTTCTTGCTGGTTTGTCACAACACGTGGTATCAATCCATGAAGAACATTATCTAAAGCCAGGGTCTTTGTCATTGACACCTTTTCCCTAGAACCATATGTCCCATCAAGTTTACTGTTTGCAGTCCACCTTTAAAATATATTTAGAAGTAAAGGTGCCCAAAAAATAAATAAATAAAAATAAGCAAAAATAAAAAGGTTCTGTAAACAAAAACTTTTAGAGAATGCAGGCTTCTGTATCTACTCCTTGGTGAATCATAACACATATTAAAAGCTGGGGATTTGAAATACTATAGTAAAGAAATAATTTTAGCTTTATTTCCCCTAACAGGTCCTTCTTGTTTCTTTTTAAATAACCTTATCAATATCCTATGAACAAAATTTTCTTCATACACTTTGAGAGATGCTTCTCTGGAATGCAATCCACAAATGAGGAGGATCTCCAGAAAGTGTCAAGTTATTCCCTCCTTTTTATTGACATGAAGAATACTAAAATGCCTTTTACACCCAAGAGTGCCTTTATTATATGCTTCAGGATTTGTAAACAGCTGGTTTAATTGAGTAATCCATTATGAACTCCTTCCTGATTGTAACTTCTGTAGCAACTAAAGTGCTACTTTCCTGATGAGCACAGAATTCCAAGCATTCTCTGACTCGGGCTTTCCAATTAAAGATTCTGTCCTGTGAAGTCTTTTTTATCTGAAGTTCTCCCTCAAGGAAAGAACAACTTTTACTTCTCTGCCTCAGAATAAAATTTATTACTGGCATTTAGCCAATATAATCACTTAGTTTTAGGATTATTTTAATGAACATTATTCAAATTCTTACCGGTTACAGCCAATAGACTATACACTCGGGATATGAAAATGATCATAACACAGACCCTGACCTAAGAGAATTCATATTGTAAAGAATAAAGAATGCTAAACAACTAAGTACAATTCCGTCAGGATTATGATATTTTATAGGTCATTGCCAAATACTATGTAACACATTAGTATTATTAAATTCTACTTTGAAGGACTTGGGAACAGTCCAAGAGGTTGTAAACAAAAAACGACTATGTATTCCCCAGGTCAAAAATTCATTCCTTTTGGATGAATATTCAATAATAAATATTCATTGAACGCCTACCTTATGCCAGGCATCCTTCTAGGTATCAGGGGAAGGGAACAATAAACCAAAGAGACATACCTGCCTCATGGAGCTTATTTTCTAGTAGTAAATATAGATTATATATGAAAAAATAGGTAGACAAAAATAAATAAAGCACACACTCATTTAGAAAATGATAATTACTAGAAATTAAGGCAAGAAAAGTAATCTGAAGCATCTGTGGCAGAATACAAGGGTGAAATTATAGTAGAACAGGCGAGAGAAATCCTCACTAAGGTAATTTTTGCATAAAGTCCTCAAGGCAGTAAGGAAACAAGCCCTGGGGATATCTGAACACAGTCACTCCAGGCAGTAGGAACTGTGAGGACTAAGATCACAAGCTGTGTGACTTCTGGGCGTGTGTGAGGAAGTGAAGAGACCAGCATGGCTGCAGTAGCAAAAGAAAGGAAAGAGTAAAGGGAAATTAGTTCAACTAAGGGGGTTAGATCAAGAAAGCCTTATAAGTGACAATAATGACTTTGGCTCTTAGGGAGGAATACATTTCACGCAATGGTTCTAAGCAGAGAAGTGCTATGATCTGACTTGCATATGACTGAATGTTAAACACAGCACTTGAATCGCCATGTTGAGAGTAGACAAAAAGACAGTAAGAGTAAAATGAGATGAATTAGGAGGTTATTAAAATAATATAAATGAAAGTTGATGGCAGCTCAGTTCACAATGATAGAGTGGGTTAGGAAGAAACGTTTGGAGTCTTGAATATATTTTGAAGGATTTACTAATAAATATAGAAACTGAATGAGATAAGTCAAAATTACTTCAAGTTCTTTGAACTGAGTTACTTGAAAAATGGAGTTGCTATCAACTCTGTTATAGAAGGCCTAGGACTGATCAGTTTTCTTAGAAGAGGGAATTTTTCTTGAAGTATTATGGTCCCTTATTTGCCTGTACCCCTCCAAGACCTGGGAGAGGTCCTAAAAATATGTTCACATGTTCAAATCTTTCTCTGAAATTTGCTGAAGTAAAATATTTTAACTAAGATCAGCTGACTACTATTTCTCTTTACTTTATCTTCCCCTCCATCATGATTCTCTTCCTATTTGATGACACTGGAATGCCTGTGGGTACCTTTGGGATCCAACTTAAGATCATTTAAATTGAAAATATGATCAGGTTGGGTCTAATGGTATATATATACATATACATATACACCCTTGTATATATATATACAAGGGTGAAATTATAGTAGAACAGGTGAGAGAAATCCTCATATATATGAGGATTTATATCACTTACTATATATGTGATATATATCTATATATCTATATCACTTCCATGTATAGTTAAGTTATTGCTAGCCATTCTCCTATATACCAACTACTGATGTGATGACTCACCTGACATCACAACATAAAGGTGAGAACTGGGGAGTGCAAATGAACATATTCTATAGATTCTAGGGGAAAAAACTATGGGTAAAAGAGGAGAAAAAGGACTGAAATGTACTGAACCAGAATTTAGTCATGGAAAATTCTTCTGCTAATCATACATATAAGACTGTTGGTGCAAGATTCTACATTTATTGTCAGCTAGTCAAAACAGAGTTTTCTTCTACTTACACTCAATGATGCAGTTTATACAATTATGATCACAATAAGTATTTTGTAAGAATCATACAAAATGAAATTTATTAGAATTTCTGTATCTATAGAAGTACTACAAAGGGAAAGTATCCTATGTGTGAGGTCACATACTTGAGGCATCGCAGTGTATGGGGTCATATCTTAGTATATCTGTTGCATCTTGTTCTCATGAAGACTGCATTTTCTTGAAGTTATTTACAAAACTGCCACCCTGAAACTGAAATGGCCTAAAACATATATATTCCAGTGATAAAGCTCCTGTAAAAATATTATTCATCACTAAATCAATGGTTGTTATATTGAATAGACTCTGGTATTTTTTTTAATAACCCAATTCATGAAGAGATGTGAAGTCATATTAACATATGGGAAATATATTTAACTTTATTTCTCAGTTGACACAAAATAGTGACACTAACCCAAAAAAATCTTCATAATATATAGCTATAATGAATCAATGACAAGCTGATTAATGACCATGAACAATTCAAATAGTATTTAAGATTGGAAAATACAAGGGAAAACTGTGTGTGTCTTGAAATTGTACAATTCAGATAAGAAACACTTGAAAAAACTTTTACTAACATAATAATTTTAAAATTCTCCATGACATTTCCAATTATAAGTTGTGAGATATAAATATTTCTAATATGCCAAAATAAAAAAATATTGAAATTAGAGGAATAACCAAATTATCTTTTTCTTCTCTCCAATATAATTGATATCATAAAATTGTTGGAATACGATAGGATAATTGCAGAGTAGGTTACCAAGTGGTGGGGGAGAAAAGTATTGCAGAGGTTTTATAGGCAGTCTATTTACAAAAATAGTATGTTAATTTTCTGGATTTTCAGAAGTTTAAGGTATTTGTCAGTTTTTAAAATTTATATTTGTTAATATTTCTTTTCTCATTCATCCGTTCATCTCTCATGAGGATCATGACAGAAAATGTCTAGAGTGATTTGAACAGACGGCTGTAGGAAATACAGATATGGATAACTCTGTTATTGAAGACTCAGAAGGAAGTAAAGAGCATGGTAGATGAAAACTAAATTGCCTCAGAGGATACATGAACCATCATGAATAAACTGTTAGAAATATGGACACAAAAGGTACTTCCAGTGATGGCTCAGAAGGAAACAAGAAACTTGTTTCTAGAAACTAGAAGAAAGGTAATCCTTTGTTATATAGTGGCAGAAAGCTTAGTGGAACTCTGTGGTTATGTGGAAACCAGAATTCGTGAGTTTTGAACCTGGATATTGAGCTGAAGAGATTTCTAAACAAGTGTTAGATGATCTTCTTGAGGCTTAGAGTAAAAACATGAGAATTTAGGAGGAAAAAATGTTAAACGAATAGGAACCAGAACTTCAGGATTTGAGAAATTTTCAGACTATCTAGATGGCAAAATATGCTAAAATTAAGAGATTCACTGTTAGGAAGCCTGCTCTAGACAAAAAAAAAACAAACAAAAACAAAAACCCAGGAGTGTGGCTGTATAAACTTTTGCCTCAGAAAGATCAAGCGGTCAAAGTATTCAGTTAGATGAAAAGCTCTTTGAACAGACTAAAAGTATGGATCACAGATCTCATTTAAATCAGGAAAGGATCTAGGAAGCTTAAGGGCATTATCCCTCAGCCATCTCAGCAAAAGTAAAAAATAAGGATGGGATTATCTAGGAAAGATCTATGGACAATCATCCTGTGAATGGCATAAATCTCAGTGACATATATAGGAGACTCTCAAGGTTCTTAAATACTTTACAGAAGCAGAGACACCACCAGCTTGAACCAAAAGGAAAAAGGAATCCCAAATAAAAGAAGGCCATAGGGGCGCCTGGGTGGCTCAGTTGTTAAGCGTCTGCCTTGGGCCCAGGTCAGATCCCAGAGTCTTGGGATCGAGCCCCGCATCGGGCTCCCCGCTCCGCGGGAAGCCTGCTTCTCCCGCTACCAGTCCCTCTGCTTGTGTTCCCTCTCTCGCTGTGTTTCTGTCAAATAAAAAAAAAAAAAAAATCTTTAAAAAAAAAAAAAAAAAAAGAAGGCCATAGCTGTGCACCACCCAACCCCCACCCCTTCCAAATACTACTGGCAGGAAACAAGCTAATAAAA
The DNA here is from genome assembly GCA_028646535.1 of Procyon lotor. Taxonomy (NCBI): domain Eukaryota; kingdom Metazoa; phylum Chordata; class Mammalia; order Carnivora; family Procyonidae; genus Procyon; species Procyon lotor. Next base: position 71,989,810 of record CM053609.1, on the reverse strand, counting down.
CCATCAGCTGCAAACACTTGCTACGTTTTATGAAAAAAGAATGACTGGGGGTGGAGAAACCTAGAGGGGAGAGCCACAAACTATAAAGGATTATCCCCAGGTCTTGATATCTAATGGAGTTTGCCAGGTTGAGTTTCAAAATTTCTTAGGACTGGTGACTCCTTTCTCCTTCCATTTTATCCCTTTTGAACCAGGATGTCTATAAGTACTATCCTACAGCTGTCCCACCAAACTATTATGGAAGCAGATAATTTGCTCTTTAGTTTCACATGTCCATAGATGGGATTATCACGGCCTCATGTATAGAGAGATATTATCATGGCCTCATGTATACCTCATTTGGATGATATAGATAATAATATTTGGGATTTTTCAGCTAACATGATTTAGGTAAGACTTTGGAATTAGAGTTGATGCTGTAATGCATCAAGTCTTTTGGGGGATACTGTGATGTGGGATGAAGTGTATGTATTTTTATGTGGGAAGAATGTGAATCTATGGAAGCTGAAGAGTGGACTGTAGTAGGTAGAATAATGATCCCTCAAGATGTCCATTGCCTAATGTCTGGAGCTTGTGAATATGTTAACTTATATAGCAAAAGGGACTTTACACATGTGATTAAGAACATAGACTTTGATGTGGGGAGATTATCCCGTATTATATGTTTATATAACTGCATGGTCCTAATAGTAAAAAATCTTTCCTGACTGTGGTCAAAGAAGAGACACTGATAGTAGATGACTCAGAAAGGTTACACATGACAAGAACTTGACCTGCAATTACTGGCTTTAAACATGAGAAAAGGGAACCATCAGTCAAAGAATTCTTTGATTAGAATGGTAGTGGTAGCTGAGTAGTGGTAGCCTAGTGGTAGCTGAGAATGACCTTTAGTTTATAGCCAACCCAACAACAGAGACCTCAGTTCTACAACCACAAGGGATTGAATCCTCCCAGGAATTCAAATTAGAAAGGAAATGGCTCATTCCTCAGAGCTTCAAGAAAGGAGGAGAACCCTGTTAACATATTTATTTTAGTACAGTGATACCTGGATCAGACCTGTGACCAACAGAACTATAATTAAAAAAAAAATTGTTGGTTAAACCATTAAGTTTGTAGTAATTTGTTATGTCAATAACATAAAACTAATACAGGTGTTATTGAAAACTGAACTTGCTACTTATAAAAATAGCATGAAATTCAGTGTGGTTGAGGCACAGAGTAGTTAAGCTAGCGTAGCAGGCAATGAAGCTACCAAGATGGGTGGGCCAGATTATGTGTATCTTTTCATCTAGTGGGATTCTTAGTTCTATGAAATGGGGACCAATGATAGACCAACTATAAAAGGAAACATTTTGGAAAATGAGCAGAAACTGAAGCAGTTCTAGAAAGCCAAAAGCAATAATTATCCAGAACAATGCTTCCACCACCATTTGGCAAACTGCTGCTGAGTCCGCAAATGGACAGATTTTAACCAGCACTTTGATTTTGCCTCAGCTGCTACAAATTCAGTTCCAGACATAAAATGTTCTGAAAAATAAGTCTATAGCAAGTGCATATATTCTTTCTACAAGGGAGTTGGAGTTCCTCTGACTTCTACAATGAAAAGCAGGGAATTCCCTATTGTAAACATTATATTTAAGAAAGAGGAGGAAAATAGGAAGGAGGAGTTGTCACTGAAAATGACAAATGATCAAGTTCTGTAGGTGTCACAAGACTCTTGGTAGACATTAATTACAAAAGACCAAAGCTAATCTACCAGACATATAAGGTAACTTAGGATTGCATAATAGCAGATCACAGTCAACTGCCAGTATGTTCTCACAAATAAAAGAAACCATAGAAAGAGGAATGCAGTTTAAAAAAAAAAAAATTCAATCCTGAACAAAAATCAAAGCTATTTTCTATTTGGCAAAACCTTTAAGTTCTCAGAACCATGTGATCTGCAGCTTTCAAAATGAGTAGGGCACATAAATATCCAACTGAACATGACCAGTGACTCAGCAGAAAAATTCACAAGTGTGAGAAACAGACCACCATGTGTGCCTCTCATCGTATACTAAAATGAGCATCATTGAACAGTCGGAGTTGCCTGGAAATATGCACACAAAGAAACTTCTGTGCCATCCTCTTTGGGAAAGAAAGGGTTTTCTTTAACTAGTGACATCTGAAAGCTATCATTTCCTTGGCAGGTACTGTATTCGTAGACTCAATATCAGCTATAGTAGGAAAGAAATAGACAATGTCCAAAAGAAGTATTTGTACATTCTCTCTTTCTCTCTCTCTTTCTCTCTCTCTCTCTCTCTCTCTCTCTCCCCTTCACTAAGCAGGAAGAACACAAGGAAAATTATGAAAAACAACACTTTTACAACTCTAGAAATTAAACAAAACAAAAGTTTGCAATAATTCCAGGGCCACTGATTCAAGAAAAATGGCTGAATCTCAGCAAAAACAGTGTTCCTTGTGGCCTGTGACTTGTCACAACAAAGGGATCCTCCATAACATTAACATTTGAGAATGAGAAAATAGAAAACTTGAACAACATCAGAAACCAACTAGAACTAAAACACATCTGGGCACCTGGGTGGCTCAGTTGGTTGAGCAACTGTCTTCAGCTTAGGTCATGATCCTGGAGTCCCAGGATCAAGTCCTTCATCGGGCTCCCAGCTCCAAGGGAAGTCTGCTTCTCCCTCTGACCTTCTCCCCTCTCATGCTCTCTCTCACACTCTCTCTCTCTCAAATAAATAAATAAAGTCTTCAAAAAAAAAAAAAAAGAACTAAAACACATCTACTCAAGAGCAGCAGAATACACATTCTTTTTAAGTGAACGTGGAACATTCTCTAGGATAGACCATATGCTAGTCCATAAAATAAGACTCAAGAAATTTTAAAGGATTGAAATCATACAAGGTATATTTTCTTTCTTTTTCTTGACTTTATTTATTTGAGAGAGAGACAGAGCATGAGTAGAAGGAGGGGCCTAGGGAAAAGCAGACTCCCTGCTGAGCAAGGAGTCTGACATAGGGATCAACCTGAGCCAAAGGCAGATGCTTAACTGACTGAGCCACCCAGACACCCTTGAAGTATCTTTTCTGACAACAGTTTAATTAAATTAACAGAATAACAGAAGGAATTTGTAGAATTCACAAATATTTGGAAATTAACACACATAGGTAACCAACAGATTAAAGAAATCACAAAGGAAATTAGATAATACTTTGCTATGAATAAAAACAAAAATAACACATTAAAACACAGTATTCGAAATCTCTTTCACAAAGGTGGTAGCAAAGATGAAGAAGGAAGACCTTGCCCCAAAGCCATCCAAAGCCAAAGCCAAAGCCAAAGTCAAAACAAAGCCTTTGAAAGTCAAGAAAGCAGTGCTGAAAGGCATCCACCATCATAAAACAAAACAAAGTATCTGCATGTCACCTAACTTCCCATGCCCAAGACACTGCCTCTTTGAAGGCAGCCCAAATAGTCTTGAAAGAAAACTCCCAGGAGAAACAAGCTTGACCACTATGTCATCATCAAGTTCCTACTGCATATCGAGTCAGCCATGAAGTAAATGGAAGACAGTGACACAATTGTGTTCATTGTGGACGTCAAGGCCAACAAGCACCAGATAAAAGAGGTTGTAATGAAGCTCTAGGACACTAATGTGTCCAAGGTCAACACCCTGATCAGGCCTGATGGAGGGAAGAAGGAATATATTTTTTTAAGATTTTATTTATTTATTTGACATGACAGAGAGAGAGAGAGATAGAGATCACAAGTAGGCAGAGAGGCAGGCAGAAAGAGAGGGGGAAACAGGCTCCCTTCTGAGCAGAGAGCCCGATGTAAGGCTTGATCCCAGGACCCTGAGATCATGACCTGAGCTGAAGGCAGAGGCTTTAACCCACTGAGCCACCCAGTTGCCCCAAGAAGGCACATTTTTGGCTGGCTTCTGACTATGATGCTTTGGATGTTGCCAACAAAATTGGGATCATATAAACTGACTTGATCCAGCTAAATCTAATTTTTTTCATCTGAAAAACAAAAACAAACAAACAAACAAAAACATGTATTCAGCTGAAGTATTTCCTAAAGGGGAACTATAGCGGTAAACCTCTACCTTAAAAAAAAAAAAAGGAAATATCTCGAATCATTAACCTCAACTTCTACCTTAAAAACTAAAAACAGGGGTGCCTGGGTGGCTCAGTCGTTAAGTGTCTGCCTTCGGCTCAGGTCATGATTCCAGAGTCCTGGGATCGAGCCCCTCATCAGGCTCCCTGCTCTGCGGGAGGCCTGCTTCTCCCGCTACCACTTCCTCTGCTTGTGTTCCCTCTCTCGCTGTGTTTCTCTCTGTCAAATAAATAAAATCTTAAAAAAAAAAAAAACTAAACTAAAAACAAACAAACAAAAAAACTAAATTTATATCAAGCAAAATGAAAGAAATAGTAAAGATCAGAATGTAAATACAAGAAATAGAGGTAGAAAAACAGTAGAGAAATTGAATGAAGACAAAAGGGTTTTTTGAAAAGATCACCAAAATTAATAAGGTTTCAGCTTGATTGACCACAAAAATTTTTAAGAGAGAGAGAGAAAGGAGGAGGGAGGCAGGAAAGAGACTCAATTTATTAAATCAGGAATGAAAGAGGGGGCATCATCACCAACCTTAAAGATATAAAAACAATAATGAGAAAAATATGTGAAGAAAGGTATACCAACAAATTAGATAATCTAGATCAAATGCGTAAATTTCTAGAAAGACAAAAATTAGCCAGATTCAGAAAGAAATAGAAAGTCTAAATAGACCTATAACATTTAAAGAAATTGAATAAGTAATTTTAAAATATGCCAGGTAGAATTATGGTCCCCCAAAAATGTCCATGTCCTAAATCCTGCAACCTGTAAATATGTTTGTTGCCTTACATGGAAAAAAAGAGACTTTGCATGTATGATTAAGTTAAGAAACTTGAGACGGAGATTATCTCCCTAGTCAGTGGTTCTAATCTAGTTATGTAGGTCCTTAAATGCAGAGAACCATTTCTGGCTGGAATCAAGGCAAGATGTGACCATGGAAGAATGATCAGAGAAGTCCAACTTTGCTAGTTTTGAAAATGGATTAAGAGGGCTAGGAGCCAAGGAATGCAGCTGCCCTGCAGAAGCTGAAAAAGGCAAGAAATGCATTCTGGACTTCCAGAACCTCTAGGAAGAAATTTAAAAAAAAAAAAAAAAATGATGCACTGCCAATACCTTTATGTTAGCTCTGCAAAACCTGTACTGGATTTCTAATACACATACTGTAAGAAAATGAATTTGTGTTTTTTAAGCCACTAAGTTTGTGATTATAGCAGCAAAAGAACATTAACACAAAAACTTCCCACAATAAAATCCAACACCCAGATGATGTCACTAGTGAATTCTATCAAAATTTAGAAAACAGTTAATACCAGTCCTACCTAAAATCTTCCAAAAAATAGGAAAAGGAACATTTCCTAACTTATTTTGTAGTTAGTGTTTTACTGACACCTAAACTAGACAAAATCACAGGAAAACTACAGACCAATATTATTTAGGAATATAAATGCAAAAGGTTCAACAAATAGCTAACTGAATCCAACAACATAAAAAAAGGATTATTTACTATGACCAAGTGGAATTTTTTGCTGGAATGTAAGACTGGTGTAATACATGAATATCAATCAGTATAACCACCACAGTAATAGAATAAAGGATAAAATAGCAGATAAAGCATTTGGCAAAATCCAATACACTTTCATTATAAAAACAATAAAAAAATGACAGTTGAAAAAAATTCCTGACTCTAATTGTTATCTATGAAAAAGCCACAGTTAACATTATATTTAATGGTGAGAATGAATTCTTTCTTTTTATGATTAGGAAGAAGGCAAGATGTCCACTCTTACCTGGAGGTTCTAGTCATAGCAACTAGGCAAAAGAGAAATAGAAGACATACAAATTGGAAAAGAACCAAAACCATCTGTATTCACAGATGACATGATGCTGTTTACAGAAAATCTCGAAGAAAAAATGAAAAGAATCCCAGAATTAATGAATTTATAGCAAAGTTGCAAGATAGGAGATCCATATGCAAAAATCTATCCTCTAACAATAAATAAGAACTGCAATTAAGAAAACAATTCCATTCACAAGAGCAGCAAAATAATTCAATACTTAAAATTACATTTAAATATCTTTAATTACAATTAAAGATGCATAAGATGTATATACCAACACTTACAAAATATTGTTGAATGTAATTAAATAAGACCTAAGTAAACTGAAAACCACCCTATGTTCAGATGGATTGGAAGACTTAATATTTTTAAGATGGAATACATTTTTGCATTTTATACAATTCCATTCAAAGTTGATAACAGAAGAAATTGATATTTTTATACAAAAATACCTTCCAAAATTGACTCTAGTGGAGACAAAAAATTTTAACTAAACAATGACAACAGAAGATATAGAAAGTAGTTAAAGAGCTCCCCAAAGTAACATCAGGCCCACATGGTTTTATAGTAACTTACTGTTAAAAATGCTTTGATTTCAGGGGGAGCCTGGGTGGCTCTGTGGGTTAAAGCCTCTCCCTTCAGCTCAGGTCATGATCTCAGGAGCCCTGCATCAGGCTCTCTGCTCAGTGGGGAGACTGCTTCCTCCTCACTCTCTGCCTACTTGTGATCTGTCAAAAAAAAAAAAAAAAATTCTTTTATGTCAGATGCTAATTGTTCTAGGGTGTAGAAAAAGGAAAAAAAAATATATCAACTTTCCTTTTTGAAATGAATGTAATAGTTCTCAAACCGTGACAATGAAAAGGATAGAAATGCTCATCTTATAAATATTTGTGATTGTACAAATATATATACATATACATGATCCATGCACACATACCTTATCTAAACATCTAGCATCTTAATGGAAAAGTCTGAAGTCAGGAAAAAAGAAAGGCTGCCCAATATCTCCACTAATGTTAAACATTGTGTTGAACGTATCTTCAACTGATTGAATGTTGGATGATCTGATTGAAATACAATCAGAAGGAAAAAAGGACGAGAGACTTTACAATTGCAATGCAGAAAGCAAAATAATAATATTTTGCAATAAGATATTTCAACCTTCCAATTGTATATTTTCATTTTACTACAAATTTGGAGTTGGAGTAGCTAAGGGCAAGCTATAAATCAACATGCAAAACTCAAAAAACTTCATATATATAAAAACATCTAGGCTGCCTGGGTGGCTCAGCTAGTTAAACATCTACCTTCGTGGGGTTCCTGGGTGGCTCAGGGGGCTAAAGCCTCTGCCTTCGGCTCAGGTCACAATCTCAGGGTCCTGGGATCGAGCCCTGCATCAGGCACTCTGCTCAGCAGGGAGCCTGCTTCCCCTTCTCTCTCTCTGCCTGCCTCTCTGCCTACTTGTGATCTCTCTCTCTGTCAAATAAATAAATAAAATCTTTTTAAAAAAATAAATAAAACTAAATAAATAAACATCTACCTTCGGCTCAGGTCACGATCCAAGGATCCTGGGATCAAATCCCACATCAGGCTCCCTACTCAGTGGAGAGCCTGCTTCTCCCTCTGCCCGCTGCTCCCCGTGCTTGAGCACATTCTCACTCTCTCTCTCTCTTTCTCTGACAAATAAATAAAACCTTCCAAAAAAAAAAAAAAGGTTAGAAGATATCATAGGAGACTCCATTTACAATAGTGAGATAAGTGAATAAATTGGCACTCCATTTTCTGAGATAGTAAGACAACATCATGAAGATACTATTATGGGCTGAAATGTGTCTCCCCAAAAGATATGTTAAAATCCTAACACCTGGAACCTGTGAATGAACGTGGCCTTATTTGAAAATAGTCTTTAGAGATAAGAGTCTTTAGGGTGGGTCCTAATCCAATACGACTTGTGTCCTAAGAAGACAGGGATATACTGTTAGAAGAAAGACGAGTGATGACAGGCAGAGATTGAAGTGATGAGTTCAACAAAGCCAAGGAACACCAAGGACCGCAAAGTTTCTGGTAAACACCAGAAACTAGGAAGAGACAAGGAAGGATCTTCCACTAGAGGCTTTAAGAAGGAAGTATAGACCTACCTACACCTTGATTTTTCAATTTCTAGGTTCCAGAACTATGCTATAATAAATAAGTCAGTCAGTTTATGGAACTTTGTTAGGACAAGCTTTGGAAACTAAGAAAGATACTAATATATCCTAAGTAAAAATTTAATGTGATTCATAGTTTATTTAAAAGAAAAAAGCTTGGATAGCCTGAAAAACCTTGAAAAAAAATTATGACAATAGCTTTATCAAACATTAAACAGAATACAAAATCTCTATAATTAAAATAGTGCGGCATTAGTGCTTAAATATAAAGAACCCACTGAACAGAATAGAAAATCCCAGAAATAAACTCAATTGTATATCAGAATTTCACATGTGATAAATGTAGCTTCTCCAATTATTAGGAAAAAGATTTTTTTAAATAAATGGCTTGAGAATAACTAAAATAAAAAAAAAAAAAAAGGATCTACTTCTCATATCATACTCCAGGATAAATTCCAAATGATATTTGACCTTAGTGTATAGAACTGTTGAATCATTATATTGTACACCTTAAACTAATATAACATTGTATATTAATTATACTTAGATTCAAAAAGTAAATTTTAAAAAGTGGATTTTTGCAATATTTAATATTTAATTTAAATTTTAATACTGATAATTTAGAAATGTTTCAGCTTCATAGCTTATTGATGATAATATTTACATATTTATGATTGTTGTCAAAGTTGAAAATCTCTTGTTTCTTTCATATATAAACTATACGATTTCACAGCATTTCATGGGTTTTTTGGTATTTTTATTTTTTTGGTATTTTTTAAAATTAACAAATAACATATTATTTGTTTCAGGGGTTCAGGTCTGTGATGCATCAGTCTTACACAATTCACAGCACTCACTATAGCACATACCCTCCCCACTGACCATCACCTAGCCACTCCATACATTTCATGTTTTATTATGAAATGACTAACATTAAATATTCTTTGAATCAACAACACTCATTAACAAATGTGCCAATAATTGGAAATGGTTCCATAAATTAGTTCTGCTGTCAGATGGCTAAAATAGTTTCACTTCTACTATGCATATATTTCCATTTCCCAGGGCCATGCTCATATACAGAGAAGACTTCTGGTCCTACACCTTAGGCTGACAAAGTCAGGTAAAACAGCACAGTGAGTGCGGTAGCAATTGCGGACACCATTCCTACACCAGGATAGCAAGCAATAACTATAAACAAAATGACTGTAAAACATAAACACATCCCACTAAATTCATCTTCCCCTTTAGCTGCAACCCAAACATACCATTACATAATACCGCCTGACTAAAGGAAAAGTGTAATGAACAGGAAGTGTGATACAAGATGGTGGTTCTTAACTAACTGCAGTTAAAATAAATTTTTTGAAAATTTATAAAATTATCCAACCACATTAATATGTCACTAGGACCTCTACTAGGGGAAGCAAAGGGATCTGAAGCTTAAGCTTTTTTAATTTCATAATGAATCCACCTGTAATAGTATGGTTTTAGAAATAAGAATCAGGGGGCGCCTGGGTGGCTCAGTTGTTAAGCGTCTGCCTTCGGCTCAGGTCATGATCCCAGGATCCTGGGATCGAGCCCCGCACTGGGCTCCCTGCTCGGCAAGAAGCCTGCTTCTCCCGCTACCATTCCCTCGGCTTGTGTTCCCTCTCTCGCTGTGTTTCCGTCAAATAAATAAAATCTTAAAAAAAAAAAAAAAAAGAAAGAAGAATCAGAACTTCTATTTATCACCTTTATGCTCATGAAAATTCTCCAGAAGATATTGGAATATCACCCAATCAAATAATTCAGTATGATGCCCAATTAAGGGTTTGCATAAAGTCATCGGTGTGGGTTGTGAGCAGGGCCAGGGTGAAGAAGTAGTACTGATGAAAAGAAATGCAGCTAATAGAGAAGATAAATCCAGCTTGGAGATTCTAATCATCATAAAGTTACGATGGTTCAGACCTAGTCATTTGTTCAGAGCTAACCTGAAGAAAACCCTTTTACCACATCACACTATAAATTGGGGAGAGGCAACAATTGCTAAATTTATGTATACTTGTGACCCTCAAAGCATTTATTAGCTCACTCTACCATGAATTGTGACAGTATGTGTGTGTTCTAGACCTTAAGACTTTTAAAAATCCATTCTAATAGCCCTTTCTTGGATCATGATTTCTAATATTATGAAGGACCTCTGGTATTAAATTGTTTTAAATGTGCCTGTGAAATACATATAATTTATAGTTTTCTCTTTTTCTCCAGTCTAATGAAGTGTGAAATTCAGCTGGGAATCATTTCTATTTTAAATACTGTAACTGTAAATTATCTTCAGCTAAATCACCCAATAAATGAATATCTTAAGCTTATAATAATACATTTTCCTGAATAAAATTTCTGGGCAGGAAACAATAAAATATTATAAAATCTAATTAATACATATGAGCTTAAAGCATTTTGTATCAAAAGAAGCAGAGATCTTATTTTATTTCAGGAGTAAAATGTTGGAGAGCTCACCATTAACTCCAGGTCCAACAACATGGTCATTTAAGGCATGTACTGAGTTAAGAAACAGCCCAACACACCAGATTCATTATCCTAACAACAATCTTATTTTTTAGAGTTTTCTATTGGTTATACATAGTGAAAATCTCCTACTATACCCACACTGGCTTTTTTTAGGCCTTCTTTAGGACACAATCATTTCTTAGTCCACTTGGTTTGATTTTGGTCAGGAGACAATATCTAGTAGCTCTTTATTCCCAGAAACATCCCCATTCTTAATCCAAATGAAGACTTCATTTTCCCACGTATTTAGAGCAAAATTATTGGAGATACAGAAGCCTGTGGTTTCAGCTTCTCACTGTGCAACTTTAGAAAAACATTTTATCAAATTCTATTTCAATCACTATCATTTTTAAAATGAAAATGTGAGTGATAGAAGAAATAAAGAAAAACAAAATCTCAGGTTATACTCAGGTGCCAAAGTTGAATTTTGAAAATCAGAAAATGTCCTAAGGGCAAATAATCTATATTTACATTATACTTACACACCCTTACAGACTACATGTTTTCCTCCCTGGAGAGTCTATACCTATTTGATTGCTATTTCTCTTCCTTGCTTCTGGCCCCTTCTAGTAACACTAATTTTACTTGAACTTAGTAAACCCCCCATAATTTTGTAATTTCCCAATTATAGTTCCAGACTCATCTTCCTTCACTCTCTTTGTTGAATATTAAGGATAATTTAGGAATAAATGCCTATTACAGGCTCCTACTTAAACTCCTTCCATTGTTTTAATGTATTCATGTCTTGTTAATATGTATGTCCACAAGATAGTCCCCATCTAGGAATGGATTTTATACCACATTCTGTGCTAAGGTAGGATACCTATTCTTTCCCATTATCTGAGACCCAGAATCATTATCTTGATATATATCAGTGGTTACAGTAAAAATCTGCATTTAATAGCTCACAGAGTATGAAAAAAGTGTAAACCCCCATTTCAACCTCTACTCTGCCTTAGACATTTGGACAAATTATAAAAGAAGAAAAAAAGGATGACTATGAATTCTCAGATCAATGGTCTAAGGCAGCCAATCAAATCTGTACATATGCAACAGAAATTTATCACGGAACTATTGAACAGAAATCACAAATACATGTGTTCTTGCCTTTGTCATAAGCCAGGTTTACAGACTTTCAACGTCTTATCTGGCATCACTTTTCTCTTCTCAATGAAGGGCTGACATTCTGGTTATTTCCCCCAACTTTCTCCCCCATTCCCCTAAATCCATGTGAAATTTCCATTGAATCTTTCCATGTGGTGGGATAGTATGAGCTAAAATGTTTTATGAGATCTATAAAAAGGACATCATGGTACTTCTTCAAGAAAGCAGACCAACTCAGAAGCTACATTAACATTTTCGCTTGAGAAAAGTGCAGTAAAACTGCTCTTGCCTTGGGGATAAGAGTAATCTCTTCTATTTCTTTGATATCCTCACAGAATCTAATACTGTGCCAGCATGCAGTGTTCACTCAAAGATACAAATGGCATATAAACTACTTAGTGGCATAAATCTAAACTATGTGGCATTTCGCTATTACTATGATCTCTAATGCCTTCTGTGTTGGTGGCCAGAGGCCATCACTGTCACAGAGGGAGAAACATCAGTTAAAAAATGAAGTAATTATTTACATTCAAATGTGTGTATTCCTGACATGAAATTTATGAGAAACCATAAAGGGATTCAGAATTTTTAACAGGTTAAAAAACATAACATCTCGGGGCACCTGGGTGGCTCAGTGGGTTAAGCCTCTGCCTTTGGCTCAGGTCATGATCTCAGGGTCCTGAGATCGAGCGCCACATCAGGCTCTCTGCTCAGTGGCGAGCCTGCTTCCCCCTCTCTTTCTGCCTGCCTCTCTGCCTACTTGTGATCTCTCTATCAAATAAAAAATAAAATTTTTAAAAAAAATAATATCTCATCCCTTTCCACATAGACATATACACACCTACACAATGCAGGCTGACAAGCTCACAGATGTGGACAGCTCTAGTAGGAAGTAAAGCAAATCACATTCCACTGAAGAGTATCACCACTAATTTCTATTTGCAGGGACTTCCGTATAAAAGCTAGATGTCTAGTGTGAGTCCATTTTGTCTGTAAGGACTTCGTGATGTATTTTACAGTATTGTTGAATGTCTACTCAATATTAATTATTATTATATATAATTAATTAATTATGTTAATGTATTAGGATTTCAGTCAGAAAGGAAGGAAATTAATATAATAGCATATGGGAAACTGTGAGTCAGAGCATCTTGAAAGTCAAGAATTTGATTATTCTCAAGTGTTTGGCATTAAAAGATGTTCCCCCCACCCCTACCATGGAAAACAATTTTTTACTGGCTTTTGTCAGTTTGACTGAAATTTGTCACCAATTGGTGTTACAATTCTACACACACACACACACACACACACACTCTTCCACACTTCTGCTATTACCTTTTTATCTGCCCAGTGTATCAATGTAAAAGAAATTTCCTAATTCAAATATAGCAATTATAATCACTGTCATTTCCTCATGGCCCCTCACACATCATTCTACTTTAATTTTCTTATCGAAAATATATCGAACACTCAAAACTGCACCATTGATAAACATGAGTATGTCTGCAGCATCCTATACTGTGGTTTTGGTAAATCTGGTTTCCTAAGTCCACTCTGGTCCAAAGGCAGATTTTGCCCTTAGCTCACTCAACACTCAAGGCAATGCCCTTGCCTTTGTCTTCTAATTCTAGCACATAAAATGCAATTATAGATAAAATCCCTCTTGAGACTAGTTTTTCATTGTCTCCTCAAAGTACATTTTCTTCATGCATTAAATCATATCCCAGGACATCCTATAACACTAGCGGCAGCCTGAATTCTGCTCCCTCTGTGTCTAAGAGGCCGATTTATATTCTCACTCTAACACCTCTAAGTTCTAGTCAATTCTCCTGATATATTTGTAGTTGAGATCACAATTTTTTAAAACAGGGTTCTTGACATGTTAATAGGTAATCAATAAACATAACTTACTTAAAGTAAAAATTGGAATGAAATAGACTATTTGGAAACTAAATTATAGATTATTTTTGAATCATAAACTTTCAACATTTAAAAAAAGGTATTTTCCCCTCTCTATATGTATTGCTGCCATCAGTTCTATGGCTTTTGGCCATAATGTTATGTTAATTTTCACCTAATCTCTATAATAACTATTTTATCTTTCTTGTTTTAAGCCATCTGGCCTGTGGATTTTTAGTCATCATTCTATATTATGAGCTTTACTCAATATATCCAGATGATATTTTACTTTCCTTTTAGTACATTTGTTTTTCTCTCAGGAAAATAATTATTTTAACAGAAACAAGTGGATCAAAAATTATAATTTATCTTATATGTTAAAATTGTCTTTAAGTCTTCTGCAGGTAAGAGAATTATGTTAGAAATTTCAAAAAATCTGGTCAGCTTTAGTGTGCAGATATTATCACATTTTTAAATGCTTTTTGGGTTTTTCTCCATTTCTCTTCCATCCTCCCTTTCTCTCTCCCTCTTTTCTTTACTTCCTTTCTGTCAATAAATGTTCATCGAACACATTTTTTGTACCAATAACACAGTAGGTGGTGATATAGCTAGAACTAAAACACTCATTGGTATTATGAACTCTTGTGATTTGCTGGCATAGTTTTAAGTGTTGGGGTCTAATTTTGGAATATTTTAAATTATTCCTTGTAAACCCATTACATTTTTAAGCTCAAGTCAACTGTATGATAATATATCAGATCATGTCAGAATGCTACTTCTTATTTGTACCTGGCATTTCTGATCTACATCACTTAAAGGGAAAACTACACATATGTGGGCTTTTCCCTTCTGATATTTAAAGGTAGATATATGAGTAATTATAATGAGAGTAAATCTGGATAAATACCTTAAGACTGTCCAAAGGTACTATTGCCTCAATCTTTTCTATAAAAGAAATTCATCTGGACCCTAAAGGCTTATGAGACTCAGGTTTACCACACACAGTGGTCCCAAAGCTGAGTGGGATGTGCAAAACTCTTTTCTCTACCTGCAGAAGAAGGCATATTTTCTTCACACAAAAGTGATATCTAATGACTCAGTCTTGTTCCTAAGAGCCTATATCTTCCAAGACAGGGTGTCCTTTTACTTATTTGCTCACAGGTTAATGATGCCCATGATCATATCACAGAAAGTTTACCTTCCTTCCTCCAACCTGCAAATCATTCTTAAATGGCATCTTCTGGCTTTCTTTACAACAGTGGAAGTGTAATGACTATTTGTTTCCCATCTCTCTGCAAAGCCTGAAAACCCGAATGAAGGCAGAAGCTCAAAATATTGTGGATTGTTTTGGCAGCCCAAGCAGCCAGCTGTTGACTGGAGTTCCAGAGGACTAGCCAGGGTTGTCAGCGGCTGACTCTGGCATCTGTGTTATGAGTGATATCTTGGGATAAAATCCCACCCCCTCTAGTTTCTTGGCAGCTTAAGAATCTCAGACTGAGATGAAAACATGGCTCTCAATGACTCACTGAGTTGCTGGAATATTTTGGACCTACTTGAGCCAGCATGAGATTTGTGCACATCTCTGATTTTCAATCCAGCTTTGAATTGATATTCAACACCCAAGAAGTACAGACTTAAAATGAGAAACATTTTTAATTGGTTCAAAGGTCCCAAGTTCCATTACCTCTGAAGAAAGAATATCTATAGAGGTTTTTCTGATCTTTCATCTGCCTACAATTGCTTTCCCTAATCAAAAGTAGCAAGGTAAGAGTCTTTCTCTTTTACTATTTGAAATATAGTACTGATCTTTGGAGGCAAGCAGAAGGAAATTGTCCTTTAAACTAGCAATAACTGTTTAAATTTCAAAGATCATACAAAAAGATGTGTCCTTTTTCTATTTACAGCATTTTAATCTTTTTCTATAGCAGCTTGGATATTGTATTACAGGTTTTGTTGTTGTTGTTGTTGTTGTTGTTGTTGTTGTTGTTGTTGTTGTTTGTTTGTTTAAAGCAGAGATGCAGACTCGGGCTGTTCATTAGGAGATGAAGAAAACAATGGCTGCTATTAGGACAGATCTGGAAATGGGCCAGGAGATGAATAGGTGAATTAAGCCACCATATGCCCAGTGACTTAAGTAAAGTCCTAGAACATTAGAAAATAATTACGATTTAAATAGGAAATGCTTTGCCTAAAAATACAAAGAAATGAAAATAGAAATTAAATCATACATTGCTGACTAGTTACAGACAGCCAAAATGTTTTACAACTTTGGCACAAAAATGTTCTATCAGGAAAAGCAATGAATTTCATAATACTTTTGAAAATCCCTTCTTACATCAAGGCCTTATAGAAAGCCTCACGCAGTCATTCTATATATGACATATACATATATGTGTTTATATATATATTTATATATATGTATGTGATTACTAGTTCAATACAAATATACTTCATTGCTGAAGTATAAACTCCTCAAAAGAGATAAACAATATGTTTGGGAAAACCATGGAAAAAGGCAGAATACCTTCTGTAATATTCTGCATTTATAGTTGAAATTGTATATCTTAAGAAAACCATAGTTAAAAGGATGATTTTTCTTGGCTTGGAAAATTCTGTAGATCTTCTCTTAAATGTCAATCTTATGAGGAAAACAACATTTAAAGATTTAAAAATATTTGTTATTTCACTCCGTAGGAATAATTACATAGCCATATGGTGATGGCTTAAGAAATTACATTTTGCCTATAAAGTCTGAGATTCTATATTTATTCTCAGTTTTTTTTGGTTTCAATTATTACATGATACAAAGTGTTAAATAACAATTTATTAAGCCCTTGCACACGTGGCATTGTGCTATGGAATTTAAAATATTGTCTCATTTCATCCTCACAACAACCCTGTCAGATACTTTGATTATCCTTACTTGACAGATAGTACAATAATCTTTAAAAATTATGTAACAAGCCCAAAGCCATTCAGCTAATTGTCTCATATCTTAACTCCTACTCCCATGCTATTAAAAATTACCATGCTCATCTTTCTCATAATTTCCATTCATTCTCAAAATTTTCTGTTAAAAAGTAAACACATATCACTGGAGTTTTGTTTATGCAAGAGATAGCCAGATCTTCTGCAAGGCCTATTCTTATAACTAATAACCATCTGCGAAAGAGGATTACAATAAGTTATCATGCCTTGTTCATTTATTTAGGAATAAGATGTATAGGACTTACATAGGTTACTCCATGGACACAAAATGAGAGAAAACATCCTAGTAGTACCTTTGTCTCATGATCCATACTATTAACTGGGCAGCCAGGGCAGTGTGGCCACAGTGGCCAGGGGAGGGAAGGAAGATGGAAATGGAAGGATCTATTCTGAGATCACGTCCTTTCAATTGGTCAATAGAGTCAACTCAATTCTTCTCTCCTAGATCACGCTCTACCCAAATGTGATTTAGGGCAAGAGGAATTCCCTCTGACTAGCTATTCTTTATTTGTACTAGAATTGATAGAGGAAAAGTTCATAACCCCAGTAAGCATTGGCTTAAGTAGCAGCCAAATTAAGGTTAAATAACCTAAAATACTAACCTAAAAATATCAAATAATAAGGTTTTATGTTTTACTTTTATATGATACGTACCTCAAATAATTTTTATATTTATATGAGACTTATAATCATATGCCATTAATATTGAATATAATTTTAGAACTAGTGCTGAAACAGCCTTAATCAGTCAAGATGGATACTCAAAAATTTATTAGTCATTCTTGAATATAAATACTGTTCATATCTAGAGGTGAGCTAGAGGTGTTTACAGTTTGGAATAAAGCTCTAACCTTTGGAGGCAGACAAGAAATTATCCTTTTCTTTAGCAATTTTATATATATTCAACATTTACATAAGTCTCTTTTTATATATTATCTTCTCTCCCAGATTAAAGATTATATTGTATTTGACAGTTTTCATTAATCTCCCTCAAATTTCATCAGGCCTGCAGAATTTTAGTGAAGATGTATATTCAATTGCTTTTGCTGAGAATCTAAGAAAATGCCATTTCATATTTAGAAATAAAATAGAGAAAAGTTACTTTCAGAGTCATAAAACTTCCTGACCTAGATATTAAACCTTCTCAAGAACATAGGATAAGAAGCAAAGTTTGTCTCTAGGGCTGTTTATATTAAATGACAAGATTTCATTAGAACAAGGAAGTTTGGACAATTTTTAAGACATACTCCAGAAAAGATTTCCTACTCTCTCAATACAGAATAGAATTCCAGGGGCTCCTGGGTGTGAGCATCCAACTCTTGGTTTCAGCTTGGGTCATGATGTGAGGGTCGTGATCTCAGGGGTCATGAGATCCAGCCCTGTGTCAAGCTCTACATTGGGCTCTGAGCTCAGCTTGGAGTCTGCTTGAGATTCTCTCTCTTCTTCTATCCCTTCCTCTCATGCACATGTTCTCTCTCTAACACAAATAAATCTTAAAAATAAAAGAACAGAATTCCAAAGAAATGTATAGCATTTAATCAAGAAATTAGGTTTGCGTGTCCACTTTAAAAAGTGGTTCACCCAGTTTTCCAGTTGGATTATTATTGCCATCATCACCACAATTGAATTTAAACACACTGGAGTGGAATATTTAAAATTAGAGTTAACTGATTAGTAAAAAAAAAAAAAAAAAAAAGGTAATGGATGATTCAGTTATTTTTTGAATCATGCAAGAGTGACTTTCCTTATATTCTATTGGAATAAGAAGAAAATTCTGCAAAAGTGCCCCTAAAAATGAAGTACTTTAAATGCTGAGCTCTAATCACCCATTTCTCCAGTCTGTCAGACTTAAAATATTGCAGAGCTGCCTTCCCAGATGCCAGTTGGCAACCCAATTTAAAGAAGCAGGCGTCTAGAGAACTGTACAAAAGAGCTTATGTTCTCTCCATGCTGCATGTCACAAAGTCTGTTGCCACGTCATGAGCAATCACAAAGGACACAATGCAATGAAACAGGTAATTAGGAACCTACGCAAAACTCTTTTGGCATTGCCGTGCTAACCTCCCTTTTAACAGTATTCGTTATAATTTTTGTGATGTTCTGTTTGTGCTTTCAGACTGCATCACAAATTCATCTGAGGATTTTCTGAATATATTCATATCCTTCAATTAGATGAACAATTGAAAAAGTTATTCCTCTAAGAATGGGTTTGATAGAAAATTTTACTTGTTGGTCTTTCATCAAAAACACCACTGCATTTTCAAAGCAATTGTTTGAAGCAATCAGTTAAATATCTGGGTTTTATAGAGGCTTCTCACTTTTTGGTTGCTCAAGGGAAGTCTGGCTACAGTATCCTACTGCTCTGAAACGAACAGAAGCAAGGGAATATAAAGGTAATTTAACTTTAAATAAACCTACTGTTGAGCAATGCTCAGCGGACATAAATGAATACATTTTTTAGAAGCTGTGAATACTTTATCACAGCTATTGTCCTTTTTCATGTATTTCAGAGGCATTGCTGGTACTATAATTCCAAATGATTTCCACTTCAAGTTCTCACCAGATATGGTTTGCAGTTAAACTGAAAACTCAAGAAAAGGTCAAGATGAGCACGATGAGCACTAGACTAAAACACAGCACAGTAAAGGCCGGCCCGAGGTGGGATGCGAGTTGAAAAGCATGCAAACTGCGAGTACATGCTAGAAGAACGTAGGATTAACTAACTGACCAGAAAAGTTTAAGTATTCAGAGTCAATTATCAGATTGACTTGATAACTGTGTTTCTTTTAAAATGTCTCTTCTTTCCGGCTCTCTGGATGCCCAACTTTTAGACTTCTCATTCCACCTCAGCTTATCCGACAATGGAAAAAGGAGAGACTTCTCAACATTGCGGCAGTTGTATCGGGTAGGGCATCCATACTTTCAAATTGGTGCTAAGGGTCAAAATTATATTTTTGAGGCATCTTAGGATTCAAGTCAAAATTACTCAGGAGGTACCATTTGTTCATCCTGAGGAACAGTACAGCATGGTGGTCAGGGGTGAGAAGACTTACTTGTTTTGAATCCTTGCTCTACCTACCGCTTAATCATTATAGGACTTTAAGTAAGATGCTTAAATTTACTCTCTATGCTTCAGGTCATGATCATAAAAATGGAGGCAATAATAAAACCTCCTACTTAAGGTCTATAAGAGGATTAAATAAGAATTCCAAATAGTAGTACTGAATACTCAATTAGGTCATGGCAGAGAGGAAAGCCCTTAAAACCCATTACTTTCAATCATATAACCTTGCTTGGTTACTATATAAGAATGCTGTATTAGAACCTGGGGATACAGTAACGTATGAAACAGAACTACACTCAATAAACATGGCCCAGTTGAGGAAACAGAAACAAATAATTAAAATCGAATAGAGTATTTTGATAAAAATAAGCTGAGTTTTATGAAGGGCTTTTATATTATCAGGGGGTGAAAAGAAAGAATTCAGGGAGGAGATGCTATCTGGGCTTATTTTTTAAAACATAAATAATTTCTGAAAAGTTTCAAGTTATTTTTATTTAATTGGGTTTTGTATTGCTATTGGGAGACCCGATCCTATTTTCCAACCTCTTTTTTGTCCTCTAATTTTTCACTCACCTAAATTACCAAATAGCTGAAAGGATATATGACGGAGATACAAAGAATGAAGAAAGTAGACAGAAAACTGGTCTAGGGTTAATAACTTGCATTCCCCCCTTGATATAATCTCCATGATGTCTTGGTGATAGGCTTCCCTAGGCTTAAAATAATTAAATGTAGTAAGTTAGAGAATTATATAAAAAGTAACCTAACTTTTTAATAAAGCTAAAGGGAAAAAAATTCCTTTGGAAAAGAGATGAATTTCTACTACATGCCAAGAACTCTGAAAGACACAGAGATTTTGAAGCAAAAACCCATGAAAAATAATCATCTCAAGTAAAAGAGAAAAAGTGAAAAATCACAGACTCCCTGATTTTTTTTTTTTTATCATTCTGGGCTCTTTATTTTTTATTTTTTTTATTAACATACAATGTATTATTTACCCCAGGGACATGTCTGTGAATCGTCAGGCTTGCACATTTCACAGCACTTACCCTAGCACATACCCTCCCCAATGTCCATAACCCAGCCACTGTAACCCTACCCCCTCTACCTCCCAGCCACCCTTAGTTCGTTTCACAAGTTTAGGAGTCTCTTATGGTTTGTCTCCTTCCCTATCCCATCTTGTTTCATTTCTCTCCCCCACCCCCCCACGACCGCCCACTCTGCCTCTCAAATTCTTCATATCAGAGAGATCATGTGATAATTGTCTCTCTCTGACTGGCTTATTTCGCTTAGCATAATACCCTCCAGTTCCATCCATGTCATTCCAAATGGCAAGATTTCACTTCTCTTGATGGCTGCATAGTATCCCATTGTGTATATATACCACCTCTTCTTTATCCATTCATCTGTTGATGGACATCTAGGTTCTTTCCATAGTTTGGCTATTGTGGACATTGCTGCTATAAACATTCAGGTGCATGTGCCCCTTCGAATCACTACATTTGTATCTTTAGGGTAAATACCCAGTAGTGCAATTGCTGGATTGTAGGGTAGCTCTACTTTCAACTTTTTGAGGAACCTTCATACTGTTTTTCAGAGCGGCTGTACCAGCTTGCATTCCTACCAACAATTTCCCTTTCTCCGCATCCTCGCCAACATCTGTTGTTTCCTGACTTTCTAATTTGAGCCATTCTGACTGGTGTGAGGTGGTATCTCACTGTAGTTTTGATTTGTATTTCTCTGATGCAAAGTGATGTTGAGCACTTTTTCATGTGTCTGTTGGCCATTTGGATGTCCTCTTTGCAGAAATAACAGACTCCCTGATTCTAAGGGTCCCAAGAAATCCAACATTTTCAGTATACTTACTTGGAGTTCTTAGAGTTCCTAACCCAAAAAATTGCCAATCCCAATAACTAAGGAAGTATTCTAATTTTTTTTTTTAAGATTTTATTTATTTATTTGACAGAGAGGAGAGAGATCACAAGTAGGCAGAGAGGCAGGCAGAGAGAGAGAGAGGGAAACAGGCTCCCTGCTGAGGAGAGAGCCTGATGCGGGGCTTGATCCCAGGACCCTAGGATCATGACCTGAGCCGAAGGCAGAGGCTTTAACCCACTGAGCCACCCAGGCACCCCAGGAAGTGATCTCAATTGTCACATTTTGTGTTAAGATTAGCATGAACAAATTAACTCTATCAGAAAGGACAGATGAGGACAAATAAAAATTATATAAAACCTGCCTGTCATACTGGAATAAGTACTCTCCCTTGAAAATTTCTTAGAGTTAATGCTTAGGAAAGGATTGATTAAAGCACTGTGGTAAAGGAGAAGACATACTATAGATGGTAACTATGCCTTGCTTTATCTTGGCCTTCTGGTTTGGAACAAAACTCAATCTTTCAACAGTCAGAAAGTTTGACCTGCAGTGTTACATTTATGTGATCTCTTGGATAGAGATTTGCCACAGCTCAGTCAATACCTGAAAATGATAACACTACAATTTCTAAGGTTAAATCTATTCTCTATGTAGAACATCCATAAAACCTGGGTTGACATTCATTTTCATTTTACAAACAGCTCTTCTGAAATATATTTAAATAGCATTCTACTTCAAGACAGTGACTGAGCAACTTCTGAGAATCTATGAATTACTATTCCTTACTAGTCAAGTACATAAAGTGGTAAGGGAAGGCAAGATAAGTATCAAAAGGAATTTCCTAAGACTTCAAAATCCGTATGGGAAAAGGGTTAGAGAAACAGGTATATATATATATATGGAACACAATACAACACATACATAACACAAAAGACCTAAAAGAAAGAGCTTTGAGGAAAGCTTTTTGAGCATACATTTTATTATTATTAAGCATAAAAGAAGAATCAGCAATATCCATCCTATTAGTTCAGTCTTTCTGCTAAAGGACTAAAACAAAATCCTACCACAGCACATATGCTCTGAAAAAACATCTTGAATTAACATTACTTATGCTCTGAAAAACTTAAATTTATTTATTTATTTATTTATTTATTTATTTATTTATTTATTTATTTATTTATTTATTTTAGAGTGAAGACCAAAATATATGGTTCTTGAGTGGGGGTTGGAGAAGGACAGGCACATGTAGAGTGAAGATTAAGATGAAATGGTTACATTTATGGTGGTGACGGGCACTAGCTTTGGGGGAAAAAAATATATAGTTGGCAGATGGCTAATGGTGAGAATACGCTATTTCTGCATTTGGTAAAGAATAAAGGAGGGGGCGCTAAGGTTTGAAAAGTGGTAAGTGTAGAGCACACTAGGAAGGCAACAATCAGCAATTCCTCTTCTAATTTTAAATATCAAGGACCATGGTTTAAGAAGGAAACACATTGCCTGAGGAGGTCCGGGCCTCAAGATGGCTCTCGAGATGAATTCACCATTGTGTAGGACTCCAGGCTCTGAAAATAGATTTTTTTCGGCACCAGAAGAGGAGTCTGTGCACAAATTAATCAAGTTATAGAAACCGATGTCTGAAAATCAGAATGCCTGAGAAATGGGAAATTTACAAGGAGGAGACAAAAATGGCAAACCAAGAGATACCATTGTTAATTTGAGCACTTACAAAAAACAATTAAGGGTAAAACCAAATTGTCAAGTATGTCAGGAAATGAGCATTCCCACTTACTGCTTTTGTAAACATGAAGTGAAACCAATATTGTAAAGGGCAATTTAATAAAATGCACCAAAATCCTTATATATTTCTTGGCCTAAATCTAAGAAGTTATAGTTAAAATTAGCTGCAAAGTACATAAAGCTATAAACACAAAAGCGCTCTTCAAAACATTGTTGAAAAAAATAAAAAGAAATGGGAACAACCCAAACTTGAAAACACTGGTTTGAGAACAATCTTAGGGAAGTAGTACTGGAAGAACTATAATGTTTTCATAAGAAGATCAATTTATTTTAACTACTCTGCTTGGAAAGAAACTTACTCTGTGAACAAAAGGCAGATGGTCTGCCATGGAAACAGAGAAGGGAGATCTATTACCCAAGAATCTTGGCTAAAGAAGGCAAAGTTGGACATTATGGCTGTGTCTAAATATCTGCTGAGGGAAGTCAGTCTCAGGAAAGCTTCTCTCAGAGACACTAAATATCATCTTACGCTTTTTGTTCTGATTGCATGGCTATCAAATTCCTGATAATATAGTTATCTTTTTCTTTCCATAGAGATTATATTATTTCCCCTCTCCTGAGAATTATGATCAGCTTGTTACTTGGATTTATCCTTAAATTTAATTAAATGACATTTACTTTTTTAGCCATCTATGCTTTGACTTCAAATATTTAAATAAACTTTTAATTTTAGAATAATTTTAGGTTAACAGAAAAGTTGCTTAGTATAGAATTCTCACATATCCCTCATCCAGCTCCCATATTAATATCTTACACTATTTTAGAACATTTGTCACAACTAAGGAATCAACAGTGATACATTACTGTTAACTAATCCACACATCTATTCATACTCTATTTCATTAAATTTATTAAAAGGGAAATGATGTGTTTAATAATTTCAT
The DNA here is from genome assembly GCA_028646535.1 of Procyon lotor. Taxonomy (NCBI): domain Eukaryota; kingdom Metazoa; phylum Chordata; class Mammalia; order Carnivora; family Procyonidae; genus Procyon; species Procyon lotor. The sequence goes on along the minus strand of CM053609.1, from coordinate 71,965,542 downwards.
ATTATTGCTTTGGTCAATATGCCTAGCTATAAAATTTTAATAGTTACTCAATCTTCCCATCTGCCCACCCCCCCAGCAAAAAAAAAAAACAACCTTTTCTGTATTCCTTAAAAATGTACATAAATTTATGTACAAAAGAACTCCATGTTGTGATATGTTAAAACTAGTCCAAATCTCTGCAATGAGGGATAAAATTCTGCTCTGCAAATCAAGAATTAATTTAAATAATTTTAATAAAATAAGAGATTTATTTTAATGAATTGGCTCACACGATTGCAAGGCCTGACAAGTTTAAAATCCATAGGTCAGGGAGGCACTGACTATGGTCTTGAGACAGAAGTTCTTTTCCTCTGGGGAACTGAGTTTTTGTTCCTAAGGCCTTCAACTGATTGGATTAGACCTATGCCCATTAATTAGGGCAACCTCTTTAACTTAAAGTCAAGTGATTAGATGTTAACTAGCACCTACAAAATACCTTCACAGAAACACCTAGACTGATGTCTGATTAAATCATTGGCTACTAGGGCCTAGCCAAGTTAACACATAAAACTAACATGGCAGGGCACATTACTTCTGACCACATCCTACTGGGCAGAACTCAGTCAAAAGAAGAGGGGGAGGGAGAGGGAGGATGGGAGGAAGGGAGGAAGAGAGAAAGGATCATTAAGGCTCTCAGTATTTTAATTTTCAAAAGAATGGTCATTATCCATTAAAGAAGCTTTACTTTTGTCATGTTAAACATTATATAGGAATTATTAAGTTTAATTACATTGAATAAATGTTTATATAATCAGCACCCTTTTTAACAATATTCTTTGTTACTAAAGTTTTTTTATTTGCATAGACTAGGGATTAGTGGTCCTTGAACAATAGTCCTTTGTTGGAGCAAATCCACTATCAAATACTTCACAAGTCCCTGTAACACAGCAAAATGAATCTAAAAGAATGAAAAATACTAAGTGCACACTAGGACATATACACCTTGGTTTATATAACACTAATTCATGCCTTTAGAGTACTTGGCTTATATGTCATCAAATGCCTTATATTCTAGAGTACTCAACACCTAAATTTCTTTTTTTTTTTCTAAAGATTTTATTTGTTTATTTGACAGAGAGAGGCATCACAAGTAGGCAGAGAGGCAGGCAGAGAGAGAGGGGGAAGCAGGCTCCCTGATGAGCAGAGAGCCCGATGCGGGGCTTGATCCCAGACCCTGAGATCATAATCTGAGCCAAAGGCCGAGGCTTTAACCCACTGAGCCACCCAGGTGTCCCACAACACCTAAATTTCAAAAAGAAAACATAAGGGGCGCCTGGGTGGCTCAGTCGTTAAGGGGCTGCCTTTGGCTCAGGTCATGATGCCAGGGTCCTGGGATTGAGCACCGCATCGGGCTCCCTGCTCGGCAGGAAGCCTGCTTCTCCCATTACCAGTTACCATTCGCTCTACTTGTATTCCCTCTCTCTCTGTGTTTTTCCCTGTTAAATAAAAAAAAATTAAAAAAAAAAAGAAAAAAGAAAACAAAAAGCAGAAAGAGCTTATCTCCTGATCTCTACAGAGGAATAAGTCAGAACAAAATCTCTCTTGTATTTATTTCTCTTATTCTGGCATTCTCACACCTATGGTAGTTATGAGAATTAAAATTCGTTAACATTTAAAAACATTTTGAAATATTATTGCATATAATTACATACACATTAGGTAAGACATTTTCATAAGTTTATACAATAGAAATTGTCATTCACAAATCCTATCAATAAACTAACTAAAAGAGTAAGATAAATGTCCCTGGGCCAGTATTGACCATTTAACTTTTTCATAATCCAAATGAGATAACTTTATTTGTAGCTATATATCGGTTATTTATAACTATATATTTATTAGTTTCTCCTCTCTGGCCAATTTCTCCTTGCCAATTCTGTGTACCTCCTAATAGTTACACAATCCTTTCAGATTTGATGAAAATTATTTCCTGATATGGCAGATGCATTTATAACAGGAAGAACTAGAAATGCAGAAGTGCAAACAATGATTTTTCATTAGCTGGAAAGCTACCCTTAAGCATTTAAATATAACACAAGCATATTACCAAAGCAATTACAGTGCACATGGCTACTCACATCTGAACATAGACCAGTTCTAAACTGCTTTATAATCAATAATATATATCACTGGTCATAATTACAGAACAGTAGAGGTAATCTAGGGTTGTATATACTTATGGTACATCCATGACACTTTACAACAAAGCCAATAACAGCACTTTATTTTTAAAGTTTTAATTTAAATTTTAGTTAGTTAACATATAGTGTAATATTAGTTTCAGGAGAATTTAGTGATTCATCACTTACATGTAACACCAAGCGCTCATCACAAGTGCCCTCCTTAATACTTATCACTCATTTAGCCCATCCCCCCACCCACCGCCCCTCCAGCAACCCTCAGTTTGTTCTCTATAGTTAAGAGTCTTATTGTTTGCTGACATTTTCCCCCCATGCAATCTGTTCATCTGACAAGACTTTTTTAATGTAAAACCCAAACCAGGTTTTCCCTGTTTGGGGGAGAATTGTTTGAATTCTTACAGAAGCTTGGTTAAAATTAGAGAGGTTCTTGATATACATTAGTCACTTAGCGAACTTTAAAAAACACTGATTGTCAATTAATCACTCTGGGGTTAGGGCAGTGCTAGAAATTCATATTTTTAAAGCTCTCCTGACTATTCTAATGAGCAGCCATGACTGAAAAGTTCTGAGGCAGTAGAAAAAGATATGAACCTCCAGTTATATACTGCATACTGAACATATATGTTTGCCCCACTCATTCCTCCTAAGTCCCAATGACTGAACAGAGAACTCCATCATGCTCCAGACAAGGGCTTTATTCCTTGCATACACACTATCTAAGCTTTTATTCTTCCTCTTAATTGTCCGATGTGAAAACTTCTTATTTTATTTGTTTCAATACTCAGAGTTCTCATGAATGAGCTGGGGGAATAGTACTGAAATTCTCAGGGCCCGAATGTTTGTTTCTCATTTATTATTGTTATTTGAAAATGGACAATTTGTAGTCATTCAATTAACCTGCCATCATTGTTCAGTTTTCCTACATGTACAAATGTCATGGGACCAAATGAGACCAAATAGTTGAAATTCTGGCAGGATTTTCCCAAGGACAATTTAGAACTTCAGTGGCCATGCTGAAGCACCTGAGTATATATAAACAGGATAATCCACTGTGTAGTGCCTAAGAATCAAAGGACTCAGAAACTCCAAATAATCCATTGTTAGTATTTTAAAATTTTATATGAAGAAGATTTTAAGAGAAAAATTTTATTTGTGACAATATGCATGGGCCTAAAGAGTATTATGCCAAATGAAATAAATCAGAGAAAGACAAATACTGTATGATTTCACTTAAATGTGGAATCTGAAAATCAAAACAAATAAATAAACAACAGAATCATAAATACACAGAAACTCATAAATACAAAGAACAAGTTGGTGGTTTCCCAGGGGGAGGCAAGCTAGGGGGTGGGCAGAATTGGTAAAGGGATTAAGAGGTACAAATCTCCAACAATACAATAAATAAGTCACACTTATCTACCAACCCTTCATAAACATAATCCTCTCATTGATAACAAATCCTCACAGTACCTTCTTTTTTTTTTTTTTTAAAGATTTTATTTATTTGACAGAGAGAAACACAGTGAGAGAGGAAACACAAGCAGAGGGAATGGTAGCGGGAGAAGCAGGCTTCCTGCAGAGCAGAGAGCCCGATATGGGGCTCGATCCCAGGACCCAGGGATCTGACCTGGGCCGAAGGCAGATGCTTAACAACTGAGCCACCCAGGCGCCCTGACAGTATCTTCTAATGTAAGTGGAGAACATCACCCCAACCCCAGTGGAATTATACCCTCAAATAGCGGTGAAGTTCAGACCTATAAAACCAACTTTTCTAACTCACATTGAAAAGCAAAATTTTAATGAAGAATTGAGAATTGTTCTTGGATCATGTAGTCTGGTATTCTCTGCACTTACCAATTAATGTATCTCCTCACAAGACCCAGAAAAACAAAACTCTGGTTTCATTAGAAAAAAGAGAGAGAGAACAGACTGATTACAGAATTACATGAAATACATAGATCAAAATGTGAATACAAATTAATAACAAGAAAGATACTCTTTTATAAGAGTATAAGATCTCTTAGCTGATATCTCTGAAGTCTTTTCTATCAAAGTTGGTCAAAAATTCAGTTCTGTAAACAGGGAAAAATCAATTTATCCTAGACTTTAGAGACCATGGCACTATCATCTTTAGAAACTATACTAATCTCTGTCAGAGAAAACATTATAACTACCCCATGTATCTGCTTTCTTGATGGTTTTAAAACAGAAGTGGCAGATTTAATAAGGAAACAGAAGATAAGATATTCTATTTGCTTTCTGTCCGAATTACAAAAGCTGTCAAATCACACACACACACACAGACACACGCACACACACACATTGAGAGAGAGAGAAAACAGGAAAACAAAAAGCTTTGAAGATGCTTGGAGTACAAAAGTAGAAAACTTGTAGACCAAATTAATAACTCTCCAGATTGGGAAACAAGGTCACCTCCAAGTCTAATGTAGAAAAAAACACATTCATATCGTAAGAAAAGGGACAATGTAAGAACATTAGCCCTGCCTTAACTGAGAAGAATATCAGAAGTCAAAGGACAAATTTGTCTAACAGAAGAACATCCTCCAAGGATAGAAGATCTCTTCTGCCCCAAATCGCCCTTACCATGAAAAGGAGACATTTCCATGCAATTTGCATGAACTCTGTATTCTGTATCTAGTTGACCCTGTGACTTTTTTGTTATGCCTTCCTTGGAATAACAAAAATTTCAGGGGTAAGAATCTCAAATACGCCTCAAGTTTCTCAACTACTTCCTGTTTCATTTATTTCCTATCTGAGTGGGACATTGCATTACAGTCAACATTCTTTTCTGCTTAGGGATTTCCTTCCAGTGAATCTGCTAGGACAAAACATACTGCAAAAATGAGATTCTTTAATCCATTTGGATCAGAAAGCCACTTTTTGGACAAAAATTGTGTCTACAGTTTGAAGATAGCACAGATTTTATTACTGAAATATCCTCTATTGATACCTCAATCTCTGAATCTGTCTCCAGGAGCTTCTGGGCTAAAAACAGTTCAGACATGTGACACATAAAGGAGGCTGAACGCTTAAGGACCTCAACTGATCTGGCTGAAACCTTAGTGAAATTAACCCAATACCCACTAAAAAGAGAAACTACTCAAGAGCTGTGTCCCATTATATCTGTGTATCTCCCAAAACAACTCAATAGTCCCTGTATTAGCCCTTGTATTAGCCCTGTTCGGCCCATCAGAAAGATAAATAGGTGTAGCTACTGCTTTGTTCATTTTAAAGGCCATTAAATGGTTGTGCTTCTCTGCTTCTCAGTGTTCCCTAGCCCCAATATCATCTTATCCTTGCTCACTGACACAGCTGTTTACTTTATGGCATTAGATCTACACCCAGCATTCTTTAGTATACACTTAAACCCAAGACTTATGGTATCCATTTGCATTCACTTGAGAAAATCAACAATATACTTGAATAGTTAGGCCCCAGGGTTTACAGAAGTACTCTCTTACTCCTTACAAATACTTAATCATAAACTTACAGACATTCTATTCCCAGGAATCCACTTATATACAATATGTTGATGATCTTCTGTTATGCTCTCCGAGAGTTTTACAGAATTAATTCCTTTCACCTGAGAATAGTGATACCATAAAAGAAACACAAAGTATCTACCTATGAACTCCAATTTTGTCAGACCTAAGTGCATTAACAAGGCTACCACATCAGACAAAATATATAGTCTCTTTCCCTTCAAAGACCAGAAGCTATTCATCATTTTACCTGGATAACTACTAAAAGGATTTCTTGGTCCCATAGGATACTATAGATATTAGATTCCATAGTCTTCTGATGTGGTAATTCCAGACACACATAAGCCCTTTCCTTGGGTAGACACTAGATTGTCTCTTATAACTTAGAGAACTCCCTTTAAAAGACCTCATCTTTAAATTCCCCAATTACTATAAATCTTTTTTTAATCCTATTTGTACTTGAAAGATCAGGTCAGGTTTTGGATGTTCCATACACAATGGACATTAAAAACCTATTATTCATGATAGCCTCTCATTAAGCCCAGGGCAAAAGCTTACCCTTCTAGTCCATGTGCAGTGGCAGAATAGTCAACTGGGGCCTCTGTGAATTCATTTTAAATTAGGTATTTTACCTCATGGTTTTTCAGGTTGTTCATACCTTACTCTTGACTGAAAAGACTCCCTATTTTTTTCTAGATTGACCTCGTATTTAAGGAACCAAACAAGAAGGCTACTAAATTGGCTATAAATCTAATCTGCTCGGTCCTGCTCAAATCCAACACCCTGCCAGAAGCCAAATCCTCACAAGTTGTCAAAATTCTAGTCCTTATTTGGAACTTCCAGTCAATGGATACGAGAGAACAAAGGTTTATATAGATTGTACAGGTATGTTTTGAGGTAGTTCATAATTTTTGTACACTTTGGAAGCAATGTAATTTCTTAAATGCAGATAGTACTTTGAGTAAATATGACAATCATACAAAATTCCTCTTAGATGGCTTATTTTTTCTAAAGGAATTTGCTATATTGAGCTGGCCACCCGATGCCCATCTATGGATCTCACCCTTTCTTTGACTCTCCCCTTTTATAGACTACTATGGCTCGAAATTATAAAGGTTTAATGTGTATACTTGAGATTACCATCAATAAGTTCAAGTGGTTCACCAGAAGTATAACCCTCAGGAACTCCTAAACCTTCTAATGCCAAAAAGTAAAGTAAACCTCAGGAACCCCTAAAGGAAATCTGGTTTCCTAGAAATAATATCACTGTAAGATTACTTCTCTTAAAGTTTATTAGAGGGGACCTTATCAGCTACTATTAACCACAAATACAGCAGTAAAACTGGAAATCAATCCTTGAATGCATATTTCCCAGTTAGAAAGATGTATTTATATTGATTCTATATAAATTATATTAATAATAATTATAATTATTATATATATATTCTTCTGTATGTATATTTTAATTTTATTCTTCAGGTCAGACATATATACATCTACATATAGCTATACATATACAATTTTGCATATATGTAACTTTGTGTATGTGTATACATTTATATAAATTTTGTAAATAAACAAACTTTAGCCATATAGTACACCATAAAACAAATCTTAAGAAATTTCCAAAGGCTGAAATCAATATGGCATGCTTTCTAGCTTCAGTGTAACTAAAAACAGTAACAAACAGGGGAACCTGGGTGGCTCAGTCATTAAGTGCCTGCCTTCAGCTCAGGTTATGATCCCAGGGTCCTGGGATGGAGCCCTGCATGGGGCTTCCTGCTCCTTGAAGCCTGCTTCTCCCTCACCCACTCCCCCTGCTTGTGCTCCCTCTCTTGCTGTGTCTCTCTCTGTCAAATAAATAAATATTTTTAAAAAAATAAATAAATAAAATAAAAAGTTAACAAACAGGTAACTAGAAACCTGTATATTGTTAAGAAACATTAAATAGGGGCACCTGGGTGGCTTAGTGGGTTAAAGCCTCTGCCTTCAGCTCAGGTCATCATCTCAGGGTCCTGAGATCGAGCCCCGCGTTGGGCTCTCTGCTCAGCAGGGAGCTTGCTTTCCCCCTCTCTCTCTGCCTGCCTGTCTGCCTGCTTGTGATCTCTCTCTCTCTGTGTCAAATAAATAAATAAAATCTTAAAAAAAAATAAATAACTCATGGGTCAAAGAAGAAATAATAATTGAAAAAAATATTTTAAATAATAACAAAATTCTGCAGTACCAAATTTTTTTAGATACAGCTAAAACTTTAATTAGAAGGAAATTTATAAACATACAAGCATTGGAAAATAAGAAGATTGAAAATCAATGATCTTAGTATCTATGTCAAAAAATTTAGAGAAAGAATAGCATATGAAAACCCCCCAAAGAGAAGTAAATAATGAAGATCAGTACAGAGATTAATGAAACAAAAATAAACATACAATAAAAGTTCCAACAAAGCCAAAGTTGGCTGGTTGAAAGTACTAAAATAAATGAAAAACCTCTAGTAAATAATCACCAAAAAGAAAAGTTCAGACAACCATCGTAAGAAATAAAGGAAGAGGAGCTAATTAAAATTCTGTTCATGTTAAAGAGAAAAGAGAATATTACAAGTACTTATGCAAGAAATTAATTTTTTAGATAAAAGACAGTTCTAGAAAAGTATGTTACCAAACTGATTGAAGAAGAAAGAAAAGCCTGTAAAATTCTTTGATTCCATGGGCAACACCTGCCCCCCCAAAAAACTAGCTCTCCAACATTTAATAACAAGTCATTTTTATCTTATAAAACTCTTCCAGAGACTAAAAGATGAAGAAACATGTTCTTTACCCTATGTGAAGCTAATATAATTCTTACTACAAACCTATAGAGAACAATGCTAAAAAATAAATTTTCAGGTTACTCTAATTCAAGTATGTATACAAAAGTACTAAGCAAAACTTCCTCAAAATAAATACAACAAAATTAAAAAAGGGATAATATAGCAGAACTAATTTATCACAGAAATGCAAGGTTGATTTAGTATTAGAAAATCAACTAATGTTTATCTTCCACATTAGCAGGTTAAAAGAAGTTACACCGTCATGTAAATGGTGCAGAAAAGAAGTGACAGATAAAATTCAACATTAATTAATTACATTTTTAAAAGAACCTGTTTGACAATGATGTGTCAGTTGTTAACAATTGTTCACCAGCTGTTAGCAAATGTACCACTCCACTGTGGGATGTTGACAATGGGGGATTTCCTATGGACTGAATTGTTTCCCCCCAGATTCATACACTGAAGCCCTATGTATGAGAGAGGGAATTTGTTGGTGGGCCTTTGGGAGGTAATTAGGTCTGAATGAGGGCATGAGGGTAGAGTCCTCATAGTGAGGTTAGTGCCCCAGTGAAAAAAGACCAGAGACTTCTTCCTCTCCCTCCCCTGCCCTTCACCCTTCTCACTCTCTTTCTTTCCCAGGTATAGCAAGAGTGGCCATTTGCAAGCCAGAAAGTGAGTTTTTACCATGAAGCAAATCTGTTGGCACCTTGATGTTGGACTTCTCAGGCTCCCAAACTCTGAGAAATAAATGTCTGTTGTTTAAGGCTCCCAGTCTATGGTATTTTGTCACAGCTGCCCAAACAGATAAAGACAGGAAGGCTGTGCATGTGTTGGGAGGAGATATATGGGTACTTTCCATTTAGTTTTGTTGTGAACCTAAAATTACTCTAAAAAATAACTCAACATTTTGAATTAGAATCAATCATGAAAAAATGCCCTTAGCAAATGAAAAAAGACAAAAACTTACTTAACCTGCTAAAGGATATCTATAAAAACACAGAAGTCTACAACCAACCTCATACTTAATGGCAAAATACTGAGATCTTTTTTTTCTTTTTTTTTTGAAGCCATGCTCAAGACACAGATGCCTACTTTAATCTTAGCACACACACTCCAGTCAACATCGCAGTGGTGGTCCTAGGCAGTTCAGTGAGGAAAGAAAAACAAATTCTAATTAGATTGGAACAGGGAAAAAAATCCCTTATCGCCCCTATCATTATTCACAGATGATAAGAGGGTATGTGAAGAAAATTTTTAAAAACAATTTGACAAACTGAGGGTTGCTGGAGGAGAGGCGGGTGGGAGGGATGGGGTGACTGGGTGAGGGACACTAGGGAGGGTATGTGCTATGGTGAGTGCTGTGAATTGTGTAAGACTGATGAATCACAGACCTGTACCCTTGAAACAAATAATACATTATATGTTAATAAAAAAATACTTCAATACTTTGAAAAAAAATTTAAAAATAAAAACAATTTGAATATATACAAGTTTTGACAGATTAGTGGATTCCAAATCAATATATATTAATCAATACTATTTTTATTCCAGCAATAGCAGATATACTATAATTTTTCATAGATCACTTAAAAGAGCATAAATATAAAATGCTAAGAACAAAATTTGTGTATTTCTTCTGGAGGGAAAATTATAACATTGTAATATTTTACTGAAAACTATTGAATACCTGCCTTAGAAAAGAGAGATAAAGATTATGTGAAGGAGTTAGAAGACTTACTAATACAAAAATGGTAAATATCCCCTAAATGGTCAATAATATAAGGAAAACCCAGGCAAAATCCCAACAAATTTGGTAATTGTTTTTGTTCTTATAAAGAGTTAACATCACTTTGGAATGCAATTTGAATATATCTTAGGACCCAGAAATTCCGTTTCTAGAAATATACTTCAAAAATATACTGTATATAGGGGCACCTGGGTGGCTCAGTGGGTTAAAGCCTCTGCCTTCGGCTCGGGTCATGATCTCAGGGTCCTGGGATCGAGTCCCGCATCGGGCTCTCTGCTCAGCAGGGAGCCTGCTTCCCCCTCTCTCTCTCTGCCTGCCTCTCTGCCTACTTGTGATCTCTCTCTCTGTCAAATAAATAAATAAAATCTTTAAAAAAAAAAAAAAATATATATATATATACTGTATATAAACTTGTATAAATGAACCCAGGATACATGTACAAACATGTGAATAACAGTATTGTCCATAGTAGAGGAATCTGGTATATTAATTTTCAATTGCTGCTGTAATAAATTGTCACAAACTTAGTGACTTAAAACAACACAAATTTAACTTCTTATTGTTCTGTAGTTTAAAAGTCTGACAAAAGCATCATAGGGCTAAACTCAAGGTGTCAGCAGGACTGCATTCCTTTCTGACGGCTGTAGGGAGAATCTGCTTCCTTGCTTTTTCTAATTTCTAGAAGCCACCCATTTTCCTTGGTTCAAGGCCTCCTTCCACCATCTTCAAAACCAGCAACATGGCATTGCTTTGATCATTCCTACGTAGTCACACTCAGCCTCTGACCTTAGCCTGGAGAGGTTCTTCCCCTTTTAAGGAATAATGAGACTGGTTTGGGCCCATCTAGATAATCCAGAATAATCATTCCATTTCAAGGTCCTCAACCTTCATCATATCTGGCAAAGTCCTAAATCCATTTTGCCATGAAAGGGAACATATTCACATGTTCTGGGATATTTTTGAGGGACCACTCTTCTGCTTACTACAATTGAAAATGACCCACATGTTAATGTAGTAGTTTGTGTTGTGTCAGTTTAGTTAAACCAGGAATTACATTTTCCAGAATCCCCTTTCCTGAATAGTTCTGTGTAAAAGCTAAAAAAAGGACTTCTGTGAAATTTGGAAAGAAGAAGCAAAGCAGTTGCCTTTATTCTCAGATTGTTATGATAAGGTAGTAAATAGACTAAGAAATGTAGAGGTGCCCAATGGCTCCCAGCTTGCTCTCACTCTTCTCCATTTCATGTCCAGCTTGTCTTTCCCCTTGCTGCCCCTGCTAATCAAATTGGCTCCCGGTCTACCACCAAATGCTTGGTCTCTCCCAATGCAGACACCTCTCTACAAGCTCCTTTTTCATATCCCACTTTGGTGGTTAGCTGTGTACCCTTCTCTTGTTTCTTCTGCAAGTTTTGACTTGTTATTTGTGATACTGTTTAAAGAGGGAGCTGTTTAATGACATACACTCTCTCTGTGATGCCTGAATTCTCCCTTCGAGAACTTCACTTTCCAGGTTACTCTCATATTTGTGAGAAGTCTATGTCTATAATAAATCTTTTATTTTTGAAACACTCATGGTTGTCCTGCTCCTTTTCTAAAGGAACCCTGATCGATATGGTCAATAAAAAGTGAAATGGATTATTAAATTGTGGTTATTTCTTTTTTTTTAAGATTTCATTTTTATTTATTTGACAAAGAGAGAGAGAGATCACAAGTAGGCAGAGAGAGAGGGGGAAGCAGGCTCCCTGCTGAGCAGAGAGCCCTATGCGGGGCTTGATCCCTGGACCCTGAGATCATGACCTGAGCCGAAGGCAGAGGCTTTAACCCACTGAGCCACCCAGGCACCCCATAAATTGTGGTTATTTCTATATGTATGGCATATCTCACAATGGAAGGAAGAGAGAGAGAGGGAAGGAGGGGAATTTCAGTGCATGAAATGAGCACCTGCTGCCTCAAGTAAGTCAAAGAGGTAGAGTGGGGGAGACTGCTTTGCCTCTCCTTTTTATAATGTTAATCCCCTCACAAAGTCCAGCAGGTGATTAGCTATAGTAAGCATTGGCACCAGCGTGCTACTCCCTAAGGAGACTAATTCTCCATCTAACAATTTTCCTTACAAAAACATCCCAGATGGAGAAAAGGAAGCAAACTCAACAATGGACTTTAATTTTTTTTTCAGAACACAGAGCAGTGTCACTCTAATGTTTCCCATTTACTGAGCTCTTACTAGTGTCTGGCATTGTGCTAAGCATCATTTCATTTAATTCTCACAAAAAGCCAATGGAAAGCAGACCTAGTTCCCCATTTTATATATGAAGAGACTGAAGGTCTAAGAGTTTAAGTAGCCTTCCACAGGTCATGATGAGTGATGGATCTGGGAAGGAAACCAAGATCTCGCTGACCAGTCTGCATTTAACCCACATGGGATCCAAGGTAAAAAACGAAACATAGTATTGAAGTAACTAGAGTTTTCCTGGCTCCATAGTTTAACTCCAAGTTTTGTGCCATGACACTTGGCATTTGCTGTTTGGACAGCATTTACTATTCTCATTTGGTTCAGGGAAACCAGTGTCCACTCTTGGGAATAAATTCATAAAAGGTATGGAAAGAGGAGGCCAGTCATGTGTAATAAAGCACAGGGAGAAGCAATGAGTCACAGACATTTGGGGCCCAGGTTCTCAAGTCAGATAGATTTGGATCTGAATCCTTGTTCTGCAGAAAGAGAAATGGAAAAAAAAACAGGAAGGGAGAAATCTATGGCAGCTCTGGTGTTCTATTATTACATCTGCAAAATGATGAGATAAGTGATCTTAAAAATATGAAATATCCTAATTTTTAAAGTATTTTTGCTATTTACTATTGGGGAGAAATAAAAATATTGCTTTGTGGATATAATGGATTTACTTTTTGTGTTCAGTTTTTTTGTTCCATGTATTCTTATAAACCAGAACTTTTACAAACCGAGTCAAACTGCCTTCTTCAAGAAGTCCAGATTAAGCTATGGCCTGTGTTACACTGACAGGTTAAGGCCATGATAGGACGATTGTGTGATCAGTGTCAGGGCCAGGTCCTGGGTGACAACAGGGCACATCAAGGAGAGAAGGAACAGTTTAACCCAGTACCAGACCAAAGTAAAAAGCCACGTCCTGCAATTAAGTCCATGGGTTAATACCAGGTTAAGTACTTTGAGATAACCCCATTAAGGAAAGCCTATTGCCAGGAGTTGCATGTATTTGAGTGAAAGGGCCTTTTGCCATAATTTCATGCTGAATCCCAAATCAGTGTGTGTCTTGAAATAGCAACAAAACAGTCAGCTGGCAAGGTTGCATGGGCAGTACGAAGTCTCACATAGGCAGATGGGCACTGCAGAAGGCTATTACCTCCCTGAAGGAATTAGTTAGAACAAAGGTTAATCAGAAATCCTCTATAACATATTCACTTTATACTAAAGGCCGAAAAGTTCACTGTCTATGATATTTCCCATCTTGAATTACGTCCAACCACACTGTCCGATAAGGGGTTCTGCAGTGAGATCGAATGATAACATCAAGAGATTCCAACCACAAAATATCTCCAGTATAAAAGATGCTGAAAATTTGAATATAAAATTTCTTCCATTACAAAATTTTCTGGGAGAAACAATCTAAAAATTAAATCTTTTTGCAAATTAAGGCCCAAATTTAAAGGCCCAAATGATGCCCAAAGTCAAAATATCTTGGTTCTGTGAATTAATTAATGCTCAACAATTACCCTTCTCCCAACCTTCTAATTCTATCCAGTCTCAGCTGTTACAGTTAGGGTTGTTTTAGCAGCTGAAGCTTTGGCTGTTTCACTGGAATCAGTGTAGTCTTTTAGGAATTAAGTTGTTGAATTATTCAACCATAAATTTCTCTTGAGCCTTACTTTGAAGAATTCAAAGCATTAGTAAGACACAAGATTTTTGCAACTCTGGCCCAGAGCCTCCAAATTTAGAAAATAAGCCAATCCCCAGCCCATAGAACCATTATCATAGATGATAGCTTCATAGAGGCTAATGGCTTAGAAACTCAAATGTAGGTAGAAAGTCAGTTTGGAGTTAATTTACAACAGTTTTTTTTGTTTCTTTGTTTATTCCTAAGAATCCAAGAGCTATGAACATCAACTCGAATGGAAGACCTAGCCCATAAAGATTTCAATTATGCTGCTCTGTATATCTTACCTCGTTAAGGGTAGGAATCCAAGAACACAAGTTATTCTCTTAGAGAGCAGCATTGGAAACATTACTGTATTTTCTCAATCTATGGAAAATGTATAATGGTGATAGTTGACACTCACTAATTCTAATTTTAAATGTATTTCTTAAGGAGCACACAGTCCCTCCCGGGATGGTATCCAGTGGGGCTCCACTTGGAAAACTGTGTCTGCTCTCTCATAAGCAGGCATTTTCAGTCTTACGTCACAGTGGCTATTTCCCCTGACTCTTGTAAAATTGTTCCAGACTCTCTCACCTTCCTCCTAAAGGGTCTGTCTCTCATGCAGATTTCCCTGTAGCATGCTATGACCCATTCCTGCCTCGTGAATGAGTTACTCATGTACTGCATACTTGTATCCTCCAGGCATACTGAAGTTGGTACACTTACTCCAATGAACAGCAAATACACTATCATGTTCAATATGGGCAATGGCATGAAAAATGTTGGGAGGCGCTGAAACCAATCCAAGTCGAGAGCCAAATTGAGAACACTTAAATGAGGTATCTCATGAGCCTGTGCATGAGCAATATGAGCGTAAGACTATTCCTTCCTTAACCCTCAATTCCATTCACCGAAAAGCAGTTTGGAAAAGCCTGTCTCACTGGACCTGCCCAGATCTGTCACTATCAACTTATACCTGGAATTTCACCAAATTTCTACAGTCTTCAGAGGACTCAGGTGCTTTGCAAGCCAAAAGCAGCAAAAACTCTTCTGCATTTCACATAAGCAGAATACATTTCCCCTATAACTGAGTCCTTGCCCCTGGTGCTTCAGACTCAGGTTTAATGATAGGATGACCATATAATTTATTATACATGTTTGGTCATAAAATGAAGCAGTAAAAAGCATTATCTGAGACTTAGCTGAGCAAACAGGGACATATGGTCACCCTAGTCACTGAGGAGCAAGCCAACAATCAGGCAATAGATTATTAACGTTAAATAAAATCCGATAACATGAATCACTAATTGATCTAGAGATAGGATTGCTTCTCTGTTACTGAGTCAGGGCTCCACCAACGGATGGAAAGAGATTGAGAGGTCCACAATGGGGAGATGATCACATGAGAAAAAGAGGTAGTTCATCAGTGGTTAGTACTCCATTTTCATCTTCTATTAATAATTTTCACATATTTGAGTCCTTTCTCTTTATTGAAAAATCTTCACGTACTGCTGGGTAATCACATCAGATTTTCCTACTGCTTCCCTGTATACCTTCTTTGCCTCATACCTCAAAGCCCTGTATACTGCTTTCCCTCATACCTTCTCAGTTCATTTTATTGTCCTCTCCTCATTTGTCAGACTTTTAAAGGTTGGATTGACCCGATGGACTTGCTTTGACTCTTTCCTAGACACTATGTCTCCTTAGATGAGTTTTCATCAAATGGATTTAAATAATATTTATGCTGATGATCTTCCAAGTTATATCTCCAGACTAGTCATTCACCTTTGCCCCAGATTCATAAACTACCTATTACACGTTATCACCATTGTAAACTAATAAAGTCCAAGTAAAACATAAATTCTAGCCTGGAAAATGCACTTAGTCTCAAACCTTCCATCTCTCAATAAATGGCACACCATTCATATGGTTACGCAAATGTAAAAACTTGGATTGACCCTTGAGTACACTTTATTTTTTTCTCACACCCATCCACTAATGAATCAATAACACTTCCTATGAAGTGTTCCCAATTGAGTCATTTCTAATCTTTTTTGTTGGTATAACTTAATGTAAACTATCTCATCTCTCACCTGGAATACCACATTACTGTCCTCACAGATCTCCTGGTCTCCCACTCTTAATCCTCAGTGATACATCTTCCATAGTGTCTTTTAGGCTTATATCACTACTTTCTCTATTTCTAAAACTCACCAATGGCATCTCATAGTGACGAGAATAAAACTTTACTATGGTTTTTAAAATCCTGTATAATCTGGCCCTCGCCTACCTCTCTAATCTATTCTCTGTATTCACTACATTCTAGTGACACTCTTGTTTTCGTCCCTTTAGTGGGCAAAGATCATTCCCATCCTCAGGGCCCTTGATCTTGCTAGTTCTTCTGTTATAATGCTATTCTCCAGAATCTTTGCACAATTTGACTCCACATAACTCAAGTCAACTTTCTCAGAGATATCTTTCTTAACCATTTTAATTAAAGCTCCTGGCTCCTCTTATATGTCCTATTTTACTTTATATATCACTTATCGCCTCCAGAAAATCTGGGTCAATGTGATCTCTTTAAACAATACCTGGCACCTAATAAGTAGTCATTACATAGCTCTTGACTGACAAATATGGAAAATCTTTCTGAAAAGCAAAACTAAAATCCATTGAAATCACATCTCAAAATTGTGGCCTTTACATATATTTTCCTTAAATCTTTATTTTCACCACCAATCTCAGTTCTGAAATTTTGGTTCATTCTCCTGTGCATGTTTCATCTTATCCCGCAACTCTGATGTGGCTTGCGTTAATTCAACAGTTCCAACATCTAATATTGGACTAACGTTGTTCATAAGTTGATGAATTTACAATATGCTTGCTTTTATGTACTATCATAATTAAAAATGCAGTTTGTTTTTTCCTGCTTGCCAGTTGAACACAGAGTTCCAGCAGACCCTCTTCTCTAAATGGAATTTTTTGGTCTTGTTTCAACTGCTGCCACATCCCCTCTTTTCTCCACACCAACCATCACTTCCCACATCTGGAAGTTCTAGAAAATAAGAAAAAAGGAAAGCAATCCCTTTCTTTCAGTGCACCTCAACTTGTTCATTCCCTGTCTATGGCAAAGAAAGCTTAGATACTCAACAATGCCAAAACCTACATTCTCTTCTCAGCTCTCATCAAGACTTGACTTTTCTCACTCTCGGTTTCATAAATACATTCAGGCACCTTGGAAAGCTAATACCTTACTATCACTTTAAAATTATAATCCTTAAATGTCTGTTTCACATTAATAGAGAGTTAAGGTGGCTGAATTTTGCATTAACAAAAATAGTATATAAAAACAAATTTGTTCCCCAGTTCTTCTCCACTAGGAAAGGAGAATTCATATTATGGAAAAAAAAAAAATAACAAAACCCAAAAAACTCAACAAAGCATTTCTTATTTTTCTGTAGTTCTTCTTTTCTCTTCAGTTTTCTTTTGCAGAGGTATGAACCAGACTGCTTACTGGGAAGCATTTTGGAGAAATTAGGTTTTGGGTTAAATTTTATGAAAATCACTCATTCCAAGTAAACTACAGTAGACCAGGTGTTATTTAGACTCAGAATTAGAGCAGACTATATAGCTTCTGACTTTGGCAGACACCAAGTAGGTTGCAAAAAAACGTTTAGCCTATGTATCAACACTGTGAGAATGCTTTTTTTCTCTTCCTTTCCATTTAAGGGCACTGTCTACTTTGGCAGGAGCATGGCCAAATTACATTTTTCCAGTTATGTAAGGGATTACATGTGGAAAGTTGGCGTAAACAGCCCTGTTACATCTTAGTGATATTTCAGCTTCCCTTCTTGATGGTTTCCTAAACAATTGGTGCTCAGCGTTCCTGCCCCTAAATCTAGCTCAAGTGGTGCCATCCTACTCAGTCTTTGCTTCCTCTGCCACAAATTGTATCAGTTGTGCTGGCATCCTTGGGCTGGCCACACACAGCCAGCTGATCCCACTTCTCCATCCTAAGCCCAACTCACAGAACACCTCTATGCCTATTTGATATATTGAGTGTAGAGTTGAGAGCAGCTATACTCAGGAACCTCCCAAGACAGAAGAGACTTAGGAATGCTACTAAGGGAGGAGCACAGTGGTAAAGGAGAGGAACACTAACAAGGACACAAGAGTGAAAAAACAGGAGACCAGAGAGACATAAAATAGAGTCAGAGATAGAAGGAGAAAATTGATTTGCAGTACACTGAGTCAGAGACAATTTTTAACACGGTATTATTTTTAGATAAAAATGACCTAGAGGGGTGCCTGGGTGGCTCAGTCATTAAGCGTCTGCCTTTGGCTCAGGTCATGATCCCAGAGTCCTGGGATCGAGCCCCACATCGGGCTCCTTGCTCGGCAGGAAGCCTGCTTCTCCCGCTACCATTCCCTCTGCTTGTATTCCCTCTCTCACTGTGTTTCTCTCTGTCAAATAAATAAAATCTTTTTAAAAAAAATGACCTAGAAATAAAAAAAAATAGAATTCTAAATTGATTGAATTGTTTAAAACTAAGACTTAATCAAGTCATACTCTTAAACCATCTACTATTTATGCCTAGTTACTTTGCAGGAAAGTAATATATGTTGTTAAATGTCAAAGAGACATTTTTCGAGTGAGTTTGCTGATTACAATAGTAAATGCATTCTGTCTCTATGCTCAGTCTTCATGGTTTGAATGCCTGCTTTTTATTTTTTTTAGACCTTCTAATAGACCTTTTAATTTTTTTTATTAATTTATTTTTAATTAACATACAATGCATTATTTGCCCCAGGGTACATGTCTGTGAATCGTCAGGCTTACATATTTCACAGCACTTACCATAGCACATACTCTCCCCTATGTCCATAACCCAGCCACCCTATCCCTACCCTCCCACCTCCCAGCCACCCTTAGTTCGTTTCTTGAGTTTAGGAGTCTCTTATGGTTTTTCTCCTTCCCTATCCCATCTTGTTTCATTTCTCTCTCCCACCCCCTCCACGGCCCCCCACCCTGCCTCTCAAATTCTTCATATCAGAGAGATCATGTGATAATTGTCTTTCTCTGACTGACTTACTTCGCTTAGCATAATACCCTCCAGTTCCACCCATGTCATTCCAAATGGCAAGATTTTGTTTCTCTTGATGGCTGCATAGTATTCCATTGTGTATATATACCACCTCTTCTTTATCCATTCATCTGTTGATGGACATCTAGGTTCTTTCCATAGTTTGGCTATTGTGGACATTGCTGCTATAAACATTCGGGTGCATGTGCCCCTTCGGATCACTACATTTGTATCTTTAGGGTAAATACCCAGTAGTGCGATTGCTGGGTCATAGGGTAGCTCTATTTTCAACTTTTTGAGGAACCTCGATACTGTTTTCCAGAGTGGCTGTACCAGCTTGCATTCCCACCAACAGTGTAGGAGGGTTCCCCTTTCTCTGCATCCTCGCCAACATCTGTCATTTCCTGACTTGCTAATTTTAGCCTGAATGCCTGCTTCTTTAAACTAGTTCACAAAGTATGACTGTACCTGAGAGAAAATCTGACTTCACTACAAAACCACAGGGAGAGTACCAATTCAGAGATGAAGAATCTTATAATCCAGTTCATAAAAAAAGAATGCAAGAAATTTTAAGTAGAGGGGAATAGTTGAGCCAACCAAAAAAAAAAAATTGTTTTCAGCTTTAGTTCAGGTTTACAAACAGTAGAATTTGTTAGTCATTTCAGGTATTTGGTTTCTACAAATGCCAAATCCTTTTATTTCCATTTGCTTCCACAAAGATACCTCTAATAAAGACAAGGATTATGATAATCCATTTTAATACTATCTACAATAATAGGAACCTTTTTACCCCAACGACAAAAAGTTTTCCACCTAAAAAAAAGTACAATAAAAAACCAGAAGCACTATAGTGAGAAGGAGGTAAATGGCAAGTAACAAAAGAGCAAAGACCACTTGAAAATAATTTTTAAATATACTTTTCATCATGTCAGCTACAAGAAAGCCTGTATTTCCCACCTCCTCTTTACTAAGTTATGCTCATTTCTTTCTAATCACTCCTACCTTCAAATGGCCACCATTAGAAAAGTGGCTTAGTGGGTTAAAGCCTCTGCCTTAGGCTCAGGTCATGATTTCAGGGCCCTGGGATGGAGCCTTGAGTCGGGCTCTCTGCTCAGCAGGGAGCCTGCTTCCTCCTCTCTCTCTGCCTGCCTCTTTGACTACTTGTGATCTACTTGTGATCTCTCTATGTCAAATAAATAAATAAATAAAATCTTTAAAACAAAAGAAAATTAAAAATATAACTTAAATAATGCATAAAAAGTTTTTCATAAATGTAGATTCCCACTAATCCAAAACTGTAAGAAAATAAATTTATTATATTTCAGGGTATAGTAAATGACTTTAAGATTACTGTGTCCTCTTCTCCAAAGAAGACATACAATATGTGTCTTCTTTCATGTGTCTTCTTTCTTTTCATGTGTCTTCTTTCTTTTCATGTGGCTAACAGACACATGAAAAAATGTTCAACATCACTAGCCATCAGGGAAATACAAATTAAAACTACAATGAGATACCACATTACACCAGTTAAAATGTCAAAAATTAACAAGACAGGAAACAACAAACGTTGGCAAGGATGTTGAGAAAGGGGAACCCTCCTACACTGTTGGTAGGAATGCAAGCTGGTACAGACAGTCGGGAAAACAGTATGGAAGTTCTTTAAGATGTTAAAAATAGAGCTGCCCTATGACCCCAATTACACTACTACATATTTATCCCCAAAATACAGATGTAGTGAAAAGAAGGGGCATATGCACCTCAATGTTCAAGCAGGAATGTTCACAATAGCCAAACTGTGGAAAGATCCAAGATGCCCTGCAACAGATGGATAAAGAAGATGCGGTTCATACATACAATGGAATGTTACTCAACCATCAGAAAGGATGAATACCCACCATTTGCATCAACATGGATGGAACTGGAGGGGATTATGCTAAGTGAAATAAGTCAAGCAGAGAAAGGCAAATTATCATATGATTTCATTCATATGTGGAATATAAGTAATAGTATAGAGAACCATAAAGGAAGGGAGGGAAAATTGAATGGGAAGAAATCAGAGAGGGAAATAAATTGTGAGAGACTGGATTCCAGGAAACAAACCAAGGTTACAGAAAGGAGGGGGGTGGGGGAATGGGGTAACCAGGTGATGGGCATTAAGGAGGGCATGTGTTGTGATGAGCACTGGGTGTTATATGAAACTAATGAATTGTTGAACACTTCATCAAAAACTAATGATGTACTATATGTTGGCTAAGTGAACATAATAAAAAAAATTAATTAAAAAAATCGCTATATCCTCTTAATTCTTGTTACGTCCTGGTATGCTTTGTGTACAAGTATAGTTATGTGCATATGTGTATGTGTATACTTTCATTTTATTCTTTAAAGTATAAAATCATATAAAATAAATACTTCATTTAAAAAAAACATGCATGGTATATGGCTGAAATAATGATAAAGAACATATGCATATGATGTAGCAAATATAAGTATTATGGCATTACTAATAAACTTCATATTTTATAGATATAATGAAGGTGGCAAAACTTAAATGATGCTGATCACAGAACCCATCCTAATCCAACCTTCTTAATAAAAGTATATTTATAAAAGTACAAGAGATGCTTCCCTTCTCTTTGCAATACTACAACTAAAAGGAGTGAACACTGTTTTCCTACCTATTCTGGATAAGAAAGCACCAGGATTATGGGTGAAATTTGGAGAAGCACTTGAACATCATATCCAGAAGGGGTGTGGGTAAAAATCTTTGAGCCTAAAAACAAGCAACAACCCCTACTCCTCACACAGGGCTCCTCATTGCTCATTTGGTTGCCTTTCAGATTTCTTCCTTTCCTGATTTTATCAAGAATCCCTTTATCTTCAGCATAGTTCAAGTATGATGCTTCAAGTACAACTAATCAACCCAGCTCCAGAAGTATTCCTCATTTATTTCAAAGCAATTCCTTTGACCCCACCTTCCAAAGACTGGTCCAAGGTGGTCATCATGTGTGGTGAGCTGTGGCCAGGTTGGCTGCACTAAATCTTGTGTAGGTCTGATAATGTAGTAAGAAATATAGCTTGGAACAACACACCTGAATTCTCTTAAATGGTAATAGGTAGAAACAAGTTGTGCATACTCCACGCTGATCTCAAATAGTATAAAAGACATCAAATTGAACTGGTTTGGCAGATATCTCACTCTGCATAAGCTTCAGAGACCACCAAACTCTGGATATGTATACTTCAAGAAAAGCAAAGGGGAATACTGAGATCTTATACTCTTGAAATATATTTTATGCATATCTTCTTCATTGAGTGTAGGTATAAGAGTAAACCAAACTAAAAGGGAGATAAACCAAATCCTATATATTGTTGTTGCCATTTTTCAAACATGAAACTGATGATTTGATCTGGCCTTGCTCTTGATGGCATCAACAAGAATAAGTATAGAACAAGAAGGACTGAATTAGGGATGAGACCACCAGGCTTCCATTCTTGTGGGATCAAGTGTGAATCCTCCCATTAGGATCAAGTTCACTTGATCTGTGGAACCTAAGGGAAAACTTCTGAGAAGGCAGGTTATTTAAGAAGTGGCCTGTTACGACAGAAGATTTGCCAGGTCCGCCAAATCCCTCCTTCAAGCCATTACTCATCATCTCAATGCTTCTAAACTATGATCATCTTGAAGGATTTTCAGGAGAGTGCTAAGTGTGGAAAACCCAAGCCTAAGTAAGTAAGGCAAGCCTGTTATGGATGTTTGGGGCCAGGGTCTGGATACAGGGATGACTGTGGATATAAGTGGCATCTTTCCCACAAAATTCTTCAGTTCTAGTGGAATTCATACAAATTCCCATGGATATGGAAGCCCAGAACATCAGCCCTTCTGGCCACAGGTTTACTATCCTTTCTACTTTCTGGCTTCTCTTCTTGGCGGGTTCTGGGAGGGGTTCTCAGAAGCACTGGTAATCTCCCTCCCAGGTTTACCCCTGGACCGCAGTTCCAAGTAATGTCTCACTCCAGTTAGACCTAACAGGCAACCCAGACTAATGTGGGTTCCATTTCAAGATGGCAATGTAGAAGGATCTTGAACTGATCTCCTCCCATGAACACACTGAAATTATAGCTACAAAAGGAACAATTTCCTCTAAAAGAAACCCCAAAAGTAGCTGAGCAATTCCTATAGATCAGGTAAATGAGAAAAAAAAAAAAAACACATCTATGTGAGTGGCAGAGGTAGAGACATGATCTCACCGTAAACCCCAGTCTAGTGTGGCAACCCAATATTTGGAGGAAACTCAAAATTCCAAGTTGCTCCCAGAAAAGTGAAGGGTTTAAATCCCATGTCTGAAATCCCAACTTTTGAGATCTAATGAGACCTAAAACATCTGGCTTTGAAAGCTTGCATCCGTGAGACCCACAAAGTTGTAGTAATCTAAGAAACAATTCTTGAAGTGGCACAAGCCCACCTGGCTTCTCATTAAACACACATCTAAGGGCCAACTGTAATCTTTTCCAGAGACCTTGGAGGGAGGGCACTATCTTTGTGCTCTCCCTGTGCCTCTTTCCTTGACATCAGTCTTGTCAATGATTTTTTGGATTTGACACCAAAGAAAAGGCAGCAAAAGTGAAAATAAACAAATGGGAGTACATCAAACTAAAAAGCTTCTGCACAGCAAAGGAAACCAAATACAAAATGAAAAGACAACCTACTAAATATGAGAAAATATTCATGGATCACATATCTGTTAAGGGGCTAATATCCAAAGTACCTAAAGAACTCATACAACTCAATAACCAAAAAACAAGCATCTAACTAAAAAATAGACAGAGGATCTGAATAGACAGTTTTTCAAAGAAGATATAGAGGTGGCCAACAAGTACTCAAAAAGGTACTCAACATTACTAACCATCAGGGAAATGCAAACCAAAGGCACAGTGAGATATCATCTCACACCTGTGAGGGTGGCTATTACAGAAGAAGGAGGGGGAGGGGGAGAGGGAGAAGAAGGGAAGGAAGAAGGAGAAGAAGGGGAAGGAGAAGGGAAAGGGAAAGAAAGGGAAGGGAAAGAAGGGGTAGGGGAGGGGGAGGAGGAGGAGGAGAAGGAAGAGGAGAAGGAGAAGGAGGAGGAGGAGGAGAAGGAGGAGGAGGAGGAG
>CM053609.1:71932517-71940684 GCA_028646535.1 Procyon lotor | reverse complement strand
ATTGGTAACAATATAGGGAATAAGTAACAGGAAAGCATTTTTGGTGGGTATGTAAACTGGTGCAGCCACTATGGAAAATAGCATGGAGGTTCCTCAAATAATTACAAAAGAACTACCATATGATCCAGCAAATCCACTGCTGGGTATTTATCAAATGGAAACAAAACACTAACTCAAAAAGATATCTGCACCCTCATGTTCATTATAGCTTTATGTTCAATAGCCCAGACATGGCCAAGATCTAAGTCTTCATCAATGGCATGTGCACGTGTGTATACACATACTGTTATTTTGCTACTTAAAAAACAAAAAAGAATATCCTGCCATTTGTGACAACATGGATGGACTCTGAGGGCATTATGCTAAGTAAAATAAGTCAGACAGAGAAAGACAAATACCATATGATCTCACTTATATGTGAAATCAAAAAAAGAAAAAGAAAAGGGGCTGCCAGATGTAGAGGGTATGGAAGTGAAATGGGCAAGAGTGATCAAAAAGTATAAATTTCAAGTTATAAAATAAGTACTGAGGATGTTATGTACATTATGGTAACTATAGCTAATTATATTACATTGTGGTTTTTTTTTTTTGAAAGTTGCTAAGATGGTAGATTGATCTTAAAATTTCTCATCACAAAGAAAAAATGTGTGACTACGTATGGCAATAGGTGGTAACTAAACTTACTGTGGTTTTCCCTTTGGAGTATATACATACATCAAATTGTTAAGTTGCATTCCTGAAATTGTTATATGTCAATTATATTAAGGAAAAAAAACCTAATGTGGACTAGACAATGTGATGAACAATGCAATAGTTAAGAATACCCAATCTAGGGGATGGGAGGGAAGAGCATGACTTGGTAAGCCCCACCCTGTCTTTCTGTCACAGATGCCAGGCCCTATTCCAAACTTGTTGGCTACTCTACGGCATCACAAGCAGGGAATCTTCAGAAGGGAATCTCAGGCCCTTTCCCAGCACAGAAGAAGAAACACCTGACTAAAGGACACAAGGAGAAAATGGATTTAGGTCACCAGCTGAGAGTAGAGTAGAGAAAGACTGTGCTAGCTTACTCTCTACAAAAGGCAAGTCTCAGGTTTAGAGAGGGGGGCTCCAACGTCTTGTAATAATTATGGTCCTATTGGTATTTTGTGAGGTACCTGGCAACGCTAACTTTGGATGAACTTCATAAGGGATGATGGGGAAGGAGTAGCATAGAATCACAGACATGTCAGGTGTGAACCAGATCCTGCCTAGTTTGTGTATGCAGTAGCTGAGAAAACCTCCACACTTAGTAGTGACAGAATGCAGCATTAAGTTGTGCTTGTGAGCCAGATGATCCCAGTTCTACCCGATATCTTACAAAGCTCAGACTGTAGGCACCACTCCTCCTCCCCTTCTGCCTAGAAGCTGCTTAACACTGATGGGATCTTAACCAGTGGTCCCACTACCAAGCTGCAGAGATATAAGAAATGAGTGGTAAAGAGAAAGTGTGGAAGGCTCAAGGGTGGGTTTCACAAATCACTCAAGATCCCCAGATGAAAACGACATTTGCATAGCTGGTTAAAAAGGCAACTGAAACTTTGGACCCAACACATATGGTACTTAGTTCTGGCCAAGTTTGGCAGAGAACAGGGTATGCCAGTGTGCTAAACTGGTGAGAAGGAATATTGAAGAAGAGAGTCTCCAAACTTAAGGGGGGAATCTCTGTAAAGAAAGCATATTTTTAAATGAAATTTATATGAAAGTAAATGCAGAGATAGATTATTCTCAGGAGAAATGATCTTATAAGGTCTGCATAACTTAAGCTTAAAGAAATGTTCTTAATGGAGGCTAGTAAAATGAAGAGCTACCAAAATGAAAGAGTGCATATGGACCAAAATCCACTAAATGCCACTCTTTAAAATTTTTAATTGCCAACCCCTAATTGTCATTTGTACCAGTCTTTAAATCTAGAAAAAATTTTTGGTCTATCTTCCACTTTCAACAAATGAAATATGAATATATAGATTCTTCAGAGTTTTTTGTGAAGGTTTTTTTTTTTTTTCATTAACTGATTTGGCATTTTTAGATGTTTATTAAAATTATTATTTTGTATTATATGCACACTATCTCACTTGACATTAATTTTTTTTCTAAATGGACATATTCATTGTATTGTATAGACACTCTTTCATTAAAGAAATTCTCCCTTTCATACTCATCGTATTGTATAGACAGTCTCTTTCATTAAAAGCCAATAGCTTATAAAGATGGAAAAAGGGAAAAAGCTAGAATCAAATCTACAAAATTAACCTAAGAATCATATGCAAATATTATCACAAACACCAGGGGTCTAACTAGTTTGCTAACATCACCTATATAACATGTCTCTTTCCTATGAAATGAGGAAAAAAGGATAAAATAATTTCACATTGATTTTACTCTATCAACAAATTCATAAGAACTGAAGAAGTGTAAACTATCTCTATACAAGCATGAATTGTGATTGTACTTTATTCCAATAAGAGCCCAATTTTAAAAAGCATCAGTAAAAGTCTCATTATTTTATAGTTCACCAACGATGGTAAGAGACAAAAATAAATGGGAAATAAATTTACTTCATCAATCACTCTTAATGAATGCAAATCCCTTATGAAGAGACCAAGAAAAAGTTCATACTCCAGTGTAAAATTCGTAAGGTTTTAAAACAAATACTTTATTCTATCTGAAGCACATTAGGTTTTCTCTTCCTCATTACCGTATCTAGTAAAGCAATTCTGATCTTTGCGCATTTTACTATTAATGTGCATGGCATTCTGAAATAAACTGACAATTTCTACAGAGAAACAGCTGTCACTCTACTAGTTGATAAGCATGCAGATATAAAGCCTTTATTTAGTAAACACATATTTAGTATTTCCAAGGAAACCACTCTCAATACACATTTATTCAACATGTGAACTTTGAAGGAATTTTATCATCTCTGTACATTTGAGAGGAAAGGAAATGAGAGGTGTAAGTTAAAAACTCTAGAATGGAACATTACTTCCATGACAATGAAGAGTATTGAAAGAATTGGCTAACTACATTGATTTGATTGAACACAAGAAAGATGTTTTTAAAAATGGAAACTAGAATAAATATGCTTTAGGGATCCTTGTTAGTGAAATATTTCACAAGGGAATGCCCTTATAAACAATAAGAGAATGACAGCACAAAGAGAGCTGAGACAAGAAAGCAAAATAAAATAACAACACCAAATAAAGAACTGAAGCTACAGAAAAGCAGAGACAATGGATTAAGGAAGCAAATCTGCATGCTAGAACTTACTAATATTTATTTATAGCAACACTAATATAAAGAAAATTAGCAAATGTGGTCAATTCCAAAAATCAGTGTCAGCTATAAGACTTTTAAGTTAGTCAAAATAGTTGATTGCAACATCCCACACTGAAAGTAGTTGGTGTCTAACCACTTTGGTGCACACAGTAAGCATCTGCTATTATCATTCATTTATGAAAAGTATAAGGGCTTCTGAGATACTCTGAATACTAAGATATGCATAAATAGGGAGTATTCCTAAATATAATTTCTAAATATATTCTAGGTATAATTTAATTGGAATACTTTATTGTGCTTTCGTTTTTAATACGAATGCTTAAAATTAACACTTTTAATATTTAGCATGTCTAATGTTCAAAGGCATGCATATGCATACACATACACATTTCTTTCCTACTGGACATGTGAGAATACACACACAGGCATACCACTTGAAGATGTCATGGTTCTACAAACACTTCTAACCCTCCAAGAAGAAGCCTTCAGAATGAAGTAATTCACCTTTGTACCTCCTGCCTCATCACAGCAACATTCTAGGACCTAATACACTTCCAGTCAGTATGTATTTTGTCTTTTTTCACATGCTTCCAAAGTACATTTCATTTTAAGTGTATAAATTATGGATAGGATGTTTCTTTTGGGTCACAGATGCATCTTTATCATAAAGAAGCTCTATTAATGAAGCCTATGTTGAGACTTAAAGTGAAGTTTGTGCTGACTTTATTGTCAGAGAAAACCAGCCTGCTTCTTCCTCTCATAGTTGAAGCATTGTCATATGAATGTTAATGCTTTTTCTTCTTAAACTAATAAAGCTTGAAATGCACACACTGATGGAGTAAGTGTTATTGTGTCAGGGAGGCTTTAGGCCAATGTGTTATCCTTTCCACAATAAGGATCTAAGAATTTAATTTGTGAATGTTGGATATATGATGTTTAAGGATATTTAAATTCAAAATAAGCTGTCTTCTAAGGACTAAATAAACATGTTTATAACCTCATTATGTCTTGGCTCATCTGTAACATGACCTCATTACTGGAAACCAAAGAAAACTATAAAATGAAGTGATAATGACAAATTATCATTTCCTAAAATAAAAAAGATCAGTTAAAAAGTGATAGTACTAGGATTTAAACAAATTAGGAGAAATTGATATCTAATGGTATATTAACATGCTAAGTATAGGTCATTTTGGCAATTTAATGTTACAATTCTCCTTTTAAAAGATTTAGAGTTCTTTAAAAATAATGTCAACCAGTATCTGTACTTTATTTGTACAGATACACTTTCATAAGTGTTTAGGTCAGTGTTACAAATGGGGGAGCTAGTAAGTGATAGCTTGGAGATTCCAATTTAGATCTTTTCCCTAGACTTGAGACAATACTCATCATCTAGATCCAGATCCAGTCAATGATCATGTGCTTAAATGTTGGGAGTTTAATTCTTCTGACCTTCAGTGTCCTTATGAATAAAAGAATAAAGTGATCACTAAACTCCATTATAGTATTTTGAAATTAGAATGTATTAAGTCTGATTAGACAGAATAAAAGATTCATGAGATAGGAAATTATGTGTTTTAAATGGAGGCTAGTGATTTGTAAAACAAGGTTAGCTTTACCTACAGAACCAAGAAAATTTTGCAATATGACAGGTAAACCATCTTGTGCATATTTCGTTTCTCATAACATGTGCCACTCAAACTCACAACACCCCCCCCAGGAGGATCGGTATCAAAATGAAAAAAGGAATAGAAATACATTCTTAAACTCTTACAAAACAGTAAAACTCTTACAAAACAAAATGTAATTTTATCCTAACCTCATTTTGTTTTATAACTTTTTCTGTTATATAATGCTTTAAAACAGCTTTATTAAGATAATTCATACACCATAAAACTCACACTTTTAATGTATATAAATCAATGGTTTTAAGCAGATTCACAGAGTTTTGTAACCTACTTTTAGAATATTTCCATTACCCTCAAAATAACTCTTCCACCCATTAGCAGATTCTTACCTCCCCTAGCCCCTGGTAACCACTAATCTATGTTTTGTTTTTATGGATTACCTTACTCTGGTCATTTCAAATCAATGGAGTTATACAATATATGGTCCCTGTGACTTTCTTCTTTCACTAGCATAAGGTTACCAAGGTTCATCCATGTTGCAGCATATAACTGTATGTGATTCCTTTTTATTACCTAATAATATTCCACTATATAGATATACTAAATTCTTTATCCATTCATCAGTTGGACATTTAGGTTGTTTTCACTTTTTGCTATGAACATTCAAGATTTTAAATGGATATACATTTTCATTTCTCTCAGGTATGTATCTAGGAGTGGAATTTCTGGATTATGTGATAAATCTAGGTTTAACATTGTTAAGAAATTCCAAACTCTTTTCCGAAGTGGCATTAGCCATTTCATGATCTTCATAATGTATGAAGATTCCAATGTCTCCACATCTTTGTCAACACTTTATCTTTCTAAATTTAGTAATCCTAGTGGTTTGAAATGCTATTTCATTTTAATAGTTTTAATTTGCTCTTCCCTAATGACTAACAATACTGAGCACATTTTCTTATGTTTGTGAACCACATATTCCCTTTGAGGTAGTATCTATACAAATCTTTTGCCCATTTTTAAACTGGGTTATCTTTCTATTGTTGAGTTGTAGGAGTTCTTTATATATTCTAGACACTAGACCTTAGCAGATAAGATTTCCACATTTTTCCGATTCTTTGCACTATATTTTCACTTTATTGATGGCATAATTTGAGGTAAATATATTTGTATATATATAAAGTTCAATGTTTCAATTTCCCTTTTATCGCTTGTGGTTTTGGT
The DNA here is from genome assembly GCA_028646535.1 of Procyon lotor. Classification (NCBI taxonomy): domain Eukaryota; kingdom Metazoa; phylum Chordata; class Mammalia; order Carnivora; family Procyonidae; genus Procyon; species Procyon lotor. Next base: position 71,934,514 of record CM053609.1, on the reverse strand, counting down.
ATCATATCTAAGAAACCATGGCCTTAGTCAAAGTCATGAAAAATTATTGACATTGTCTTCTATCACTGAGGTAAGTTTTCAAATTCGGAAGTTGAATCTTCCAACATTATTGTTCTTTTCCAAGATTATTTGGCTATCTTGCAATTCTATATGAATCTTAAGTCCAGCTTATCAATTTCTGCAAAAAATGTCAGCTAAGATTTTGAAAGGGATTGTGTTAAATTTATAGATTAATTTGGGGAGAATTACCATCTTAACAATATTGCCTTCCAATCCAGATCATGGGATATATTTACATTTATTTAGGTTTTCATTCATTTATTTCAACAATATCTTATAGTTTTCAATGTACAATTCTCAATTCTTGCATTTCTTAGTACAATACTTAGGAATAAATTTAACAATTTATGATGTTATATTAAGTGAATTATTTTAATTTCACCTAAAGTTCACTGGACTTAATGTTCAAGTTTTTATTTAAATTCCAGTTAGTTAAAATACAGTTCAATATTAGATTCAGGTGTAGAATTTAGTGATTCATTCACTGTCAGTGTAATTTTAAACAATCATTGTAAGGGCACTGCTTTGGGAGAATACACAGTTAGGTTTATCCTTCTCCCCCCCCCTTTTTAAGATTTTATATTTGTCAGGGAGAGAGAGAGACAGTGCACGCACAAACAGGGATAGCGGGAGACAGAGGGAGAAGTAGGCTCCCCACAGAGAAGGGAGCCGGATGCAGGACTCGATCCCAGGACCCTGGGATTATGACCTGCGCCAAAGGCAGATGTTTAACTAACTTAAACATAGTTAAGCCACCCAGGTGTCCCTAGGTTTATCCTTCTGAATTTGTATAATATCCTTGAATTTGTATAATAAATATTTGGTGTGAAGGAGAAGGAAAGCAGAGAAATTTCTTTGTAATTAAGTAGATATTTATATGCCCTGTTCTTTATTTTTATTCTTTTTTTAAGACAGAACAAGATAGGAAAGGAGAGATATCATTGGAAAATGTTGCCAACCAAGAAGAACTGCTCAACTCTGATATCACTGACTCTGCATACTTTACAGACAAAGTACTCGATACTTGTTATCAGAGTTAAACAGAATACACTAAGAAACACAAATGTGGGAAGAAGCAAGACTGCACAATACTGCGCTCTCAGCCCCTTGCCTGTGTAAAGCTTTTGTCAATCTGCCTAATAGAACATGTAACTTCTGGGTCAAAGATTGTGGCATGGCTATCCCTGCTTTGTGGTTTTGTTCCTAAAAAATCCCCAGATGTATTCAGGATCATGTCAAAGTTTGCTTGTCATAATCCACCCAAAAATGAAAACTTTAGGCCAAAAGTTAGTCTTTTGAGCAACACCAGGTGAACAGACTTGCTTTATTTTTTTCATACCTTTTCCATCAGCCTCTGTGATGACTGAAAATGACAAAAAAGAGAAAGCAAAAGCAAATGTCAGTCAAAAGAGAGTTGAAGGGAGTAAGTCAAATGTTCTTTGCTAAAAGACCTTAAAACTGCGGCAATTACAAGGAGTGAGAGATGAGTTATGACTCAGTATTTGTACCCTGGGTCTAAAAGCACTTTGAACATATTAATTCACAGTGAAGGAAAAGGAGATTCAATAAAGATGAAGGCTGTCTAATACCTGATAGTTTTGCCATTCCCCTGTGTATTTTAATCTTTTGGATTAAAAGATGGATTTCTTCAAATTATTCTTAAATAAACCAAAGAAGTAAAGGAAATATATGATTGTGTATGAGTGTGTATATAGATATATACACATGATATAAATATCTCAACTTATCATGGACTGTTTCATATCTGTTTTACAATTAACTGTATTTTTCTAAATCTTTCAGGAAAAGTGATTCTCTAGATAAACATAAATTTCATCATGGAGTTTCTATAAGTCCTTTGCACATTATTATGGACCCAGTAAGGTATGAGAAGCCCAGTAGATATTGTATTATACATCTATACCTATGTCTTGAAT
>CM053609.1:71905017-71927517 GCA_028646535.1 Procyon lotor | reverse complement strand
GATTCTCTCTCGCATGCTGTGACAGTTAATTTTAGGTGTCAACTTGGCTGGGCCGTGGTGCTCATGTATTTGGTCAGGGATTATTCTGGATGTTTCTGGGAGTATTCTTCGGATGAGATTAAAGTCGGTGGATTTTTGAGTAAAGCAGATTGCCCTCCATAATGTGAGTGGGCCCCTTTCTATCAGATGAAGGCCTTAACTGAACAAATACTGACCTTTCTGAACAAGAAAGAATTCTGCTTGGAAACTGCCTTTGAACTCAAACTATAACTCTTCCTCAGTGTCCAGCCTGATGGCCTACTTCATGAGATTTTAGATTCCCTAAGCCTCAATAATCACAAGATTCAATTCCTTAAGGCACATTGGATTGATCTCATCAAGCTCTTTAGATAGACACAAACATACAAGATGTATATATGAACACACACACATCCTGCTGGCCCTGCTTCTCTGGAAAGCCTTCACTAATGCAGATACCCCTGAGCTGTAGATACTCACAGAGATATAGACATGATGTAGATATAAATATAAACATATATTGGGTTTAACAATTTAACAGGTTAAAATGACACACATTTATTCCATTTCTAAGGGTCAGGGTCTGGGCATGTCTAATCTCAGTTCTCTGGGTAGAGTCACATCAGCTGAGATCAAGGTGTTGACAGGTGCTGTGGTGTCACATACATGACTCAATCACTCAATGATCCACTTTTTGAAGAATTCAGTTTCTCGCAGTTGCTGGACTGAGGGTTTTAGTCTTGATGGCTGTTGACCAGAGACCACCCTCAGTTTCTAACGGCCACCCTTAGCTCCCTCCTACCTGTGTCTTTCAACATAGGCAACCCACAACATGGCGACTTTCTTTCTCATAATTAACAAAGGAGTGAGTGACTCCAGCAAGACCAGGGCTACATCTTATGTAACATAATCACACATATCCCACCACATTTGTGTATGCTGTTGATTAGAAGCAAGTCACAGATCCCATCCACATTCAAGGGGAGGGACTCACACAGACCAGGAGTTGGGAATCATGTCAGTGACCTTACATCCTGTCTGCTATATTTTTTTCTATAGTTCAAACACTTATAAATAAGGGCTGCCACATTTTTAGCCCAGTGTTCTTTCTCTTCTTCTCATGAATATGATGAAACTGAGGGTGTGTTCACATATAAAACATTGTTACATTCACTTACTTTTGGATGTCAAGTTATGCAACTTTTGCCTTTATAAAAATGGCACCATGATAAAAGTGCAATTCTGAAATTCATTCAGGCCAAGCCAGTTGCAGAGAAGCCAAACATAGTCTCTTAATGGCCACTGGCTGGTTGCTGTTTTGCAAGCCCTTGTTCCTTCCTTGTGCTTATTATCCGTTTAATATTTTTGTTAACTTTCATTAAAGTACCCAGAAACAAACTGCAGCATATAGACAAATGTATATTTTTCATTGCTTTAACTACTACCATATTTTTCTTAATCCCCTTTGTTTAAAAAAACATGAAATCAAAATTGAGTATTTTCATTTTAAAAATATCAGCTAAGTGGTAGCTAAATATGTTCATATATTAAGATGTTTCTAACATACATACTTTTATACAGGTCATAATTTTCCTTTTCAAGTTACTTACTTTAAAAAAATATTAAAATTTATTTGTTGTTGGTTCATTTTTTTTCCATAAACATTGTCCTCCAATTCTAAAGCATTTCTTTGGTGCTGCATATGAAATTTCTTAGGGACACATACACATTTTGCAAACTATAGTACAGTAATATAAAAATACCACTTGAATTCCCCAATGAGTGGAACATTGTCCCTAACCTTGGTATAAGACCTAGATCTTATACTGATTTTATTTCATATTTTGTTTCCCATTTTGTTTTTTTTTAATGTTTATTAAATGTTTTACTACACATAACAAAAGATGTTTTAAGAGATTTAACAATGGCAGTTCAAAGTAGAAAGTCAAATTAAAGCCAGGCTACTATTGTAAAGATAATCTATCCTAGAAAAAAAGAACAAATATCCATTAAGATAGTGTTTACTTTTCCTGAATACTCTCTGCATAGAGTAGGTTAAAACTAATGTGATTTGACCTTGACTTTCAGAATAATGCTATTAATGTCATAGGGAATATGCTGACAGCTAGAAAATGTATCTGAGACTCCTATTATAACAACTAACTTCCTAACAAAGATAATCTCCAGATTTTGAGATGAGTTGCCTATTGTTTCTATTTTTGTATTAAAATGTTCATTCACCCAATGTCACTGTTTCCCTTGTAGTCTCTCGAGTGGTGACTGCACAATTATAGTATACAAAAATACCAAAGGCCGAGGAGAGAAGCGATTTGAACATTCTCCTATTTGCATACTACCCAGGTTCCAAACCATTATTCTTCCACCCTTATGCAAAACATATTCTGCCTTTAAGAGTTACCTGAGGGGAGTGGAGTGGAGACTGGGAGACTTGCATGCTATCATTCACCCCACTCCACAGGGAATCCAATCCTAAAGCTGTGTCCACAGGGAACAATACTGGAATGGGAAACAAAATACCATTTCACCAACAGCTGAGTAAACACTGTGTTCCCAGTGTAGCACTGGAGCACAAGCCAAAAGAAGCTTTCTGCATCTATAGCCTCGATTCTGGGTTTCACATACAAGTCACAGAAAAGTGTTTCATTCATAGGGACAAATAACACAAGAGAAGACATCGTGCATGCATACTAACCACTAACGCACAATAACATCATCCACTGGTAGAGCAAGAAAAATTGACCATCAAATGTTCCAAATTTAGACTAAATCCTTTGTTTCAGGGGCACCTGGGTGGCTCAGTGGGTTAAAGCCTCTGCCTTCAGCTCAGGTCATGATCTCAGGGTCCTGGGATCGGGCTTTCTGCTCAGCAGGGAGCCTGCTTCCCCCTCTCTCTCTGCCTGCCTCTCTGCCTACTTGTGATCACTCTGTCTGTCAAATAAATAAATAAAATCTTTAAACAAACAAACAAATAAATAAATTCCTTTGTTTCAGGTGAGAATCAGAGAACAAGACATCATTTTCAGGAAGAATACTGGCCAGGAGTATCCTCAACAGCTTAACACCTTTCACTAACTGGCCCCTAAACCATTTCTCTCCACACATAGATGATTCCTACCAAGCTTACAAACTTTGATGCTTATTCATGTCATGCCCTGCTCCAGGACCCTTGAATCATGTACCCTTCCCCCATCAGCAGTGTGATAAAGAGCTAACTCTATGGCATGATACTATAGTATATTGATACTAACTATCTGGGTCAGAGCTGTGGCTTATCACTTTAGGACTATATGATCTTGAGTAAGTTATATAATCTCCAAGCCTCTATCTGTAAAATGGAGATATATCTCACAGTGTTCCAATGATAATTATCAAATATAGGTCAAGCCCTTAGCACGGTGTACATGTGATAGCTGTCCTCTAAATGTAAGCTGATATTTTAATTCTTTTAAGATTTTATTATTTATTTAGAGAGAAAGCATGAGTCAGGGAAGGGGCAGAGGGAGAAGGAGAGAATCTCAAGCAGACTTCATGCTCAGTGAAGAGCCCGACTTGGGGCTCAATCCCAGGACCCTGAGATCATGACTCAAGCCAAAATCAAGAGTCAGAGGCTCGGGGCACCTGCGTGGCTCAGTGGGTTAAAGCCTCTGCCTTTGGCTCAGGTCATGATCTCAGGGTCCTGGGATTGAGCCCCACATCGGGCTCTCTGCTCAGCAGGGAGCCTGCTGCCCCCTCTCTCTCTGCCTCTTGTGATCTCTCTGTATCAAATAAATAAATAAAATCTTAAAAAAAAAAAAAAGAGTCAGAGGCTCAACTGACTGAGTCACTCAGGTGCCCCATAAATGTAAGCTGATCTTTTAGTTGCTATTATCATCATCATAATCATCAGGATAGAATTATAAGGATTTCAGCTTTGTATCTTCAGTAAATACAGCCTGAGTTCTAGCAACTATCCTAAATTCATCCCCATCCATTTTTTTTCTTAAAACTGTAAATTTAGTATCCAGCAAAACTCAATTATTTGTTGTGGTATGTTGAATAATGACTTCCAAAAATGCCCACATCCTAATCCCCAGAACCTGGGAATATGTTACCTATGATGTAAGGCCCAAGATTAAGATTTTGTATTAGGTACTGCCTTGAGACCTAATAATATTGGGAAGGCTTCAAATGGCCTAACTGCCACGTCTCCTACCCACTCGGCTCCTACAGGTTAAGTTGCCTAGCTAAACAACGCTCCTAATCATGGGTACCAGGCACAGTGCCTGCTCATTTCTGTGTAGTCGGTTTCAGTTCTCTGGAGTCCACAAAATAATTCAAACGAGGCATTTCTATTCTCTGATGGGAATCATGCTCTCACGGGAACCCAACTCTAAATCTTGCCTCTCACAGCCCCCCCCCTTCACTGTATTCTCAAGGGTAGCTCCTGCATTATATGCAACCCCCTGCATGATATGCAGCGTCCTCAGCTCTGAATATATAAATGACCAGTAAGCTGATATCCATCTCATTGTTCCAGTGTCAGGTGTCATGTGTTTGGCATTGTATCATTTAAGACAGAGAACCCTCCTTAACCAGCGGAGTAAATACAAGAAAATCAAAACACTAATTTCCATGGAAGAAAAAGATTTTGCAACATGTAAGTTTAAACATCTTGAAATAGGGGATTATTCTGGTTGATCCAGACGGACCCAATGTGATCACAAGGGGAGAAGGAGGCAGGAAGATCCCAGTCAGGGATAATCTAGGAACTGAACCAGAGAACAGAGAGCATGCTATGCTGCTAGCTTTAAAGACTGAGGAAGGGGCCACAAGCCGAGGAATGTAGAAATGTGCTAGAAGCTGGAGAAAGTAGCTTCTGCTTTCTGATGTCTCTAAAGGACATACAGCCCTGCTGACGCCTTTATTTTAGACTCTGATAGTCAGAACTGTAAGAGAATGCATTTCTGCTATTTTAAGCCACTAGGGTGTAGTAACTGCTGTTACAGCAGCAATAAGAAATTAATACACTAGTCATCTTTAAGTATACTTTAGGTCACGCCTCCATGTTTTTGCTCATATCTCTGTCTCAGCTCAGAATATGTTTCTCTAGAAGAAAAACCTAACACCTATTTATCATTTAGATCAGCTCCAGCTTCACAGCCTCCAGGAAAGCTTCCCTGATACCTCCCCCGCCCCACGCTCAGGCTCAACCTTTAGTATCCCAGGCTTATTTCTACTGTAACACTTTGAAGAGTCTAGCTCCTGACCAAAAATCTGTATGTGATCTTTCAGGACCAACCAGAGGCAAATACAAAGGCTTTACCTGTCAGGCCTGAGAGGGACATCTTTCCCCACTCCAGACTTGATGACCAGCCAATGCACGGCAATCTCTGAAGGGAATTACAGTGAAAGACTCAGGGACCCCCCACCAGCCAGTTTCCTACACACACCTACAGTCCCCACCAGGCGCTTCCATTCAAAGACCTCTTTCACCTCTTTCACTTCGCTTTATGGCTGAAAACTCTATGAGAGGAAGAGGAAGAAAACTTGAAGACACATTTTCCTCCTCTCTGACTCAGTACTTTCCCACTCCTAGACCTTTCCCCCTCTCCTTCCTCCCAGCCGCGGTGGTTTGGGGCAGTGAGAGCACAGTGAGACCACTCCCACGTCTGCTTCTCACCTGATTCTCAACTAGTGCCAGGAACAGAGGGGAGCCAGAGTTAAAGATAGCTAACCTATCAGGTATTGAAGTAGCCCACAAAGACAGGTCAAAATTAAAGTTCTACAAAGACAGGTCAAACTTAAAGTAACAGTCCTGCCTTTAATCACTCAGATCACCTGAGTTCTTTTTTTTTTTTTTTTAAGATTTTATTTATTTATTTCACAGAGAGGAGAGAAATCACAAGGAGGCAGAGAGGCAAACAGAGAGAGCGGGGGAAGCAGGCTCCCTGCCAAGCAGAGAACCTGATGCGGGGCTCGATCCCAGGACCCTGAGATCATGACCTGAGCTGAAGGCAGAGGCTTTAACCCACTGAGCCACCCAGGTGCCCCAGATCCCCTGAGTTCTTGATGCACTTAGCACACATGAGAATAAGATTCTGACAACATGTTTCTCTCTTGCCTATCTCGGTGCTGTGTAGCCCACAACACAACACATACACACACATACACACACACTGCCCTGTGTTCCCTATGGGCAATAACCCAGTCTTACTCACTCTGAAGCTTTGCCACCCAATTTAAGCTTTAGCACATATTTGGTACTTAGCCTATTTTTATAGAACTAAACCGAATTTTCTTTTACAAAGTATCAAGTATTCATTGTCTCTACATCTGCTCTCAATGAAATGTGTATTTTTAAAGATTGATACTTTTTTTTTAAAGATTTTATGTATTTATTTGACACAGAGATAAAGAGAGACAGGGAGAGAGAGAATACGAGGAGGGGGAGTAGGAGAGGAGAAGCAGGCTTCCTGCTGAGCAGGGAGCTGGATGGATGCAGGGCTCGATCCCAGGACCCTGGGATCATGACCTGAGCAGAAGGCAGACACTTAATGACTGAACCACACAGGGGCCTTGAAATGTGTACTTTTGAAGTTAATGAGATACACATGTTTTTAAAAGTCACAGAAGAGTGTATAAATATAAATGAGTGTTGCTTTTTTAGAGACAATGAAGGTTATACATACGATGTAATAAACATTTCACAAACCCAGAGCTCTTCCAGTGGACAACTTATAATGATTCAAGTTGCCTGAGAATGACAATACCAAAATATCCAATAACTTGGGTAGCAGTAATAATGCCAGGAGATAATGCCACTGAGGTGGTGCGGGGCGCGGATATGAGATGCATAATATTAGCACCAAAAAAAGAAAAGAGTTTTGCTTAAAGATAAAAAAAAAAAAAAAAAGTACTGAGAAGCAGCAGGCGGCCTTAAAACAATGCTAACACTGCAGAACAATCATAGGGAATCTCAAAGGCAGAGCTGGGGTGGAGGGTGTTCTCCACTCACAATGGCTATTATAAACCCATGCACAGAAAGGCACCGGTATGTGAAGAAAGAATTCCATGACACAATGACAATACAATAAATATTCTATTTATAATAGAATCAAAAGCTGTATGAGACTAGTGAAAGGTGATGAGCAGGAGTCTGGCAACAGAAAAAAACGGCAGACCAAAACATGGTTCAGAAAAAGTTGATGACAGCTCTATGAGGGCAGAATCAATCAGGAAACTAGGTCTTGGTTAATGAAAAGGTATCCAATGACCTCCATGTTGTAGAACTGGTCCTCAGCTTACCTGACCCATTAGCATTTCACTAACTTCTAACTCTCATGGCTTCTAGAATATTGTCCATCTTTTTATTTTGTTTTTTTTTTTTTTTTTCCTATCTCACTATATTCACTCTCAATTTTCTTTGCTGGTTCATTTTTCTACTTTCTCCACTTCACTCTCTTGGACATCTCACTCAGTCTCGTGGCTTTAGAAACCATCTGCATGCCTAAGACTTAAAATTTTACTACCAGTCCAGATCTTTCTCTTGAATTCTAGTATAGCTAATCCAACTATATTTCCACAACTTCATTTGAATGTCTCCTAAAATTCACTAACATATGCCAAATTGAAATTCTAATCTTCCTTTGCTCATACACACTTTCAATTTTTTTCCTTCTCAGTAATTCCACTCTTTAGTGGCTCAGGCCCCATACCTCGGGGCGTCTTTGACCCTTCTTTCATACTCTAAACCGCATCCTCTAACACAATCTGTTTTCTTAACATTCACAATATATATCGATTATCCAACACAGTTTACAGCCTCCACTGCTGTCACCTCCAAGGCACCATCTCTCCCATAAAATGACAATAGCCTTTGAACCCACATCCCTTCAGGCTTGTCACAAGACAACAGCCAGAGTGACCTTGTGACTCACAGGTCAGATCAGGTCACAGCTCTACTCAAAACCCTCCAATGGTTATACCCTTCCTAAATCTCTCAAAGAAAAAGTCAAAAGCTTAGCAGCCTCCTTCTAGGTCTACACCATCTGGCCCACATTACTTCTCTAACTCCTCCCTTAATCTTCTACCCTTCTCACTCCATATAGATTCCTTATTGCTCCCACCTCAGGGTCTTTGTACTGGCCCAATCCCTCCCCCCTTGGAATGCTCCTCTCCCTGATACCCATGGCTTATTCCCTCACCTCTTTTAGGTCTTTACTAAAATGTCATCATTTCAGTGATGCCTTCTTTAGCCAAACTATTCAAAATTACAACCTCTACCTCAATGTACTTCCTCCTTCTCTTCTCTGCCCTATTTTTCTCCTAATGCTTATATAATCTTGGTTATGTGTATATTTTTTACTTTCCCATTCATCTGTTTTATTACTGTTGTATACCCAGACCTTAGAGTACTATGTGGCATATACAAACGCTGAATAAAAACGGTGGGAGAGAGGATTCATATTAACAAACATTTAGTGAACGCCTACGTTTGCCAGGCATTATGCTAGTCATAATGCATATATTATTTTGACTAACTCCTCACAACTACCCTAAGAGTTAAGTTATGATTGTAGGTCTTTAACAGATGTGAAACAGGCTTAGAAATTCTAAGTAAATGTGTCCAAGATCACGTAACTAGTAAGTGGTACTGAATTACCACATTCTTTTGATACATGGTTCACAAGACCAAGTTACCACCAGAGATGGTCATTTTGGATGAATTAGCCCCATGTCTGTGAACCATGTGTGGTCAACTGTATACTTTTTAGCAACTTACACATTTCAATCATGTATATATGTATGAACACATGCCACAACAAAATTCTCATTGAAAAGTAAAGGTTAGAATCACTCATAATCATATTCTTTTTTTTCATAATCATATTCTAAACAATATAACTCCCAGATGGAAATAGTTTGAAATATAATAAATAGTTTTATAGTCTTATCATGGTATTACCTTTTCTTCTTATCTCCCATTAATACTTATTCAGTTTACAGTTATTCTTTCCATGTTATAACTCACTAGATTATGAAAATCATTTTGATAGTTTAAAATCAGGGAATGGCAGAATTATTTTATCAAGTTTTATGCTGCTTTAATAAACTGTCTTAACCTTAAAATAAATTTGAATATGTTTAGTGGAATGAAATTTCAAAACCATTAATTAATTCATGTCTCCTTAGAATGAAAAAGACAAACGACCCTTTAGTCAAAATATATATATATATATATACTGTACTTGTTTTTGAAGCTTTGCATTTCTTAAATGTTTTATACTTTTAGCTAATTTTATCAACTTGAACAACTGAACTGTCAATTCAGCTGAGGAAAATCAACATGGATTTTTGTGGGTATTCTTTTTTTATTATAATTGTCTCAAAAATATTTTTTATTTTTCCTCAAAATGTAGTGTGTGATCAAACATACCTCAAAGACAGAACTGAAAAATTTAGTACCCATATAATCATTAATATTTAGAAAAAATTTTCACTTTCCTCTAAGAAGCATCAAATTTAGTTCACATTTAACATTGTGCTTAATCTTGTGTTATGGAGAAAACAGTTGGCAATGTGGTAAAATTGGCATTACCTGTAACCAGTTTAAAATTAATTTTTATCCTATCTTCCAAATTTTTAAATTCTAAATGGTTTTGATCATTAAGCTCAAGTTGAGGAAGAGGTACAAAATATAAATATATATAACCGGGCTTGGTTATAGGACTTGATAATATATTTAAAGAGAACTGAAAACATGCATTAAAAATTATACCTGAAGCTGAGAGAAAAGTTTAGGGAAGAAAATATCTGAATAACTTTATAAGGATCTGAAAAAGTTGATAATGTATTGCTTAAAAAATAAATTGGTTTATAATCCATATTTCATGGTTCCATTAAAGTTTTTTTAAAAAAGAGTAATATTTCTCTCCTTCATTTAATTCACAATTTTATTCATTACAAACTTTCAAATTTACATGTTGCCAGGTTCAAATGCAAATGTTTCATCACTATTGTCGGCTTAAAAAGAAAGGATTTTATAAATTCAAAATGCAATTATTTGGCTGCTCCTGGGAACCTAAGCTTTATTCTTTTGGTCTCAAACATCTCAAAAATAGATAATACATACATAAAAAAGATCAAGCTGAGGTTATTTTGAACTAAGTAATGAATAAAACCTTAAGCAAAACCAGGAATATTTCTAAAAGAATTTATTCTCTTCTTCACATTATGCTCTTTTAATCTGTTTATAACATTGAAAAGGCATATAAAAATAATTCATTGGAGTCAAAGTATAATATTTCTGAATTATAAAATGAGGTAGCTATAATACAATAATAGTCCCCAAGAGTTGAGCCTCTAATACCTACCAAAATAATCTTTAGCTTATAAAAATGACATATAAAGTTAACTATTTTAAACTAATGTAAAAAAAGTACTTTATTTCTGAAACTTTTAAGTTAATAAGCAGTATTAAATTTCAAAACTATCGATACCTTAAATTTATACCTTATAGAGAAAAATCACTTTAAACTTAGCATGCCTTAAATTTTAAAATGTTTAAAGATGCACATAATTACATAAAATTAAGAAGCCAAATAATCAAAATATTGAAAAAATTAGAAATTACCTGGAACTGATTCCAGTATTTTATTGTTATCCTCAAGTGAAATTCAAGAAAATGATATCATGGGTAATTTCCCTCATAGTATCCTGTCTCCCTCCCTATCTAGCAGGTTGTAGCCATCTTGACCAAATGGAGAGGGTTTCATTTGGTGAGCTCCCAACTGAATCCCTTAGTATCTTTTTTTTTTTCTCATTTTTTATTACATAAAAAATTTCAAAGGAGTTGACTGATTCTAATAAAATATTATTAACTGAAATTATTAACACTAGCATAAACTTGAGCTGCAAACTGGAATAGTGTTTTTCATTCAGTTCACCAGATAATTATGAAAGACCTGCAATGTCTAAATCATTAGACACAGAGGTAAAGAGCAAAAATATAAATGCTCTGTGTGATCCCAGCCTTCTGGTATTTATGACCTTGCATAATTCAGGCTCCTTGAGTGTGGGCAGAATGTAGTTACGTGATTCTAACAAACAGAATATGGCAAAAGTGATGGGGGAGGGGACTTGGTGACAGTCAAGTAAGCCTCTGACTCTTGATTTGGCTCAGGTTGTAATCTCACAGTCATGAGATCAAGCCCCATGTCAGGCTCCACACTCAGCATAGGCTGCTTAAAATTCTTTCTTCCTCTCCTTCTTTTCCCACCCCTGAACCCAGGCTCTCTCTCTGAAATAAATAAATAAATCTTTAAAAAGAAAAGTGATGCGGTATCACTTCCAAGATAAGATTATAGAAGACTATGATTTCCTTTTCAGTCTCTCCTTCCCTCCTTCCCTCTCTCTTTCTCTGCTAAAGCAAGATGTCATGTTGAAAGCTACCCTATGGAGAAGCCCCCAGGGCAAATAATGGAGGGCAGTCTTTGGCCAACAAGTGAGAAATTGCGGCCCTTAGTCCAACAACTTGGAAGAAACTGAATTCTGCAACAACTGAGCTCAGAGGCAGATCCATCTCCCACCCCCACCCCCCTGCAATTGAACCTTGAGATGACTGCAGCTCCAGCTGACATCATGATTTCAGCCTTCGTGAGACACTTGAGCAGGAGGACCCAGTTAAACCGCACCTGGATTCCTGACCCAGTGACGCTGTGAGATAATAAATATGTTATTTTAAACTGCTAAATTTGGGGGCAAATTTGGGGGCAAAACTAAATATACTCTGTCTTTCTAAAATTATATAACTAAAGGAATAAAGTTTAATGTAAGGTAAGACACAATGTATCAAAAGTTTTGTTTTTTGGTTTTTTGTTTGTTTTAAAGCACTATGGTGGACCTAAGAATGATTTCTGACAAGGAGCATTTATTAGGAAGGACATTACAAAAAGGAGGAGGAAAAGGAAAGGAGCTATTTTTAGAAATAAAGAACACAGATGATGATCACGGACCCTGATTTGTGGCCCTAAGGAATCTGTGCTTTATTCTGTATGTGAAGAACCATTAAATGCTCTTGAGCATAGAAATTATTTTTTTAAAGATTTTATTTATTTATGTGAGAGAGAGAGAGAGAGAGAGAACAAGCAGGGGGAGTGGCAGCAGAGGGAGAGGAAAAAGCAAACCCCACTGAACAAGGATCTCGATACAGGGCTCCATCCCAGAACCCTGGGATTATGACTTGAGCCAAAGGAAGACACTTAACGGACTGAGCCACCCAGGTGCCCCTTGAGCATAAGAATTATAAGATGAGTCCCCCATTTCTGGGAGAAAATTCTGGTGCCATTACATTTGAAAATGAACTGGAAATGAAAAAGAAAATAACCAAATCATTTAAAACTCCATTAAAAAAAATCTAGGTGAGAAGGAATGAGAGACTGAACCCTAAAGAAGTGGCAGCAGGAAGAGAAATGGGGAAATGGGTGTGAAGTGCTGGGAGTAAAACTGGTAGGGTTTGGTGCAAAGAAGACTACAGGGAAACTGAAATACAGAGGGAAGGTGAAGGTGGCGCTGAGACATTCAGCCTGGCTGACTTGGTGAGAAACGGCAACACGAAACAAGGAAGGGAGCCTAAACAGAGGAACAGTTTAAAGGAGCAAAGGAAGTTCCTTTGAAGTGGACTTGTTTGAGTAACAGCAGGATAATAATAAGTCAGCAGTTTCGAATATGATTATGATACTAAGGAACGAAGTCAGAACTGCAGGTAAAGATTTGGGAATAACTAACTTAGGGATGCTGGTTAAGCCACGAAAGGAAATGAGATAGCCCACTGAGTGCTTAAAAACCTCTTATTACTCTGCGCTACCTGCAGAATACAATATAAAATGATTAGTTACCCACTTACCTGGCTTCAGCTGCTGCACATTCCAATATACATTATATATTCCAAACACACAAAATGACTTACGGGTCTCCCAAGACACTATGCATTTTCACACCCCTTGCTGAGTCTTTGCACATTTCCCATTCCTGAAATGCCTCATTCTACAATACCCATTTGGACTTTATGGAACTTCAAATGTCACCTCTTGTGTGTTTCCAAAGTACATAGCCTTTATCACATATTATTACAGATCGTCTTACTTTTCTGTCCTAACACATGAACCTTAGGGCAAAGATCAGGTCTTAATAATTTTTTATACCCAGTGATGCCTTGAAATTTAGCATAATGTTTAAGTGACAATGTAATTACTGGAAAAAAGGGAAGAAAGGAGAAAGACAGAGAGACTTCAAAGAAAAAAAATGGGAATCATCCACCTTTAAGAAGCAGACCAAAGAAGAAATGAAGGAGACTAAGGAAACAAAATGGTTATTTGTATTTTAAAAGGGTGATGATGTCTCCTAAGATAGAATGGAGAGTTCTCTTTAGTTACCACCATCATATTGGCTAAACATGTCAGGTTCAATTTTTTTTCAATTTTTTTTAATACATAAAATTCACCTTTTGTGAAGTTTGGAAGATATGTTTTTTTTTTTTTATAAAAATCAGAACTGTATCAAACCTACCAGGAATTGCCACTTTTCCTTAAAACACACTCTGCTCTACTTGACAGAGCTTCTGCATAATAATGTAACTCCGTTCTTTCCTTAACGCTTCCCACACTCAAGAGCCATGACCTCTAAGACCATTACTCACATAACTCTCTAGAACTCCTTGACTTCACTTCATAGTACACATTTATGTAGATTCCCCATGGAAACTCAAACAACGCCCTTCAAATGTTGTCAATAATACGTCCTCTTAGTCAAATAAGACCTTTCTAACTCCAATCTTGCTGACATCCAAGATCTTTCCCTAAATTCAGCTACTTTCTTGCTCTCCAGCAATTCCATAAAACCAGACGGGTGAAATATTATCCTGCACACAGACCACTGTGTTTACCACAGCCATTACTTACCACAATTGGCAGTATAGGAAATAGGGCAGTTCTGTACACTTCAGCCAGCAAAGGCCAGATTTTTCTTGCTTGTATTCATTTCCTCGTTTTCAGTATTTTATCTGTAAGGGAACATATAATAACTTGGCTTTACTCTAAATGCTTTCTTTCCTTAGATTTCTATGTACTAAAAGGATGTTAATTCATGTTGTTTGAACAGTTTATGTACCATGGTAGAATTTTGTTTATTCCTTACCTGGACAAATTGAATACAACTTTTTTTTCTTAATATAAAAGATTCTTTACTCTTTGTTAGGAGATCAATTTTTTAAAAATCATGTCATTCATCATCTTATAATGCATTCCCAAGAAAACTAAACCTAAATGCTTGCCCAGAAAACAACTGATAGCACAGGGTTCTTTATACTATTTTATAGAATAAATTTGCCTTAAAATAAGTTACAGCATAATACAATAAAAACAATACTGGGATTATATATAGTATCTGTTGAGTACTTAGTAGGTGTCAGGTGATGAAATAAAGGAGGTTCAGAGAGGCCGTCACATGGCTAAATTAATGCAAGGCAGAAACAAGACTCAAACCCAGGATCTGACTTCAAGTACCAGGATCTTAACTACTGTTTTATAATATGCAAGATCTGAACCTAACAGCCTCTTAAAATTTTAACAAAACTTTAACATATTATGGTCCTCAAAACACTACCAATGGGATGTCAGGGCAGACACCGCTAATTAGTGATAAAGTCAGATTTGCTGATTTCAAGTACCTTTTTAATGAATTTTCTCCATGAACTCCATTAACATGTTTTGAAAGAGATCATAGAAATTGAAAGGAAAAAGAAAAAAAAAACTTCCGAATTAAAGTATAATTCTTCACTAGGGTACTCACAAGAATAAATGACTCGTGTGACGCTCTATTTCTGATTCAGTAAAGAATCTCTATTTTGGTGGGATGCATTTCTAAGAGCTCTGAGAACTGACACAATGTCCCAAATGAGGTAACGAATTGTCCAACCACAAAGAAAAGATATTTCCTCAGATGTAAGAACTCAGTTGTTGACTGTAGCCAGGGCGCCAGTCTCCCCAAATCCTCCAACACCTTGCCTCTCCTCTTCTTCCTTCAAGGTCTTATAGTCTAAGTCTTGAGAGAGTAAAAGGAAACCTCTTCATTCATTTCACATGTATGAAACTAGATCTGGTAGGGAATTAAAAGGTGATGATGCTTATTCTAAAGGGCATCACATTTTAGAGGAGGAAACTAGTCCCAAAAGTATCACTATGTACCTTGCATTTCTACATATAACAGGTATTCAATAAAAGCTAGTTATTGAAAACCATCACCAGATATCTCCCCTAGACCAACAATGCCCTTTCTAGTTCTTTCTTAATGTTTAAAATAGCTGTGTGACAATTGTCTTTAAAAAAAAAAAAATCAAGAAACCAGATTCTGGACTACAGTTTTAAAAAGTGAAAATTCAAAAAACAAAACATCGGCTGATTCAAAGGCAATATATATTGCACTGTTCTCGGGGAGTGGGGAGGGTGGAAGTCAGTAGGAGACTTGGCTGAAATCTGTGGTGTAGACTAAGATTCTTCCAGGGACTGCAGAACGGACTGAATCCTGGTTTTCAGCTGCAACTCTTTTTTGATGGTGACTGTGCAGACAATGATCATCCCAGATCCTATCTAAAGCACACTCTTCAAACAGGAGATGTAAGAATCTCTAAGGGCTCTGTGCCTGCTATCACCACCATAAATTTGTAGATGCTTCTATTGAGAGTCTTACTGACTTCTTTAAGAAGCTGCCTCTAGTTAACAAGATAGCTGAGGCATTTCCCCCCATTTCACAGTGAAGTAGTCTTCTATGAAGGGACTGACTTTAGGAGTTAACAGACATCTGTCTGCATTGCAGTTCTGTAGTCTCATTATCTGCTCAAGGAACACAAAGGACTTCAAAATGAGGAGGCTGGCCTCAGCCCAGGAGGAACAAGCAGAAATAGAAATTGAAATTTTTAATAATTGTTTTCTCCTCCTTTTTCCATCAAATACATCTAACTGCTAATCAGAGCTTTTGATAGGCATGAGATACCATTACACAATTATCAACTGAGTGGATATAATTCTATTACAGAGGAGATATTTGACAGATTCGTTAGCTCATGTCACCTCATCATGAGAAGCTTTTCAGGTTTGTTAGAGTTTTTGAATGTTTGAAATGTCTCAGAGATTCCCTACTACATTCCCAAGCTGCAAGGAGCCCAGGAATGTCAACCTGCCTCCACTGTTGGAGTTAGAACAAATCCCTCTACATTTATAACTGCTGTTTAAGCTTTCTGAATATAAAAGAAGTGAAGATTCAAAGCAACGACCAAAGCAAGTAGAATCCAGGCATCATCCTCTGCTTTATGATTGCCTCTAATTCCGATCTCATGTCCGGGGTAAACAATCTCCTTAGAAAGGAGAAAGCTTCCAAACTTGGAAGCTTGCCTTCTGTTATCGCTAATTCTGATTTCCTCTCTTGCTAAATTCTTGCTTGTGTTTGACCCGACATACTTATTCTCTTCTGTTCAGCAGCTATCAGAGACATACAGCCTTTTCCTTTATCAAAACAGCATTTAGTCAAGAAATTGGTATATAGAGCAGACACTACTAAAGGGGTGTGTGATGGAGCAAGATGCAGATGATTCTCGCTCCTGACAGCAACAACAAAAATAAGGACAGTCCTTTAATTTCCCTCTCCTACTACTTTCTCACTCTTATTTCTCACTGATTATTTATTATTTATTATTCTCACTGATTATTTCTCTACTGTCCCCCACCTACTGTTATGTTTCTGACCCTCTCTTTTTCTCTCCTGGGTCACTCCCACCTTCAGGTAACCATTTGTTTCTTATGCTGAGCAGTCCAGCCATCAGTCTCCTTCAAACCATACCCTGGAGGGCTCTTGCTTTCCGACATAAAGAGGTCTCTCAAGGTGTCTTGTAAAAAATGTCCAGGTACTTTAGGAGAGAAATCATGCCACTTCCAGAGGGGCAGAGCAGTGACCTTCAGTTGTGTTTTTAAAATAGTGTTTTTCACTCTAGCTCTGTTTCATTATCCAAACAAAATGCATGTGTTAACAAAAAGTTAACTCAAAGATTTAAGAGCATTCCTTGCTAACATGCTATTGCAGTATCTGTCTCAGAAAGTATAATGTAAGCAATAATTTATTCACTTATATTATAAATCGCAAGAAGAAATGTGACCTGCCTAGTTACTTAACATCTTTACATTTCTACTCTTTTTTAACTTTAAAACAAATGACACATTTGTCTTGCCCTTAATCAGACATTCATAATATTCAGGTTAAATGTAAGATTTAGGCCATAAACATTTCATTATTCATCTGTACATTATTAATGAAAACACAATACACAATAGCTACAAATATAATAGCTATGTTGACCTTAATTCCACTAGCTGATGACAGAGTTAAACATCATGGGTTTGCATATGTATATGTGTGCACATGCAGACACTTATCAGTGTGTGTATGCACATATACACTGAGCTCATTTGGTTATATATTGTAACAATTTAAACTGTTAGCCAAAAGTAATTTTTACTATTTTTATTTTAGTAAAATAAAACATAAAGAGACTAGTTGTAAGGGTTTGCTTATCACATCTATTTGTTTTTGCCCAAGACAACATACTCCTGTAGTAAAGATGCCACTAAAAGATAATTGGACAATTAAATATGGTGCCATGTCTAATCTAAAGAGAAGAGCATGCCAATGCTCTTGAGGAAAACTTAAATTCAACAAATAAAATCAGCATTGTTGCATAACTGCATTATTTGATCGAACCATGGAAATTGTAATTTCTTAGACCAGCATGTATTTCAATCAATAATTATGAAGTCATCCAAATGTACCTCTCAATTGAACCAAATTTTGTATTCATAACAGCCTCTCACAAAGACCTTGGCCAGTAATAATACAATATTATAGGTCTCACAATTTAAAGGCATTAACTTAAAATGACTATAGTTTATAACATGCAAAGTATACCAACTAGACCAGCATAACTGAGAGATTCATGATAAGATAATTATTTAGATATTCAGGATTTGAAGTACAGAATCTGTGGGAGGGAGAAAACAACCTGAAAGTATTCCATCTAAAGCCATTGGGAAAAGTACGATTTCTACCACCTCACAAGTTATCCTGTTTACACACCATGAAACCCATCAGACACATATTTGCAGAGCCTAGTGATATAAACACAGTGATAACTACAACACTCACTGGCATAAATTTTAGGAGGAAGATGAATGGTCTCATATTAACATTGGATTAAATACCTTGCAAAATATTTTTTTCATAAGGTCCTTTGCCAAACATTTGCTAGAGCTGACTACTATACAAAATTGTTTTATCACAAAGGAAATACTGTAGACTCTATATTCCTAATATATCCCCTAATACGTCCAGAGTCCAATCATTTTTCACTATTTCACTGATATCACCTTGAAACCATCATCATCTTTTACCTGTAGCTAACCTTTTCCTAGCTCTTCTATTTTTACTCTTACGCAGTATCAGGGAGTAGCAGTAACCATGGTATTCATCAATAGAGCAGCCAAGATGATCCTTTGAAAGGCAAGTCAGATCAGGTCAACCCCTTGATGAAAACCTACAAAAGATTCTTTTCCTACTGCTAATAAGAGTCAGACAAGGCCCTATAGAATCTACCTGCTCTTCCTTGCTTACTCTGCCTACATGTGCAGTCTCCTCCCAGAGCCCTACACATGCTGGACCTGCACCTCTCTTGAGCACTTATCTTGTCTTCAGCCTGGAATGTTCTTTCCTCGTGTATCCACTTGACTAACTCCTTCACCTCTTTATATTTGACCAACCTCAGTTGCTCAATGAGGTCCCTTGCACTATGTAATACTGCAGACTACCCAGCCCCAAACGTCTTCTTCCCACTACACTCTTGCTCTTATCTATTCCCTTTTAGATTTTCCATAGCACTTACTACCTCTTATAAAAGTATGTATTGCATTAATTTCTTGTTCTATGTCTTGAATATTGGCTTCTCAAGGGCAAGGGTCTTTGCCTTTTTATTTAGTTGACTAAAAATGTGTCTTATCTCTCATATAGAGTGGACACTCTATAAATATTTGTAGAATGTCTAATGAATGTAAATGTGATGTGAATGTAACACAAGGAAGCTTTCAGACTCCAACATACACAGTATAAAAGCTTCATGGAAATAACTTGGTTTATGCTACTAAGTATTCAAACCTAAGAAACTGGTATTATTAGATGACCCCTCTATAAGCAGCAACAGATGTCCTGAAGTATTCTTCCAGGAACTGGGAATAATATGTCCTGATATATAATTTCTGTTGGCCTTATAATTTTACAGTTTATCATGGGAACACAGACCCTTGAATTCCTTGGATGCTATCACTTCTTAAATAAATTCTCTGTCACTTGTTATTTTTTTCATTCACTTCTTAATGCTTCTCAGTTACTTTGACTTTACTCACCTTTTCCTGAAGCATAAATGTTAGCATTGCCCAAAATGTCCAACCTCAGTTGTATTCCCTTTTCTATGCCTATAGATCCAACTTTCAATTAACTGGAAGTCAAAGCCACTAGCTCTAGTCTTTCCCATATTTCCCTCCCTATAGCCTAACTGGTCCTTACGGACTTCCACTTGGATATGCTATTCAACATTCTCATGTTCAATGCAAAACATCAAAGAATGATCTCATCACCACTGTAACCTAAAGAATTTTCTACCTGAAGTCTTTACCATGATGAATAGCTTCATTATCAACCTAGCTGCCCAAACCAGGAACCTGAGATTCCTCTTAGCTATTCCTTTTCTCACCTGCTTTCACTTTCCATTACATCCTTTCAATTTCCTAATATGTCAATTCCATCACATAATTATGCCTCAAATAATTCTCTTCTTCCATTTCCCAAGCCTCTGTAGTAGTTGTATTTCATCATTATGAGGATTATTGCAACAACTTCCTAACTGAGCTCCATGTCTCTTCTCTTCTCCATAGCAATCCCTCCTCTCCAATTTGTTCATCTAGCAAAATCCTATCAAATTTTCAAGTCGCAGCAAAGTTTTCCTTGCCTCCTTCAGGGTTCTTTTATAAGTAATCCAAATAGTACTTAGCAAATTGCATATTTTACTCTTTGGGAATGTCAGTGAGACTGGGTACATGGTTGCTGGCTTCAGGCTGGTTATCACTTAGCCTGCATGGACTGTGTCACCATAGCAGTGATGTAGGTGGAGCAGTGGCCAAGGGTGACACATATGAGACCACAAAAATCTGAGAATATGAACAAGATGTGTCTAATACACAGTTTAAATAGTCTAAATTACTCATAGGACAGCATCTCAAGGTTTGCCTGAAATTTTTCCTTCCAGACATCCTTGCCTATATTTATCCTTAGCTCATTTTTACAGTATCTTCTTTTTTCCATAGAGTAAAGCCAAGGTATTTGCCTCTCGTAAGGCATAACCCATTAACTGCACCTAACTTTCCCAAGTGAATAACCCAGAATCTTGTACTATATAAGACCCAGAAAACAGGTGAACCAAGGGCTATCATATATATTTCATCAGTTGTAAACATGTGAGAGAGGAAATTTTCAAATTTTAATGTTTGCGGGACCTGCCTCTGAGCTCCCTGGGAAGCTATACTTTTACCAAGGTCAAAATGACTTCACCCAACTTTAAAGCATGGGCTCTACTTCAGCCCTGAGCACACATTGTACATCTGCTTTGTTAGCAAATAACCCAAGAAACATCTCAAACTGAAGAATAAAAATCTCCCTAAGTTCCATTCCCATAAAACCTTGCTAAACCCATAAAATAAAGTTTGTAATTTTCTGAAATGTCCTTCATCATGATGATTTGTAACTTTTGTTGGAACAAAAAACATATGTAACCCTGTATTAAACACTCCTTCTCCTCTGGAGCACTCTTTTCTTCGTGAAGGTTATTAATCTAGGGCAGCTGTCCTTACTTGGGCTTAAATAAAACTCTTTCTTCTTCTTTCTTTCTTCTTCTTCTTCCTCCTCCTCCTCCTCTTTCTTCTTCATTTAGAAATTCTAAAAAGTTTGTTCATTTCATATCAATACAGGCTTCTCTCAGGATAAAGAACTATTTGATACAACTTCCCCAGAATTCTCATATTATTATTTCAGCAAAAATCCTCATAGATAAGGCAGATTCACTGAGCACAAAAGTTTATTAAAAGACTATCATAGAAGGGCGCCTGGGTGGCTCAGTCGTTAAGCATCTGCCTTTGGCTCAGGTCATGATCCCAGGGTCCTGGGATGGAGCCCCGCATCAAGCCCCGCATCGAGCCCTGCATTGGGCTCCCTGCTCTGCAGGAAGCCTGCTTCTCCCACTACCATTCCCTCTGCTTGTGTTCCCTCTCTGGCTGTGTTTCTCTCTGTCAAATAAATAAAATCTTTAAAAAAAAAAAAAAGACTATCATAGCTATAATGAAATATACTAAAATATTAACAAGAACTTTTTAATCTTCTCTCTGCACTTTGTATTTTCCAAAATTTTTACATTGAGCATATATTTTTCTGATATTCTTAGAAAAAAAATTGTAAGGGTCTCCTTGGGTCTCAGTTTCTAAATAAGGGTCTCCTTATTTAGACCCAGGGAGACCCCTACAATTTTTTTCTATAAAAAATTATAGGGGGAGAATGGATTTGTGCATTCTAAAGAGTCGTAAGGTTCAAAGCGGTGTCTACTTCATTGCTATTGGTTTCCAATTCTTTAGGATCTTGAAGTTATAAGCAGCAATAACATAGGACATAGCTAGCCCTGACTACTTCAACCAACAAAAATGACTAGTTCCTAGAAATCCTGTTCAACCCTTCCCAGTATATGGCTGCCCGTTATGGCAACCTTGACTCTTCCCAGTCCTTGGCCAAACTATCCTGGGAATTGAAACAAAAAGAACAGACTTGAAAGCAAATGGAATTTTTAAATACTATATTAAAATCTATCTTTATTTTATCTCATCTTGCTAATTAAAAACAAAGTTAAAATATTATCCTAAATTTTTTAGATGTTGCCCTAATTTTAGATTCTTAATTGTGCTAGCAGAGAACTCATGCATAACTGTTAGTTTATATCACTAAAAATGAATTTGCTCTACATGGCAAGAAGAGGATCAAGAATAAAAACTCTTGTGATACCGCGAATCATTTATAATTTTTCTTTCTTTTTTTTTTTTAAAGATTTTATTTATTTGACAGAGAGAAACACAGCGAGAGAAGGAACACAAGCAGAGGGAATGGTAGCGGGAGAAGCAGACTTCCTGCCGAGCAGGTTGCCTAATGCGGGGCTCGATCCCAGGACTCTGGGATCATGACCTGAGCTGAAGGCAGCCGCTTAAAGACTCAGCCACCCAGGCGCCCCATAATTTTTCTTTCTGATAAACTATTAGCACACATTGTTCTCTTTTCAAATAATATACTTTTTTTTTT
>CM053609.1:71888311-71904517 GCA_028646535.1 Procyon lotor | reverse complement strand
AAAAAAAAAAAAAAAGACAAATCTTTTGGCAAGAGACAAAGATCAAGCTGGATGTGTGTAGCAGAAGCTCTCAAAAACATCAGCCTGAGCATCCATACTACTGCCCTCACCGCAGGTACACTGTGCTAGGCTTGCAGGAGATGTTTCAACATGAAAGGCACTGAGTCGATCCCTTGCGCTCAGAGACCTTCACGTACTGGCAGGTGGCATTTCTCATACACAAAAACACTGTAACACAAGAGCGCACTTCTCCAGTGAGAAGGATCGGCTTTCAGAGTCAATGTTGCCTCTGCTTCCCTTGCCATGAATAATCATTAATGATTCTGAAGAACTCTCCGCAGGTTTGCAGGTGTTCCTGTGTGCTAGTCGGAGTGTTATATAATCAAAAAGCCAGAAAGGACCCTTAGGAGTAGCTAATACAGCGCTTCGTTTTAGAAAATGAGACCCAGGGAGAGAAAGTATCCTGTTCCTCAAACGTTCTGTACAGAGAATCAATATCAATGTATTAATTGTATTCTGCCTCTTAAAAGACTACTATAGGTAATTTCTGTATAATTGAAAAATGTTAACAAACACCACATAGATGCATATATAATTTCCTTAAAACCAGCTCAACTTTAATACCAACTCCAAAAGCAATGCATATATTTGAAAACTAAGATTATTTCTTGCTTATCTAAACTGCTTTGTGGAAGTGAAGGCCTATGTTATTAAACAACTTGAGAGAAAACTTACTTTTATACCAAGAAAAATCCCCTCCCCTGAACATTCATCTTCCTTATTTTAGAGTTCAATTTCAGTTTACAGACAGACAAGACGCATCTGTTGACACAGTACGAAGTCTATTCAATATACCAAACAGAATGTCACAGACTGACCAGCTTTGAAATTAGTAATTAATAAAGTGGTGTGAAAAGAGAAAATTTACATTTCTTCTCAATTTGTTTTTGGCAATAATCAAAACTAATATGAAGGCGGCTATCACCCTTCCTAGAGCAAAAATATACATATATACATAACAACATACAACATAACATTGAAACAATGAAACATCTTTTCAATGAAACACAGAATGGAGGACAAAAAGTATACAGGCTTTGCAAAAGAGATAGACTTGGGCTCCAGCACTTATTAGGTATGTGACCCTGTGGAAAGTAGTTAATGTTTAACATAACATTTCCTTATCTGTAAAATGACAAATATAACAAAAATATGACAAAGATGGTCATTTTAAGTGAGATCATATTTCTAAAGTCATTGACCCAGAGAAAGTCTTTAATATATGCCAGATATTCTTCCTACACATCCCCAAGGATAGGGACACATCCCAGTTTGAAAAGAAAACCTGCATTTGTGCCATCATGAGAAACGAAATCTGGCCATTTGCAATGATGTGGATGGAACTGGAGGGTATTATGCTAAGCGAAATAAGTCAGTCAGAGAAGGACAATTATCACATGATCTCTCTGATATGAAGAATTTGAGAGGCAAGGAGGGAGTTTGGGGGGGTGGGGGAGAGAAATGAAATAGGAAGGGATGGGGAGGGAGACAAGCCATGAGAGACTCCTAGACTCATGAAACGAACTAAGGGTGGCGGGGGGTGGATGGGTAGGGATAGGGTGGCTGGGTTGTGGATATTGGGGAGGGTATGTGCTGTTAAGTGCTGTGAAATGTGTAAGCCTGACAATTCACAGACATGTACCCTGGGCAAATAATACATTATATGTTAATAAAAATTTTTAAAAAAAAAAGAAAACCTGCATTTGTGTTATAGATTTTTTTAAGTTTTATTGAGATAATTGCCGCACCATATAGTTCACTTTTTTAAGGTGTATGTTTCAGTGGGCTTTAGTATATTCACAGAATTGTAAATCATCACCCCAAAAAGAAATCTCATGCCCATTAGCAGTCAGTCTAATGCTTTCTCCACCCTCCAAGCCTAGGCATCAACTAATCTTTCTGGATCTACAGATCTGCTTATTCTGGACATTACATATCAGTGGAATTATACAATGTGCTGTTTTGTCTTTTTTGTTAGCTTCTTTCACACAGCATGTTTTCAAAGCTGTGGCATGTATCAGCACTTCATTCCCATTTATTGCTGAATAAGACTTTACTGTATCAGTACTCCACATTTTAATTATCCACTCATTAGCTGATGGACACCTGAGTTGTTTACACTTTGGGTAGTATGAATAATGTTGCTCTGCACATTGGTGTACAGGGGATTTATATTGACAGAGTAAAATTTCTGGATCCAATCATGGCAACTTTGTGTTTTCCATTTGGAAGAACTACTAAACAGTCCACCAAAGTGCTGCACCATTAACAATTCTATCAGCAATATGGGATACTAATTTCTCCATACACTCACCAATACTTGTTATTGCCTGTTAATTTTAATTTTAGCTATCAAGTGGTATTACATAGCATCTCTGATGGTGGTTCTAATTTGTATTACTCTTTAATTAATGATGAGCATCTTTTCATGTGCTTATACGTAGTTCACTTCTGTTCCTTCTTTGGAGAAATATCATTTGCCCCTCTTTAATTGGGCTTGTTATCTTTGAGTTTTAAGAATTTTATCTTCTAGGCATACACTTTCAAATCTGATACACAATTTGCAAATATTTTCTCTCATTCTGTACATTGCCTTTCCACTTCCTCATAGTGTCCTCTAAAGCACAGAAGTTTTTCCTAATATTGGTCGAGTCCAACTCATCTATTTTTTCTTTTGTCTCATGTAATTATTTTTAAATTGGAATATAGCTGACATATAATATTGTCTCTTATGCTTTTGGTATTATATCTAACAAACTATTGCCTAACCCAAAGTCATGAAGAATTACTCCTATGTTTCTCCTAAGAGCTATATAGGCTGTTAAACGTAGGATTTTGACCTGTTTTGAGTTAATATTTTTTATGGTGTGATATGGGGTCCAAGTCCATTTTTTTCACATATAAAAATCTAGTTGCCCCAGAGCCATTTTCTAAAAACACACTATTGTGTTCACATTAAATTGTCTTGACACTCTTTATAAATCAATTGACAAAAGTAAGAAACTACTTCTGGAATCCATATTATATTCCATTGTGCCAGTGAACACACTGTTCTCATTATCTTAGCTTTATAGAAAGGTTTGAAATTGGGAAATATGAGTCCTCCAATTTTACTATTTTTCAATATGTTTTGGTGATCTGGGTTCCTTGCATTTCCATATGACTGTTAGGGCCATTTTTCAAAAAAGGCCGGTGGGATTTTGAGAGGATTACATGTACTATGAAGATCAATTTAAGGAGTATTGCCCTCTTAACAACAGTAAGTTTTTTCTGATCTGTGGGCATAGATTGCATCCTGAGTCAGCTGGGGTAGTTTGTGTCTTCCTAGGAACTTTTTCTCTTCACAAAGGTTATGCAGTTTGTGGCACAGCTGTCACAGTGTTTCCTTATATCTCTTCAGATATGTAGATGTCGGTAGTAATACCCACTTTCACTCTTGATTCTAATGATGGGTCTAGCTTTTTATTGTTTATTCTAAGCTAATGATTTGTCAATTTGGTTGATATTTTCAAGAACCAAATATTCGTCTTCTGGATTCATTCTTTTGCCTTTCAATTTCCATTTATTTCTTCTCTCATCTGTGTTATTTCCTTCCTTCTACTTACCTGTGGATTGAGTTTGTTCTTTATATACAGCTTTCATCGATTGATTTCCCTCCTTTGCATGGATCACATTTCCTTGTTTCTCTCCTTGCTTGATAATGTTTTTGCCAAAATACTGGTGCTATAATATTATAATGTGTTAACTTTAAAAATGAGATTCTTTCTTACCAAGTATTTATTTTCATTGCTGTTTGCAGTTGTTGTAGTAGTAGTTATTGTTTGCTTGGAACTTTCCTGGCCTAATTCTTTATAGTCTTTATTTTGTGTGTGTGCAGCCACTAATGTCTCTGTTTGCTTAGCTTAATGGCAAGCCAATGATTGGATAGAGACTTCCTAAATACCGTGAACCAATAACCCTCTTACTTTTTGCTGATGGTCTCTCTGCTTGGCAATTTACAACTCTACCTTAGCCTTTGCTTCCAGCTTGTACAAACTTTATATTCCTCTGGAGATGAGAAATTAGTGCTCTCCCAGGTTTCTCCAGGCAGGTTGACAGCTTTCACATGCACGTGGACTTTAAGATGCCCGTAATAAATTCAAGCTTCTAAAAGCCTCCAGTGAACATTCTATCTCCCTAATTTTTCATTTAGGTTTTACATTCAGACTTGTTTTGGTCAACTGGTATTTTCTCAGATAGTGGTGATGCTAAATAATTGATGCTGGTGGCTTTTTGACAGACTCCAGGGGAAAGAGCTTCTCCTGCTGAGTGAGCTCTAAGTCAGACTGAATATAAACAAATTCTGTGAAGGGCTTTTCCAGAGATCTGCTAGATAGGCTGAATATTAACAACTCTTTTGGAATGGGGCATTTGGGAGATATTCAACTCCATTCTTCCTTTCTCTAAGTATCTCTAAGCTACTGGATTTCACAACTATTGTGGCTACAAGGCTACTGGTTTTCAAAACTACCTTGGTGCTAGGGAAAAGGGAATGAGAATAGAACAACTTACAAGGCCACAGATAATGCTGTTCTTACCAACACAGGGTAATTTTTTTTTAATATAAACCCTCTCCAGATTATTGCAATATTTAATTAATTCCTAGAGTTCTGAAAACAATGATTTTCACTTTTGGAGGGAGGCAGTGTTCTCATTGCTTTTAAAAAGGAATAGCTTTTCAGATGTCTTTGTTCCACCGTGACAGAAATGACTTTCTCCTTTTTTTAAAAAGTTGAGAATATTTCATTAAAATAACAACAAAACTCTAACCTCCCCCCCAAATTTGGATGGTATCTACCTCATTCATTTGAAATTGTTTCTACAGAATGAATATTTTCATTGTAATGCCACAGAGTCTAAACATAGTAGCCACCCACGTATTTTGAATCAGCCAGATCTAGATTATAATCATGGACTTTGTCACTTACGTGCTTTGGGAACACCAAATTTCTTAAATTCTGTCAGCCTCAGTTATAATAATACCTACCTATACGGTTCACTGTGTGCATTAAGAGTAATTACACATATAAAAGGACCAACACCTAATAGACTTCAGTATGCAATACTTCATTTTCCCTTCCTTTCTAAAAAAAAAAAAAAAACAGTGAAGAATGTGGACTATATTATTTGGTTCCTTAGTGTAATAATGCCATCTACTGGAAATATCAACATGATGACCAACAGACAAAATGAATTTTCTTAACAAAGAAACATTATTATGTTCAACTGATGCTCTGTTATTCCTGACGCAATGAAAAATACTGATACTTCCTTGGTACATTTTTTTCTGGTATATTTATTTTTAAAGGTGCGTCAGACCTCCCCCTACACACAATTATTAATATGGCTGACACTTACAGTAATTCCTATTTTTTCAGTATCTTGAGGGGGAAAATTACTAGGAGAATTAGTTACCATAAGTTAAAGTTTTTATTAATAAAATTTTTCTAAGAACCATGATTTGCTTTCAAATATGTTACAGATCTGTGACTTTAGCCGTAAATGTAGATTTTTTTTTTTAATCATATAGGGGGCCTAGTTAACAAAAAATTTAAGAACTATTAGATCTCAATGTTTCTATTTTGCAAGGAAATGACTCAAAGATAAGTCAACTATTACTGTAAGTAAATATAAGTAGACAGCTATTATTGTAAGAAGTAAATATAAGTAATATAAATAGTAATTTTTAAACTATTATTGTAAGAAGTAAAAACAGTCCTTGAAAACCTTCTAATTGTGGAACAATAAATGATTAAATAAATTAAATCACAGCACATACTTATAGCAGAATATCCTAGCCAAAAATCAAGTCTTCAAAAATGTTTAATGCATGAGAATCGTGATTTATTTCAAATAATTTAATTATAAAATGATTAATACAACTTGATCAAAATTTCATAAAGATAAAAGAAAAATTATAGATAGGCTGGTAGACCTGAATGTTCACCAAATTGTTGACAGTTGCTTTATATCTTCACTGTGAGATTTATTTTTATTTCTTCCTTATGTGTCTAGGAACATAATTTTTGAGATTTTCTACAATAAATGACATTTTAGTACAATAATT
The DNA here is from genome assembly GCA_028646535.1 of Procyon lotor. Classification (NCBI taxonomy): domain Eukaryota; kingdom Metazoa; phylum Chordata; class Mammalia; order Carnivora; family Procyonidae; genus Procyon; species Procyon lotor. The sequence continues at coordinate 71,898,351 of CM053609.1, read as the reverse complement.
TGATCTTTTGATTACAGAAACTTATCCATGTGAGTCCTGATTTTTTTTTCTTGATAGTTTCTGTGGCTATAGTTGGTAAAATTTTCATTGATTACTTCCTTTAAAACATCCTTTCAATTTCCTAGAGGTTGCTTGGATGAGAGATAATGATTCTTTATGTAGTCTTTCTTTCATTTGTAGTAACCCAAGATTTAACGTGACAGAAAGAAAGAGAGAGAGGAAGGGAGGGAGGGAGGAAAGAAAGATCTACAAAAGCTCAGACTTACTGCAGAGGTTTTGCAGGGTTAAGAAGAGCTGTCCATCAAGTAATGCTACAATTTTCAAAGCTTCTGAAATTTAGGTACTGGAGAAACTGAGGCACAACCTAAACACAATAGGAAAAACAAAGAATGCCTAGCAATGCTTAACATAATGACATAATGACTCATTTTCTCCCATTTGTTGAAGGGTGGTTCTATGGGATTACAACCAAAGTGAGGAAAATGTTTCCATCTGTAACAGGGATTTTGGTTTTACCACTTGCATTTATACATTATGTGTGTAACCCACTGGATACTGAAAAAACAATGGAGAGGACTAAGCATATCTTACTGGAGGGAATCCTCCAAGGGAACTAGATTTGGAAGTCTAGAACCCAGCCTCACAGCCTTCTGTGAAATTTTTATGTCCCACTAACAGGAGCAAGGACAGGAGTGGGATTTCTTAGAGGAGGATGGAATCTTACATGCAGAAGTGTTGAGAATGAAATGCTTTGAAGTGGTCCTGAAGAGCAAAGCTCTGAGGTACATCTGTGAGATCCGAAATAAGCTTAACCTTCTTATTCTCTTGCCATGATTTAGGAGTATCATGATATTTCAAGTTTGATTTAAAATGTATTTCTCAGGGCGCCTGGGTGGCTCAGTGGATTAAGGCTTCTGCCTTTGGCTCAGCTCATGATCTTAGGATCCTGGGATCTAGCCCCACATCGGGCTCTCTGCTCAGCAGGGAGCCTGCTTCCCCTTCTCTCTCTGCCTGTCTCTCTGCCTACTTGTGATCTCTCTCTGTGTGTCAAATAAATAAAATCTTTTTAAAAAAATAAGTAAAAATAAAATGTATTTCTCTATCTCCCATATAGTAACTTCTAGTAGATTTATCAATTCCTCAGTAAAGTCTGTTTTACCTATCTAGACTTTGTAAATGGTAAATGAGAATCAGGGAAAAACAGAATAGAGACTTTGCACATTCATTTCATTAAGCCCCAATTTAACAGCATCATCACAGGAAAAGGGTAGTAAAGAAATTGTGAGAAGTTTCCAGCACTAATCCAGGTTTTTAGCCTAGGTCAGATCAAAGTACAGCATAGAAATGACTTAGAACTGGACATGATACATGGAGTTTTTTCTCTGGCTATCCTACTGAGAAGTCATCTTTGAAGGGGCTAGAGCAGAAGGGAGGAATTCTAACATGAGGGTCACACATATACATTTGCAGGCCAAATGATCACTTGGAATTCAGTTCAACAGAAACATATTGAATTTCTTCAAGTGGTAGAAAAGCACCATGTTTATAAATGAGAAAATTCCTATCCAACTTGAAAAATAAATCAAATAAGCCCTTTCATATAAATTACCCAGACTATATCAGACGCATAAAGCTGAAGAGACCAGGGGACCTAATATCAATTTGGGCAGCCAAAATTTTTGACTTTATTTTATTACCACTTTCATGGTAATTAATAACTCATGGTGATCACCCTCATTATGAGCTTTTCAAAATTAACTTATGGAAGTATCACAAAGAAATAGGTTATTATTTCCACTCGACAGAAGGAAACAGGGATCAGAGAGATTAATAAGCATGACCTTAACTGCAAAGCTTTTAAATGACAGAAGTAGGTTTCTAAAACAGGTCTGCATGACTCCAGATTTTCGAAAATTTATCAAAGCTTTGTTCCTTGTTTTTATTAAGAAATCAGTGTGACACACTTTGGATGAGAGAAGAAAATGTCTTTAAATTTCTCTGATGTAAATCAGGGACAAAGGGAAAGAAGGCACACAAAATGTCCTTTCCAGTCTAATATCTGATAGTAGATATATTTCCTGAGGAAATACAAGAGCATAGATAGGTGTCACAGAGAGTGCCAAAATATCAGCCAACCCTACAAATGCCTCAGAAGCCAATCAAAAACATTACTGGGTACTATAAATAAGTACTCATTAAGTAAATAAAAATATTAAAAATTTGCAAGTAAAGACAAAGCATAATTGCTAAGTAGATACTGTGGACAAAAAGAAGGGCAGAAGTCCAAAGGAAGGGAGCATTAACATAGCAGTGTCAGAGAGGAGAATTTAGAAGTGGAAGAAATTATTAAGTAGAAAAGGCAAGAGGGGGCAGAGACGATGAGAACTTGCAGATGGGCATATTTACCATAAGCAAAGGAACTAGGATAAGAAAGCTACATTAAAGCAATAGGCCAGCTAGGAAACTGCCCTGGTGTCTATTTACAAGAGGCCTTGGACTGTCAACAGGATAAATCATAAATATGATGCCAAGAACTAAGGTCTCAACTTTTTGAATACTCCACGTATAGTTTATCCTACTCCCAATGATGAAGAAAATACCTAGCAGAAGTAAAAATGAAACAAACAAAAATCTTTGTTGTTGTAGACCCTACCCCCCAATAATGTTGAACAGACAACTTCAAGAACATCAGTTTTATAGGATGTTAAATTATTAACCTTCCCTGGGAAGTTCAGTAATCATCTTATATGAGGAAACTAATTATTTCCATTCAGCCTGGCCTCAGAGAATGAGTGAACAGATACGGCTAGAATAGACAAAGTACTGAGTTGAGAATCAATTTGTAAATGTTCTTAAATGACAGGCTACTTATTTTAAAGCCAACATTCCTTACCTGTACCAAGTGCCCTGGTTATTCAGAGACAGACTTCCAAAGTGTTGTCTACAGATGTCTTCATTTTATCTTACATTCACTCCTCAGTCCATTCCCCTCAGGCCCTCAAACAACATGGAATTACTCCTATTAAGATCACCAAAGTCTCCAATGTTCTTGTCAAACTACTGGATCCATTTTTCTGCCCTCATTTTATTTCTCAGTGGAATGTGACAGAGTTAGCAGCTCCTTCCCTCGTGAAACACTGCTCATTTGGTTCTAGGGAAAACACCCTGGTTTTCCTCCTGCCACTTGGGCCACCCCTATTCCTTACTAGCTAGCTCCTCTGTCCATGGTAGACATCCAAGTGATGAGAGTTCCTCAAGATGCTGCCTAAGTGTTCTTTTCTCCCTGAAAACACTCAGTGTGGCTAATTGTTCCCATGGCTTAAATATGGTCCATATGAAAACTGTCTTTCCTATTTATATCTCTAGCTTAAATCTATTATGTTCACTCTTGTCTTTTTTATCCAGTACTTTGTTTGACATCTTGGATGTCTCGCCAGAGGCCAAATATAGTCTATCTGATATCAAATTCTTGATTTTAATTCAAAATATGTTTCTCACCTCCTCTTCCCCTGTCAGTGAATGGTAACTAAGAGCCAAAAAGCCTTTATTCTCCCGTCTCCCTCACCTTCCAAACCAGTGTGTCAGTAATTCCTGTTAATTCTAGCTCCAAATTATATCTCCTCTCTGTCGCTCTCCACCTTCATGGCCACTGCTATAGTCTGAGACATCATCTTTCTCATGGAATGCCTCCCAACCAGTTTCCTGTTCCTTCTGTTTCTTCCATCTACTCCATTCTACATTCTACTCAGAGCAGCAGAGGAAACTCTTAAAAAATGTAAACCAAATATTAACATCTGCTTAATACCTTATAGGGTTTCTCACTGTAACTGGAATGAAATCCAAAGGCTCTACATGCCATAACCTGTGATTATTTCTTCTCTTAGATTCTTCTTCCCCTGTTTAGCCACACTGGCCTTTCGATGTCTAGAACAAGCCAACCTGTGTGTCAGGGAGGCTCTTCTCAAGAGTATTTCATGGCTGGCTGCTTCTCCTCCTACTGGTTTTGACTTAAACTTCATCAGCTCAGAGAACCTTTTTTTGACCATAGGCAGTCCCTACTTCCATGCTGCCACCACTATTTTCTATGAGAACGTATGACTTGTTTCCTTCATAATACTTTGTGTAAGGTGCATTGTCACATTCATAACTTCTAATTGGTTTGATTTCCTAATCTCTTATTCTTATTTCTCAGAACTATTTATCTCTTGAAGTAATCTCACCATTTATATTTTTTTTGCTATTTTCTCTTTTTAAACTTTTTGTTCCCCAAGACCAATTCCATTCCCTGCTCCATCACCAGACAACCATTCTAATGCTTTAGATATATATCTCTTTAATTGGGTATGTCTTTTTAAACATGATATGCTATTTGGTGGGAATGGATATGTAATTGACAAAAATGATACTGGTTTGTAGACTTCTACTTCTTGCATGTTTTAGAACTCTAATCATATTGTTTGTCCATCTAGCCATTGGTCCTAAGTTCTATACTCTACACTTTATTCTATTTGATCTACTTCTTGCCTTACGACAAAAAATATGCCACTACCACTAGTAAGCCTCCAGCAAATATATTTGCAAACATTCTTTATGGAATTGCTTCTCTGGGGTAAGAAGTCCATGACTTTCTAGACCACAGAAAATGTCATTTTTAATGTCACTAAGTGCTACAAAACTGCCCTCCAGGATGCCAGCTGCAATCCACATTCCCACAAGGGTTCCTATAGTCTCATGCCCCAAACAATACTAGGTCTTTATCCTATTTTCCTTTTTTTTTTCCTGCTGATAAGTATCAAGTGATGTTCCATTGTTTTTTTAATTTGCATTTTTCCAGGTACCACATGTTTTAGCATCTCTTCCTTATTTGTTAGCTAGATATGGAATTTCCTTTCTATTTCTAATCTTCATCCATCTTTCTATTCTATTTATCTATTCTAATATCTATTCTACTTCTGTTGAACTTTCTTTTAATTGTTTTCTTTGGCTCAAGATCTACTTCTACTCTTTTACACATTGATCTTCATTACATGTTTTTTGGGGGGCTATGAACTCATTTTTCACAATAGAACTTACCTGAATGTGTCCTAAGCTTTGGTGGCTCACCACAGAGTTTGGCTGTGTTGGTTCTCCACAGAGCAGACGTCTGAGGTACCTGTTGACATCTCAGGTACGTCTGAGATTATTGTTGAAACTTCTACCTGCTTTACTCCACATAGATTGTTTCACAGTCAGTATTCAGTCCAAGGAATATTCACTTTCTCATTTTGAAAAGTGGTTATATATAAGTTAACTTTCTAAGAATATTTTTTCTATCATTTCTCTGGGTATAAGAAGAGTTTGAACATGTACCCCTATCCATATCTTATAACTGGCCGCCTTTTTAGAAAATCTTTTTTTGTTGACTTATTTACTTGTACATTGTCAGTCTCTCATCTGGTAAATTATTAGCTCTGTGAAGGCATAAATTATATATGTTTCACACAAAACATCTTTGTATTATTAGCACCTAAAACCACAATGGTCTTTGTAGTTATTAACAATACTTCTCTGAATAAAAGAGTGAATAAAACATCTAGCCCAGCATCTCCTCCAGAGTGGGGAACTTAATGAACATTAACTCCTTTATTTTTCCTTCTTCTCCCTGATATACAGTAAAATCATCACAATAGTACATAAAATATATTCGAGGTTTGAGAAATAAAAATAGTGACAAGAAAACTAAAGTCCAAGTAAGTATCCAACAAGCCAGCAAATCTTTATAATAGAGCATAGTAAGCTCATGATGAAGAAACCACAAGTTACAGTGGCATTAGAGAAAGTGAAGTCTTATAACATGAGTAGCTAATAAGGACAAAGTTTACAGAAGAAAAACAGAATATGTACCAAAAAAAAAAAAAGGTATCTCGATCCCTTTTCTTTTGTTCTATTCTAATAACACAGGGCATATCTGAGACCACATGTTATCAAGATTAAGTGCTGTCACCTTTCTTGACTTTCTACTGGTCTCTGTTCCAACCTATCTTCCCATATCCTGGCTACACTGCACTGACCATACCCTCTGTAACTATTACCAACTAACTCCTTGAACCACCTTATCTCTCTCTACTGTTCTATTTCCAGGATTCACTTAGTATTTATATCTTATCTTCCTTTGCCTATACTTCACCTCCAGTGTCTTAGGCTTCATAGAGAGAATAGTTATTTGTTTTACTTTTGATATTAAGTGCTATTTCTATTACTGTCCTTTGAAAACACTAAGAATCTGAATTCAAATTCTCACTACGACTGTGATGACCTCACCAAAAAAAAAACCCAAAAAATAAAAAACACAGAAAACAAAAATTCCAGACACTGATATCAAATTAATGCTAGAAAAGTTTTAAAAATCCCACAAGATACAAAAAATTTCTTTTGCAACACCTTAAATGAATGGATTCTTATAAAGGACAATTGCCAAATGTCCTTTCATAACAAAAACAAAAACAAAATAAAACATGTAAGTACATAGCATGAAAATATTTGTAGGTATCTCTAATAACAATTTTTTTTCGCCTATAAAGTTGCATAATGAAACACAAACTCTGCTAATTTCATTAGGGATGTATTAAACTAGCAGGACTCTAATACACACATAGAATAATTGTCTTCATCAACAGCAGGAGGACAATTTACCAGAAGAAGAAACCACTTAGATGGCACAATTAAGTTATATTTCTTCCCCCTTTTACTCTAGATAAATTAAAAGATAAGCATTAATGTTATTTATCGTTTTCAGAGTCCTCCATTATTTTCTTTTCTCTCCTAGTTTTACTATCTCTTATTGTCAGGCTCCCTCTACATATCAGACACTCCCAGTTACCTATCTAACTGTCACTACCCCTTTCCTCTTTCCTAATGAACAATGAATGGTTCCTGTTCAAGGCCAGAAGCAGAGCCTGAATAATCTAGCCAATCCTGGTAGTTCCATTTCCTATTGGCATGGACACATATGATTTTGCCCAATGAGATAGAAGCACAAATCTACTGCAAGGCTTCTGAAAGAAGTCTCTGTGGTCAGAAAGAGAGACAAGGAAAGGATGGCCCCACTTCTGCTGCTGGATATCATTTTATCTCCATGTGATACCTGGGATTGTAGCAACCATCTTGTAACCATGTGGGAAAGAAGCCACGGTAATGAAAACAGCAGAGACACAAGATAGAAGGCAACTAGGTTCTTGAGGACTTCACTATATCCCTTAATTAACAAACCCTGGAGCATCCCTACTCTACATGGCAAAATTAATTTCTTATGTTTAAACTTTTGGGGACTGGGGTTTTTCTGTTATAAATAGCAGAAAGCATTCTAACCAAATAATACAGCCTAAATATAAATTTTTTCATCATGAAATTTTGTAGGACATAATTTGGATAGAATGGTTATGGATCAAACTACTCAGTATTTATTTATTCAGTATTTATTTAATAGAGGGAACTCAGCACTATGATGAGACCTCTATAACTAAACTATTTTTAGTACTTATGATGAAGCAATCCAAAGCAAAATCATGAGAGGAATAAACTTGTCTTCAAAATACTGTATAATGATTTTTTTTCTGGTTTTCTATTTTTTTTTTTTTTTTTAAGTAGATGAGTTGACATAGTTCAGATGTCTGTAGTTTTGAGAGCTGAGTCTGACACCGGAAATTATCATAATATTTCAGACTTGTTATTCTGTACTTAATTGTTTGTTGTTAACTAGAAATAAGCAATCTGGAATAGGAAAGTATAAATGATTGTAATACTGAAATGTTTCAACTTTAGTGACTAGAAATAAAATAATGATGTGAAGTTGTAACAAATTAAGGATTTCTAGAGTCAAAAAATGATTTCCTTTCAAAAATGAAAATGAATTTTTCTGTATTGATATAATATATAAAATGTATACACAACATAAAAAGTAGAACACATTTTTTATTTTTATTTTTATTTTTATTTTTTTTAAAGATTTTATTTATTTGACAGAGAGAAACATAGCGAGAGAGTACAGCGAGAGAGGGAACACAAGCAGAGGGAACAGCAGCGGGAGAAGCAGGCTTCCTGCAGAGCAGGGAGCCCGATGTGGGACTCGATCCCAGGACTCTGGGATCATGACCTGAGCCAAAGGCAGGGGCTTAATGACTGAGCCACCCAGGTGCCCCTAGAACACATTTTTTAGTAGACTCAGATCAGAAGCAATGTCCTTTATTAGTCAGACTAAGAAATGTGAACCCATTCCCCAACCTAAAGTTACTATTGATTGGCTGTTGAGCCCAACATGGATCAAATTCCAGAGATTTACAAAGAAAATTGAGCAGTAAAGACAGTGGCTCTTTGAAATTCCCATTTGTTCTCTTTACTGCTTATACTCAAAAATGTTGCAGCTATGATTATTGCCATTTAAAAGGTTATCATGAAATAGCAGCACTATGATGACAACATATGGGATTCTGAGTTACTGGCAAAAAATCCTGCAGAGTAAGATTGTAAAATACCATAAGTAGTGATCTAAGTGAGAGCTGGCAATGCTCTGCCACCAACTGTGTGACCTTGCTCACATCCTCTTACATCTTGATATTCTAGTAAATAAAGACCTTTGCAGTCCTTCTGAGGTCCCACATTTCATCACCATTATCTCACAACTGCAGATAAAAGATTGACATGTTTTCATTCATCCTAAGAACTGGGCTAAGTGTTTCATCTTCTAGGTCTCATTTAATCATCCCAATAGTCCTACAAGGCAAGTATTTTTCCCGTTTCTAAATATTATAAAACTGGAGACCCAAGGCAAGAGGGCGGAGGTGTGGGAGGCACAGAGAGCACTGGGTCCCAAAAGTCCAGCTAAAGAGGCTGAAAATCACTCTAAAAGCCAGCAAACACAACAGGAGAGAGAAGAGAATAAGAACAGCAATTCTAGGAGCAGAAAGTCGACCACTTGCAGAAAGGTAGGATGTGTGGAAAAAGTGAATTTAAAGCGATGGGAAGAGAGACCCCGGGGGGAGGGGCCGGCTCCCAGCAGCCACAGAGCCACGAAGCACAAAATCCGGAACTTCTAGTCCGCTCCGCTGAGGGACATCACTCCGGAGGCTAACCGGGGACTCAGCCCTAGCGGGAACAGTGTGGTTTCAGAACCCGTGGGGTCACGGAGTGACCAGGGGAGCCCGAGTGTGGCGGAGCTGCCAGGTATTGGGGCGGAGAAGCCGGCGGCAGAGAAGGAGCCGCGCAACACCGCATAGGCTTACCATGGACTATAGGAATTGAGACATATAGTTCATATAGGGCTTCCCTACTTCAAGCAGGGACCCCACGGGAGGCAGCTCCGGAGACACCCCCTCCTTCCTCCTCCGAGAGGAACGGTGCGGGAGCGTGCAGCAGGAATCTGCTGGTTTGGGGACTCCAGATGGGGCCGCGCAGGCCACAGATAGAAGCGCTCCCGCCACGGGCTAGCTGAGCACAGAGCACGCGCCGCAGACAAGGGAGACAGGAGTGATAACAGCTTTCCTCTAAGGGCCTGTGGAGGATCGCGGCGCCCAGCATTTGGCTCCTCTAGGCCGGAGACTGGGAGGGCGCCATTTTCATTCCTGGCCCCCAGGGTGGTACAGAAAGTGCTCAGGGAACAAAGACTCCCGAGAGCGAACCTGAGCAAAGTGCTTGGCCCATCCCCTGGCAAGGGCAGTGCAATTCCGCCTCGGGCAAAGACATTTGAGAATCCCGGCAACGGGCCCTTCCCCCAGAAGATCAGCAAGAATATCCAGCCAAGACCTAGTTAATCAATCAGTGAAAACTGCGGAACTCCAGAGACTCTTTCTCTCTCACCCATCTACTCCTACCTTGACAAAATGACGAGGCGGAAAAACTCACCACAAAAAAAAGAAGAGACAGTACCGGTGGCTAGAGACCTAGTCAATGCCGACATTAGTAATATGTCGGAAATAGAGTTCAAAATGACAGTTATCAAGATGATAGCAGGGCTCGAAAAAAGCATAGAAGATATTAGAGAATCTCTTTCGGGAGAAATAAAAGCC
>CM053609.1:71871468-71887811 GCA_028646535.1 Procyon lotor | reverse complement strand
GGGGGTAGGAATAGGGTGGCTGGGTTGTGGACATTGGGGAGGGTATGTGCTGTTAAGTGCTGTGAAATGTGTAAGCCTGACGATTCACAGACATGTACCCTGGGGCAAATAATACATTATATGTTAATAAAAATTAATGAAAAATTATAAAACTGAAGCTCAGAGAGGTTAAGGGATTTGCTCAGCACAACAGCTGGATCATTTATAATTTCCTATTCCAGATTTCTTATTTCTAGTCAACAACAAACAAGTACAGAATAACAAGTCTGAAACATTATGATGCACCCTTGGTGTTGCACTCAGCTCTCAAAACTACAGACATCTGAGCTATGTTAACTCATCTTCTTAAAAAAAAAAAAAAGGAAAAAGGAAAGAAAAGAAAACCAGAAAAAAAAATCATTATGTCATGTTTGTCAAGTATGAAGTGATAAGATCAACTTCTAATTTTAAATATAATTTGTAATCAATATATATACCATGGTTGCTTAACTAAAGATAAATATCTATAAATTTTTTCATCGTACTTTAAATGTACATTTGGCTTTCTGTACAGTCTCACTATAAATTCTGTGTGTTGCTTTTTATGGTCAACAAAAAAAAGAAACTTTGAAATAATATATCATTTGATTTTCTGACTTTTTAAGTTTCTAGTTCACTTAACAGTTGGACATCTAATATATGTATCATTTTATTTTGAAAAATGAGAGTCTGCTGTAGATACCACCCACTTGCCATTGTAATAGATAGAATTACTGATTATACATACCCTTTTCAAAAGAAAGAGGATACACAATTGCCTCCCAGGACTGCAATAGCAAAATGGCAGCTACAATTGGCACCTAGGAAAACAATACATAATTGCCATCCACTAAACTAACAGAGAAAGAGGAAGGGGGACAAGAGAGATTATAGGCACAGTAGTCAAAGCAGTAGAGAATAAACAGTCCCTCGTCCTTATTCTGAGAAGATGAGAAAGAAGGCAATTTACACTCAGAAGTACCATCTCAGGAGAAATCTTTTATAGAAGGATGACTCATTTTATATCTTTTACAAGTTCCTTTTGCTCACTCTCCAGAAGAAATAGGAAAAGGTGAATATAAAATTGAAAAGCAGAGGGGGTTTAGCCAGTCCACCGATACCAGGAAAACATGATGATGATTTCACTGGTGACAATTATAAATGACTTTATATACAGTGAAGGTTTGGAAAGTAAGACATGAAATTGATATTTCCTTTGGAAGTTTATTTTTTCCTAGGAAATGAGATTTATATCCATAGTCAGTTATCATAGGATGGTGTGAATTATAAAATATAAATGGCCCAATAATACAGGTACTAAGCTACAAATTATTTCAATGTACAGATTTTAAGATACTTTTGTCTTCACATTTCTTACTAATGTTTATGTTAATGTTACTAAATGTAATGTTTATGTTACTAAATTTAATACTAAATTTCATCAGGCTTATAATTATTTCCTTCAAATTTATCAGTATCTGGGAAGGAATAAGAAGAGGGCTAGGGTTGATGATTCTATTTTTACTAATAAAATTTATGCCAATAAAAATTTGAGCTCTTAGAATTTATGCCAATAAAAATATGAGCTCTTAGAGAGAGAGATTAAGGCTGATTCCTTCACTACTGATGGATAGCTATAGGCCTGGTTGGGCTGCATTTATGTAGATATTTTTATAAAAACATAAATACCCACATTTGTTAGACTTGTTCCTATTTGTGGAGGCGGGAAAACAAAAAACAAAAAACATTTCTAAATCCCCTGAACACAAAGCCTAGCCAAGGCATGAGCAGAATTAGTATTAGAACCAAAGCCGTAGAAACTTTAACCATGTATGTTATCTCAGCAGTATAATCCATAAAGGATGCAGTCTGCCCAATCTGCAGGAGCATGAATTATGCTATAAGGGAACAATATTTTTTTAAGTTACAGTAATCTGATGTTTGTGGCAGGGCTGGTAGATTGAAAAGGTAGTAAAAGCCCATGAAGAGATAGCAATGTTTCTTTTTTACAAAGAAACTCCATAAAATGAAAGAGACTGTGGCAAAAATCCATCAAATTCTTAATACTCCAGTGACAACCCCTATTATAAATTAAGCGAGTATCTTTGACACATTCTTATTCTGTCTTTATTTCATGTGTTTACAGAAAATAAATGGGCTGAGGGCTCATTCTTAAGAAAGTAAAGGTCTTTACCTAAAAATAAGGACAAACAACAGCAAAATAAATAAGGTTTACAAAGCATTTAGTTTTTAAGATTATCATCTTATATTCCAGTATTTACTTCATGGGAAAGGCCTGGTGCCAGAATCTGAAAATATGATAGTCAGCACCATACACATATTCAAGTCTCTAAAGGAACTGATAATCTCCCCTAATGGATCAGTTTAAAGGGTAACAATAATCCTCACCAATGTTTACAGGTACATGTACTACCTCTTACCTAATCATCACAATAGGCCCCTCAAGAGAGACTGTTACCACCATTTGAAAATGAGGAACTAGGGATCAAATAAATTAAGCAATTTTTCCATGATTGCATAAGTAGTAAATTATGAGAGAGAGATTAACTTATTTTTTCCAGTTATAAAATTCATCAACATATCTACACATCATTCTTTTCCAAAGTAACCCATTCTGGGAAGAAAAAAAAAAAAAGATCTTGGGGTGTTCAAGGCAATCTAGGCAAACGCATCCTTTCCCAACATGCTCATTTACATGACTGCCCAAACAATGATCATACAACATCATTAGCATCTCTAAACCAATGTGTTGACTGGAAAATCAGAGTACATTAATGACATCACACCATTTTACTTTTCCACCGTGATATAATAGTTTTCAATTCTTATTGAAAATAAAAGTGATAGCAATATATCTAAGTACTTTTTTATATCATAAAAGTGCTATCTAAGACATGAACCATTATTATTTTGAATATTCTTAGAGTAAGACTCATGCTATCAATTCCTTCTGTCTGGAAAGAAGTTTTGATTCTAAACAATTATCGTCCCTTAATGAGACACTGAAGACAGTGTTATGCAATCTGTTATGCAATCTGTTTCTCTCCTTACTTGGCTACCTGGAAGCAAAGAACAAAGAGCCTATGCTCAACTATGTCAGCTTCTTCACTTCAAGTTTTCTAGTAAAATATTTTCTTCCTATTATGAGAGGATGAGGTTGTAATGAGCAAACAGGATATTCATTCATCTTCACTAGGCTTCCCTTCTAGCCCATTGGTTAAATACTGTGCTGGGAAAATACTCCCCCAAATTCTGACTTATTAGTTTAGGGTGGATGCCGAGTAGTGTGTAAATGCTTCCAGGTGAGTCCAACGTTCAGCCAGGACATAAAACTGTTAATGCAGCCCTCTCACATCTACAATTAAACAGAATGCCTAGGGTTATTGTAGGAATAGTTTCAGCAGAGAACAAAACATTGGAAGCCCACTGTGTTGCTAACCATCTTCTCTTGGAGCTTATTAAAATAAGGTATTCCAGCAAATTCTAAAGATCCGTCTACAAATCGCTGTCCTTTTATGTAAGGGGGCTAACAGCATAAGGGACACAAGCCTTTTAGAGTAGCAGAATGTAGAGCATTAACAACTGCTTATAATATTCATCTTGCTATGGAGGAAAAAGGACCATTCAACTCATTCCCTCAGTGAGGGGCAGAGTAGGGGCACACACACAGTTCCCTACTGCTATGTAGTAAGTGGTGGCATTTTTCTTGATTTGCTAAGTCATTTGCTGAGTCACTAAAGCTGCCAGGAGAGGTAAAAGCAAGTAGAGCTGAGAGCAGGCATGGCTAAGATTTATGAGACTCTCTTCAATCAAGAGGAAGTAGAATGGATGCTCAACAGTGCATAAGGACCCTAGAAGCAAGAGGTCTCATCTTTCTAATCTTTGGTAGCAAGACAATTTACTATGGACAATTTACTGTGCACAACAAAGCTGAGCAGAGACCCCAGACGATCAATAACTATACTGCAGCTAAGACTCAGAACAGAGACTCTGGTCACTCAGAGAATCAATAATCAGGCTCACACAAGTGCAGCAGAGACCAATAGTGAATGAATAGCAAGCTTGCCTCCCACTGATTCAGGGTCACATGTATGTGGATATTTCCAGCCATGCACATAGTCACAGTCTAGACACACGTCATCAGTCGACGGCAGGAATGAGAAAGCAGGCCTTGGAGGAAAGAGGGAGCATGGGAAAATAACCTTGTGTGTTTACAACCTCAGGAAACTCACTGTTACCTCTATTCAGACTATGCTGAATTTGAGACTGATGATATAAATTGGGAAGTGGCAAAGATCTGGCTTACAAAAAAATTATAGGATTGGGCTGATATTTATCTGGAATAACACATAAGCTATCTCCTTAACAAAGATTAGGTGACTCAAGGCCAAGTATAGTTCATGGAGAGCATCAAATAAGAATGCTTCACATTTGCACATATCTAAGGGGTGATTATTCAACCAAGCTTCCTCATAGCTATTCTCCTTTTCCATTTATGCTTGCTAAAAGATAAACTGAGGCAAACTAAAATTTAAGAATTTGAGCAAAAATTGATTTGAGTCAGGCAACATCCAAACTAACAGATACAAAGGAGCTCTGAGGAGCTGTACAAAATGAAAAACTTCACAGGCAGAAAGGATCAGGAACAAGGAAGTTATATGGACAAAAAAGGAGGTTGGTTATTGCAAAGTTATTTTTCTTTAGGGATATCAGAGGTCTATCAGGCAGATGACCTAACTAGTGCTGATCAAGTGACTTCTGGTTTACTGGTTTAAGACTCCATTTCTTGGAGAGTTGCAGTTATAATTAAGTCACTGTTTGGTGATGTGAGCCACACCATTTTGTTTCTAACAGGCTTCAAGATTTTGGTCCCCTTTCTCATTATTCTTTTTTCAGAGTTGGGCTTTAGTTTTTTGGTTTTGTTTTTTTTTTACCTTTTTGAAAGCTGTTTCAAATGACTTTCAGAAGGTCATGATATATAAATGACCTTCTGACATTTATTTTGATTAGTAATGATTAATATGGTGTGTGACCAAAAAGCATCTATTGAACACATCAGCCTATTTACTACAAAATTATACCCTTCTGCTATAACTTGGGATCTTGTATACAATAAAACACTATTTGCCTTTGAAGTTCTTGAATTATTGTACCAAGGACTCATTCTCTGCATTTAGACAAATCTATATTCAAATATATATCCTACATCAAACTAGTTGTGTGCTTTTGGGTAAGATATTTACGTAGATTCAGTTTCTTCATCTATAATCAGGAAACCAGTAAGCACCTAATTAGGTTGTATTAAAGATCATACATGATAGTAAATGTGAGAAGTCTAGTCTTCTGGACAGTAATAAGCACTCAATAAAATCAAATATGAGTTACTATTATTTCTGCCATTTAGATAGCAATAATCCAAAATGAGAGAAGATAGTTTTTAAAAATCTGTATGACAAGCTTTAACAGTAGAGAATATAAAAATCTAAAACAGAACTAGAAGACAGAAAAAATCTTGGGTCTCTCAGTCTATACTATGGTTCCTTGAGTCATGTGAGTTTATGTAGATTGCCTACTATCTCTGTGTCTTTGGTCCTAGTCTGCAAACTGGGGTCGAAGTTAAAGACCATTGTAAGGATTAAATGTTATGAAATCTACAGAGTGACTACCAAAATGCTTGGCACGCAGTAGGTGCTCAGAACCCAAGAGCTACTACTTTTACCTCTCAGAAAAGATCTCTTTCCCCAAAAGTTAAAGAGGGCTATAGCATACCTGGATTAAAATGTAACTGTGAGGTCTTAATTATTTAAATGTTCAGGGGAAGTCAATTATATTTCCATTAAAATGCAAATCTACATTTGAATTCCTGCAGGGATACATCATTACAAAGAGGAATGGGCTGCAGAGTGCAGGGAGAGGAGCAGTGGGATCCCCGTGACCAGATGATAGGATTGAAGGTGAAGAGTCCGGATGGGTGTTCTACTAAGCTAATGTGTTTTTTGAGAAATAAAAAAAAGAGTGAAAGAAGTAGAAGCTAACAAGGATGGGCTCCAACAACTTGGGAACTGACAAGGGCTAGAGAGACGAAGAAAAGTTAGTCCCCCTACAGGCAATTAGCTCCTCTGGGAATGCCTGGAGATATTGGCTCACTCGGAGGCGATGTCCAGAAGTGGGCCTGGTTGTCACCACCAATCCAAAGGGGTAACACGCACCCACAACCTTTTCAGCTTTGGCTCCTCAGACAAAAAAAAGCAGGTTGAAGGTGAAATCCTATTAGTTTCCTAGGGATGCCTTAACAAATTACCACAAATGTAGAGACTTAAAACAACAGAAATATATTCTGTCACGGTTCTGGAGATGAGAAGTGCAAAATAAAGGTGTCGACAGGGTTGTACTGCCTCTAGAGACTCTAAGGGAGAAGTCCAACAGCGTTCCTTTATTTCATCCTGCCTCTGTCCTTTTTGGTACAGGCTGGCAATGTGTCTACTAAAGCAATATTCTCACAAATGTGGCAGCTCTCCTGTGTATGTCAAGGAGATGCATGTCATGGACAAGTGGGTCCTCCACAGATGTTTCCTGGCTAACTCCGTCTCTATTTGCTGTGTGAATCCACGAGCAACACATGTAATCTCTTCAGCAAAAGGTGGTCCAGCCATACCTTCAGCTTCTCTCCAGAGTGTGCTTTTCCTAACATTAGCATTTTTTATAATCTGGATGGATTGCAAATTTCTCAAATCATCAAGTTCTGGTTGCTTTTGCCTTAATAGTTTCATCCTCAATTTCTCTCTTTCCTCTTGCATTTCACTGTAATCAGAAAAAAGAAATCTGGCCATACCTTCAACACTTTACTGGGAGATCTCTTCAGCTAAATATCCAAGGCCTTCACTTACAAGTCAAGTCCTATTTGCCTACTACTAAAGAACGCAATTAAGCTAGGTTTTCTTCTAGCTGTATAAGATCACTTTTCATCCAGCTTAAAATAACGTGTTCCCCCACGTCCTTCTGAGTTTTAACCAAAAACACTTTTAACATTCATATTTCTATCAGCACTCTCTCATGACAATATAGGTATTCTCTAAGAAATTTTCTCATTTGTGGTCCTTACTTCCTTTTGAGCACTCACTGGAATCTAGGTTTTTTCTATTATGTACCTGAAAATTTTCCCAGTCTCTACCCATCACCTAATTCTAAACCCTTGTCCACACTTTTAGGCATTTGTTATACCAACACCCCACTTCCCAGTAGCAAAATCTGTATTCATTTCCTATGGATGCTACAACAAATTATTACAAATTTGGTGGGTTAAAGCAACAGAATTTCATTCTCTCACAGTTTTAGAGGCCAAAATTCCAGATCAAGGTGTCAGCAAGGGCATGCCCTCTCTGAAAGCTCTATGGGAGAATGTGCCCTTGCCTTGTCCATCTTCTGATGACTATCAGCAATCCTTGGCTTCCTTGCCTTGAGGCCACGTTACTCTTATCTCTGCATCTATCTTCACAGGCCTCCTGCTCTGGGTCAAATATTCCCTATGTGTCTACAGTAATTATCTTTATATACTTATAGTTCACTGATGGGATTACCTGGAAAAATCACACCCTAAGAGCCAGGTCTGGGGTTGGGGGGAAGAGACAGACTTATAAATGAAAGGGAAATAAGAACAGCAAACATTCAGCTAAGATTGGCCAGTGTCCAGCTGTCTGGACACTTGAGCAGCAGGAAAGAGCACTTGTGCTTTACTGTATCCTATCTTCATGTGGTCATTGTAGCACCAGAGACCACAGCCAAATTTAGTTGTACACTTCAGCCAATGTGTACGTCTAATATGCGGACATCAGGAAAGGGTGATAAGGAAAAGAGGGCACAAGGAAACAAGACTGAAATGTGGAAAGGTCTAGAACTGGGAGGAATGCATAAAATGAGGCAATGAATAATGAATCCCCCTAGGCTCGGGCCCTGGAATGGTGGCAAAAAAAAAAAAAAAAAAAGTGATGGGGACATTTAAAGAGCTAGAGAAAGGGAACCCATCTAGTTTGACATGATTTCCTCTTTTCATCACAGCATCTTCTGTTCGTAGCTGAGCAGCTTGGCAAATTTTCAGTTAAAGCTCTCTGAACTAGAACTGTGCCCAAACATGGCCTGTTCGTGAAATCCCTACCTCCTCCTCCCTGCTGTACTCCTCAGCTTGTCAAGTACTGCTGCTCTCCAGAGTTTCTAAAATCAGACTTTTGTGATTCTTACTCTACAACCTATGTGACCTAAACTGATGTGTTCCTTTACTCAGAGTTGGAGAATATTATTTTCTGAAGAGGAAAACCAATAAACTCTAAGAGTTAATGTGAAAATTAATACCTAAATGACCTTGAATCTTATAAATAAATGTCTTCTTAAATATAAGAAATAGTTTTCTCCTAGGTCCCTGAAATTTCAGTCTAGTGTAGGTTTTTATGGTCAATTTATAAAGCTACTAAAATAGAATTTACCGAGAAAGCAAGAGAACACAAACTCAATTAAGGTAACACAGTCATCTCCCTTAGTATGTAAAGCAAGTACATCAGAAGGCAAGATGTAGGAGCAAGGTTATATCTTCCGAAGGCTAAATTAAGATAAATTTCAAAAGCTCTCTCCTTAATACCTTGCTAAGGAAAACTGCATTTCTTTCTACTATATTTACTAAAGTTGCTGTGTTTCATGCCTTTAATGACCAACTTCTTTCACTAGGCTCTGCTGAAATCTCATAAAGATGAACTTCAATTACAAGCACAGCACAGTGCCAAGGTTACATAAGCTTACTGCAAACAGCTCTTTAGGGTCCAATGCTTGGAGGAGGGAGCCACCTCTCCACTTTAGCTCTATCTCAGAACTACCCTTGAATGAACTGACCGAGGGATATTATTTTCTTTAACATTTTTCTTTTCATCATCTATATTTTTTTTTTCCGATGCATACAGAAAGAAGATCAAAAGAGCTGAAGCTTCTTCTAGTCTGTCTGAATTACCATGAGTACACTGAATGACCTTGACTGATTTCTAATGTTTCTGCTGGCTTGGCACAAAATGGGTGCTTCCTCTCTATAGAAGCAGTCCCACAGCACCTGAGGAAAGTAAATGGGTGTGCTAGTAGGTATTTTATCAGCTGAAAATTTAACGAGATTCATCAATTTTCAAGCTTATGTGCAACACAAGATTAAGACAGATATTATAGAAGTAGACTCAGATGCCAAAAAGCCCGAGTACAGAATAAGAAGTCTTTATCAGAGTCCTTATATTAAAAACCAAAGAAGCAAATGCCTGAGCCACTAATTGATATGCCTATAGATTTTCAAAAATTTGCTATTAGTTTAAATATGCTGGGGTATTCAAGTATCACTTGCCTGTTGCTGACCTAATATTTCAAAATTCATCTTGCTTGTTTTCACCAAGGGCCCTAAGCCATTAGCCCCTGGAATACAGATCTTCTTATACCTACTCTTTACATTAGTTTCTTTACACTGTTGGTTTTTAAAGTCACTCAAGTAAAAATAACAGTGAGCACAAAGCCATCACCAATAAAAGAGTAATAATAAATACACTTGACCCTTAAACAACATGGGTTTGAACTACCCAGTTTCCCCTAACAGGCACACTTTTTATAGTACAGTACTGTAAATGTATCTTTTCTTATGATTTTTTTATTTAAGTAGGCTCCATGCCCAGTGTAGAGCCCAATGCAGAGCTTGAACTCATGACCCTAATATCAAGGCCTGAGCGGAGATCAAAAGTTGGATGCTTAACCAACTGAGCCACCCAGGCATCCCTTCCTTATGAATTTTTTTTTTATATTTTATTTACTTATTTCACAGAGAGAAAGAGATCACAAGTAGGCACAGGGAGATGGGAAAGCAGGCTCCCCACTGAGCAGAGAGCCTGATGAGGGGCTCGATCCCAGGACCCTGAGATCATGACCTGAACTGAAGGCAGAGGCTTAACCCACTGGAGCACTCAGGTGCCCGTTTCTTCTTCTTCTTCTTTTTTTTTTTTAAGATTTTTATTTATTTATCTGACAGAGAGAGAGGGAACACAAGCAAGGGGAGAAGTAGAGGGAGAAGCAGGCCTCCAGTCAAGCAGAGAGCCTGATGAGGGGCTCAATTCCAGGACCCTGGGATATGCTCAACAACTGAGGCCTCCAGGCATCCCTTCCTTATGATTTTCTTAACAACATTTTCTTTTCTCTAGCTTCCTTTATTATAACAATACAATATATAATACATTATATATAATATATGTTGTAATATACAACATATAATACAATATATCATATCATACAGTAGATACAATATATAATACATGTAACATATAAAATGCATGTTAATCAATTTATATTATCAGTAAGGCCTCTGGTCAACTGATGACTGATTAACTAGTTAACTTTGACTAGTTAAGTTTTCGGGGAGACAAAAATTATACATAGATTTTTGACTTCACAGGTGGTTTGACACTCTTAACCCCTGTATTTTTCAAGGATCAACTGTATTTAAACAATGGTGAGGTATTAAAGACACTAAGAACATCCATTTTTAAATGTCCTTAGATACCATTTTGAAATATCCTTTTTATCACAAATAAATTTTCTATTAACCAACATTGTGAGCAACAATAAAGTAGGGAATGGTACCCTGGACTTTAGACTATAATTTGTACTCTGAAGACTAACCCCAATAATTACAAAGGTTGACCAACTAGCTTTTGTAAACTTTGTGAGGATAAAGATAATATCTAACAAATCTGCCCTCTAACAAATTGCTGAGCCAAATAGCTAAGAGTTTTATTTTCTTCCCGACAGTAGAAATCATTCTACTCCCAAGTTTCTTCCCTGTCTACACAACAAAGTATCTATTGTGGCCTCCTACAAAGTCACATACTGTTTCTACAAGGACTAAAAGATTTTTCAGAGCTGCCCCTGAGAAAACAATGGCACATAATCCACTTAATTCTCCTAAAGTCACACCCTAAGAGTCCTCATGCCTTCTTAATTAATGTGTTTACCTCTTTTACTTACTCTCTGGATAAAATACAAATTCTTTACAAAAAAACTGAACTGCAAATCTGAAATATACAATCTCAAGATTAATTGGTTTTTAAGTATTTAATGTATTCTAGTATGTTATAAATGTGGACAAGAGGAAAATAGAAAACTAATTACATTCCCATTACACAAAACTCTCTGAAAGAATATTCAACATATAAAACAAGTGTGAGGCAAAAGAAATTACTATAAAAGATTAAAGAGAGAATTACAATAATGCATTTTATAAGCAAGGCATGGAAGATGTGGAATACTGAAAACAGGTATGTTTTGGACCAGACAGCATGATTAGGCAGTCTAATAGCTGTGATTTAGTGTCAATAGAGATTTTTTTTAATTCTATACTTCTTCACAGAGATTTCAAATGTATAAATATATCAACCAAGGAAAGAGCCAGAATGCATAATCTCTTATTCAAAAGAAGATGTATCTTGCACAAAGACATTTTATGCTTCCCCAAGAAATATTCATTTAATTCACATTTTAAAATAATTTTTCCCATATTAAACAGTAAGGCAGTATTGTAATTAACTTTGAGCCCAAAGTATGAAAAAAAGCAGAAGGGGTATAGGATGAAAATAACCAGTTTGTCTTCCAAATTCAAGAAAGGGTCTTAACAGGAGAGACAATCTCATTATTTGTCTAAGATCCTTTTGGGAGATGTTAAAAAAAGAGCAATCCAATGATGACCAAATCAATTCCAATCTAAACATCATAGTCTCTAAAGAAAAAAGAAAATATGAAAGAAACACGCTAAAAATGCCATTCCAAACAGAAAGTACATAATTTCATCTTCATTATAAGAATCTCAGATTAGCTCAGAGGAAACAGCTTAAGTCTATAAACCTTTAATGGTTATTAGAAATAAAATTTCTTCTCAAAATTTAACAATACATTAACTGGCCTTTTCCAATTTACTTGAACTACCTCATTATTATTCTAATTTTATTTTAATCTAATTGTTTGCACTTGATTGGAGAAGCCTTATGGTGCAAAGAAGGGAGTAATCATTACAAATGGAGGAGTTATTCTTAAATTTAGGGTTATTCTTAAGGTTTCACAGAAAAAAATGCATATTCAAAGTTCTGTCATACCTTTATAGGCCAAGTGCATAGTGCTTCATATACATTTCATTAAAATAAGCATTTAATGGTATATGTCAAAACAAATTTCTTCAGCTTGGAGTTAAAAACTCCATCAAAACTACAATGATGCCCCCATGTGGCACAAAGTGTGATCTCTTAAAATCTGACAAGCTGTGTAGCGTATCTAAAAGACACATTAAGAAAATTCACAATTTAAAGGCCGGATTTAATGAGTGAGATTCTGTTATTTCTAAGAGCTTGTTGTGTGCTTTTGGCTCGTTTATGACTTCTTGCTTAATTCTCACGTCTTCTCTGAATTCATTTACAATGTGTCTTCCCCTCATTCATTCAACATTTATTGAACTCTCAACCCTAGAAACACAGGAATTCACAGGACAAACACCGTCTCGGCCTTCACTGTGCCTAGAGTCTCAGAACTTTTCACCAAACTTACTGATTTATAGCTCAATCAAAAAAACTCTCTTTAAAGCTATAAAATCCAGTTCCATGGAAGATTAAGGTATCAAAAGCATCTTTGCACTCTGTCCTGACATTAATATATATGAAAGTACTTCTAATTGTGATCGGCAGCCTCCTGGACAAGCGCACAGCAGGTCTTTAGTCAATACTGACAAACCGCCGTGTATTTTTTGTATTACTATTAGGCAATTAAAGGTGCACTGAATACAGTGCTTTTTAAAAATCATCCGTTGCCACCTAAATGACATTTCAAAGTGGTATCGATTTCAGGAAAGTAGCAAAAATAGATCATTTTAGCAAAAGAAATTCTGCTATAAGTGGATCTCACTGAACATGCACCTATTATCCTATGTATCAAAATAACCAATTTTAGGCACTCAATGAATCTTTTTCATTAAAGTAATTCAAAACTCTATTATTAGAATGCCATTATAGGAAACTAAATACCACCATCAATCAAAGTTCAGTAAAATGGTAGCAACAAAACAGAATCAACAATCAAGCCACAACACATTCACCTTAAAACTCACAACCTTGAGACACTGGGGGTGGAATCTTGGCCAACTAATTCATGATAACCTTTCTCGAGATAATTCAATTTCAAGTTAATATCCCTTCAACAAAGGGTTAGAAGAGAAGCCAAAAAACCATTAACGTGACAATTACAAAATTAAATGCTACAACCAAACACAAAGATACTAGGACAAAAAACTTACATTTCATTTTCTAAGTACTCCCTAGATCACAAAAAACTTCTTATAGACACTATAGACTATATATTTCAGGAGGCTGGGAGGGAATGTTAGAGAAGAAATCCCTAAACAACTGGAGCTTCACCAAATCTATATACAAGCTATGCATAACAAATACACATACACACACACACACACACACACACACACATATCTTTGCATAATCTATTATGTAAATGATGAAATAGTCTCTTTTCTTTTTCATTATCTTGCATCACTATTGCAACAGTTCTTTCAGTCATCCAGGATTAAAACCAGGGAGTTAGCCTTGACTTTTGTTTGTTCACTGTATAAACCTACTCTGTTTTGGGTTTGTTTGAATTTACCCTGGAATTTCTTGAGAGGTGGTTTGTGAGAGCATAAGCTATGGAGTAACACCATCCAGGTTCAAATTCTACTCCTACTGCTTTTACCCAAGTAACTTGGGTGACTCACTGTCATCTATGAAAGGAGGATGGGGGGCTGCCTGGGTGGTACAGTCGGTTAAGCAGCTGACTCTTGGTTTCCGCTGGGGTCATGATCTCAAGAGTCATGAGATCCAGTCCGGTGTTGGGCTCTGTGCTCAGCACAGAGTCTGCTTGAGATTCTCTCTCTCCCCCTGCCCTTCCCACTCGTTCTTGAGCTCTCTCTAAAATAAACAAATCTTTAGAGAGAGAGAGAGAGAAACAAAAGAATAAATGAGGCTAAGAGTATTTACCTCATAGAGTTGTGAGTATTCAGTGAGTGAATACGACAGAAGTGCTCAGAACAGCGTTTGCCACACAATAAGATGTATAGAGACCCTGGCTCTGATGATTATCCCATAAGTTTCTTCTCCTTAGTCTTGGTCACACACCCCCCCAGGTCCATACTTCATTCACCTCACATTTATAATTGTCTGCAATTCCTTCCTCTCTAAGCCCAGCATCTTCCTCTTGCTTTAGATCCTCACTGGGCATCAGTACCAGGTGATTCTAGCTAAATTATTACTTTTTGTCATTTTGCTCAAATCTCTCAAGGGTATCATATAGTCGTTATTTTTATAAACTGTCTATCATTTTTTTAGTATTTGGTGAAATCTCACTTAGCCTTTTATGGAATAATTGCAAAATGAAGAAAAATTCAAAGCAGAATCTTTAGGAAACTTTTATCAAACTATGTAGACCACTTCTCCCTCCTCCCATAAGGAAATCCTTGGGACAACACCTCTTATCCAATTCGTATTTTTTTTCCCTTCTTTTAGAGAGAGAAAGAGCATGTGTATATATACAAGAGTGGGAAGGAGGAGGCAAAGGAAGAGGGAGAGAGATTCTTAAGCAGGCTCCACGCTCAGTGTGGAGTGCAATGTGGGGTTCAGTCTCACCACTTTGAGATCATGACCTGAGCCAAAATCAAGAGTTGGATGCTTAACCAACTGAGCTACCCAGGTGCCCCAATTTACAATTTTTAATTCATATTTATGTCAAAGTTTTCCTGTGTATATCTATTTTATCTCCCCTCCCATCAAAGCCTGTAAATTCTTTAGTAGCAGAACCACCTGCTTTTGCAGTTCCTCCCACAACAACTAGCTGAGTCCTCAGTAAATAAAAGACCTAGAATCTGTGGAGTATTTAGGAAAATGGAATTTTGAATAATGCTAAGAAATACCAAGTTGGAACTGCAATATTAAAATTTTTGATAATCAACTAATAACACTCTTTTTCACCTGGTAGTTTTCTGCTTCTGCTTCCTTACCCTTGTCTTCATGTACAGAGAACTGAAAAACTGCTTGATAGCTTTTCTGGATTTTATTTTCCAAAAACCTTAGACTCTATGAGAATTTAGATGTTTTGGGAATTTGGAATGTAGCTACATCTGGAATGCAGAAGCATATTTATTTTCTACAAAACAAACATAGGTGAGACACTCCCAACCCTGCCTGACGCAAAGTAACACCCCTACCTCTAATGAGAGAAAGGAGGTAGAAAGGAAAAAAGGATCAGAGACAGCTGTGGGTCCACAGAAAGAGCCATCTGCTGAGACAGCCAAGGGGGGGAGGGGACTTTAAGAGCAGACCCAAGAAAGGAAATGGCTCTATGATCACAGGTGAATGGAGCCACTGACATTCACAATGTCCTGGGTTCCAACATCTACATAGAAGTCACAGAGATAGTGACTGAAACCAAAGGGCCAAATAAAGATAGTAATGGTAACCTGGGTAGATACAGGATTTTATGATCAAAGAGTGTCTTTCCACAGTCTTGGCACAGCTAATGCCTTTTAGACTTTAGTGAACAAGGAATGAAATCTGGGGTAGGAGATCTTCTACCTTTCTAGAAAAGACTATATAGTTGATTTCAGGGGGTTTTTTGTTTGGGTTTTTGTCTTGTTTAGAAAAATGAAATTATATTTTTTGCACCTCTGAATTCTGGAGCTGAGATTCAATCCTACTCCGTAAGATTTATAGATACGGTTGTGAACAAGTTTATGTTCTATCATTATTTGTAATGGCATTATGCAAGTGACAAGCAAGTTACAAGCATCATCTCATTTGATTCCCCAGAAAACTATGAAGAAATTGTTTGTCATTTTGCCATTTTACAAATGAAGGAACAGATTGAAGAAATTAAGTAACATGCCCATCATTATTTATAAATGGCAGAGCTTGGATTCAAACCTGTTTTATTCCAGAATCAAAGCTCTTCACCATCATCTCTCCATTCCTCAGATTCCATTATCAGTTATTAATAAGAATTTCCATATTGGTCACCTAACACATATGTTAGCTCTTACCTATTATGCATAGCTTTCTTTTATGGGACTACCATGAGTGTTATTAGTGGATTTGTGTCTGAGAAATAGAATTATCTGGTGGGACGCTATAGTCAAAAAGGTATAATTAAACCCAAGCATCCAAGTAAGTGTGTTCCAAAGAATTTTATATAAACAGTATAGCTCCTGTTTATATAAA
>CM053609.1:71849503-71870968 GCA_028646535.1 Procyon lotor | reverse complement strand
GCACTGCCCCAGGGACAGGCAACAGAGCCACGGGAGGCTGCTCTATTATTTTGATCTATTAGAAGAAATTATATCCCAAAATTTTAAAGAAAAAAAAAGCTATATGTATCCAAAAAATAAGGTTAAATATAATGAGGGGATAAAATATGAATGTAACAGTGAAAATTAGAAAAGATTATTAAAAAGGTATTGATAAGATACTAGTTTAAAAATGCCAAAATAGGAAAGAGGAAAAATAAAATAAAAAAAAAACAAAAAAACCAAAATTTAAAAAGTTCAACTCTGAAAGACTAAAGGATCATGGGGGAAAAAAGCCATGAATTCTATGTGTTGCCTTTTTTTTTCCCCCTGAGTCTGGAGTTCCGCAGTTTTCACTGATTGGTGAACTTGGTCTTGGCTTGATATTCTCGATCTTCTGGAGGAGCGGCTGGTTGCAGTGATTCTCAAATGTCTTTGCCCGAGGCGGAATTGCACTGCTTTTGCCAGGTGTTGGGCCACTCAATCTGCTCAGGTTCGCTCTCCGGAGCTTTTGTTCCCTGAACGCTTTCCGTACTGCCTTGGAGGCCAGGAATGAAAATGGCACCTCCTAGTCTCCACCGGCAGGAGCCGAGAGCTCAGAGCCCTGCTCCTCAGTGCGCCCTCGGAGAAAAGCAGTCACTACTTTCTCTCTGGTCTCCGGCCGTGCTCCGAGCCACCTGGCCTGTTACCGAGCATTTCTGTCTCTGGGGCACAGCCCTGTCTAGAGTCTCGAAACCCAGCAGATTCCTGCTGCACACTCCCGCACTGGTCCTCCTGAAGGAGGAAGGAAGGGGTCTCTCCAAATCTGCCCCTTGTGGGGTCCCTGTTTAAAGTGCAGTGGCCTGACAGACGGACTAAGGTAAGCCCAAGCTTATAGCGCACAGCTTGGCTCTGTCTTTGTCGTTGGCTTCTCCGGTCTGAAACCTGGGGGCTCTGCCACCCTCGGACACCCCTGGTCCCTCTGTGACCCCCAAAGTCCTGAAACCACACTTCTCCTGCAAGGGCTAAACCGCCCCCGCCCCCCCCCACTCCCACTTAGCCTCTGGAGCGATGTCCCTCAGTGGAGCACAGTTCTAAAAGTTCTGATTTTGTGCTCCGCTGCTCTGTGGCTGCTGGGGGCTAGCCCCTCCCCCTGCAGTCTGTCTTCCCATCGCTTTGGATTCATTTTTTCCACACGTCCTATCTTCTGGAAAGTGGTTGATTTTCTGCTCCTTGAATTGCTGTTCTTCTCTTCTATCTCCTGTTTAGTTTGCAGGCATTTAGAATGGTTTGATAACTATCCTTCTGAACTTCTGGGATCTGACACTATCTCAGCCTCCTACTCCTCTGCCATCTTGCTCCTCTTCCTTCAAGAATTTTTTTTTTTCAAGATTTTATTTATTTGACAGAAAGAGAGATCACAGGTAGGCAGAGTGGCAGGCAGAGGGGAGAGGAAACAGGCTCCCTGCTGAGCAAGGAACCTGATGCAGGGCTGGATACCAGGACCCTGAGATGATGACCTGAGCCGAAGGCAGAAGCTTTAACCCACTGAGCCACCCAGGCACCTCTGGACTTTACATTTTAGAGAAGAAAATTTTCTACAGCAAATTGAATGGAAGGTACAGAGGTTTTTCCAAATATCTTCTGTTCCTAACACAAGCATAGTCTTTGCCATTATTAATAGCTCCCACCAGAGTGGTACGTTTATTACAACCAATGCTGATACAGCATTACCACTCATAGTCCATAGTTTACTTTAAGGTTCACTCTTAGTGTTGTACATTTTATGGATTTAGACAAATTTATACTGATATGTATCCACCATTATAGTATCATACAGAGTAGTTTAACTGCCCTAAAAATTCTCTGTGCTCTAGCCATTATCCACCCTCACCCCAACAATTCCTGAAAATTACTGATCTTTTCACTGTCTCCATAGATTTATTTTTTTTCAGAATGTCATATAGTTGGGATCATACAGGATATCACTTTTCAGATTGGCTTCTTTCATTTGGTAATAGGCATTTACATTTCTTTCATGTCTTTTCATGCCTTGGTAGCTCATTTATTTTATCTCTGGATAATATTCTATTTTCTGGATGTACCATGGCTTATTATCCTACTGAAGGATGTCTTTGTTGATTCCATGTTTTGGCAATTATGAATAAAGCTGTTATAATATCCTTGTGCAGGTTGTCTTTTGTGTGTACATTTTTAACTCTTGGGTAAATACCAAGTAACATGATTGTTGGATGGTATAATAGTATGTTTAGTTTTGTAAGAAACCACCAAACTGTCTTCCAAAGTGCCTATACCATTTTGCATCCCACCAGCAAGGTAAGTAAGTTCCTGTTGCTCTATATCCTCACCATTATTTGGCAACACTCGTCAGTGTTCTGGATTCTCACCATCTTAATAGGTTAAAATGGTATCTCATTTTTATTTTCATTTCCCTATTTACCTATGACGTGGAGTATCTTTTTATATGCTTATTTCCTATCTGTATATCTTCTCTGGACAGGATAAATGGGGAATGTGGGATGCTTAAATAGCTATGCCTTTGTTAACAGTTTTAGCCCAAGTTAAGTTTTAGCTATGGTGTACCTATAGATTGATAACACAGAGTTGCCAGCTGATCACAGGCATCAATTTCTCAACCCAGATTCTAGAGTCAGACATACTTATGATTAAATCTGGCTCTTCCACTTGCAGTTAGACTTTGGGAAAATTTTCTAACTCGGTAGCCCTTGGTTTCTGCATCTGTAAAATGGGTAATGATACCACACAAAGTGTGTGTATGAGTTTGGTAAGATTATTTATAAAATTTGCTTGGCACAGGTCTTGATACATAGTAAGTATTGTGAAATTCATTCAAAGAAGAAAATTCTTTGTGGATTTAATATGTGCTAGGCATTGCATTCAGGATTTCACATATTTTCTCATCATTCCTTGTAAGAACCCTATCAGAGCAACCTGAAAGGGCTAGAGTGGCCCATTCTGGATAGTTATCTTATAAAGAGCACTGACCTTTTCTTCAGGGTGTAAAAAGGCTTGAGCCAAATCTATATACTGCAGGTATAGGCAGACACTTATGCACATGTAACTTATGTAAATGATGTACTTAGGAACAAAGTATGGTCCCTGGTCATGAGGAACTCCTATTTTAGGAAGAAGTCCAGACAAATGAACAACTGTTAGGTTTAAATGTGAAAATCGCCCTTTTTGTAGATCAAAACTGGCCAAATATAAACAATTTATGATTTGACTCCACATTATATAATAATTCAGATTTCAGGAGCATTGAACATTTGTTTTAGGAACCTAATGAAAATAAGACTAAAAGAAGTGTTTCTGCAGTTTATATTGCAATTGTCTATTTTACAAGTATATATGAATTTAGTATTAGCGAAGATTTAAGTGTTATGAGACCTATTTATTTTAAGGGAGGAATATAAAATTCTGAAACCATAGTGTTTTATATAATGATAGAAAATAAGGGGGAAAAAAGTGATCCATGTCAAATGTTTTTGTTATGAAAGATTTGTAGGTTGAAATCATCATTTGATTTTCATATTTGTTCCTAATATGCTACATATTGAGTTTTAGTGAATTCCAAAGGAATAGTAGTTTTCAAAGACTATTATTTTATACACATATAAATTTTACATGTATATGTAAAAATTTTTAAAATTTAAGGGGGGCAGTAGCCAGAGAATTTCTGTTCTTCCACAAGTAAAAAGGTAGGTTTAAGCATTCAAAAGTAAGATATTGTGACTAATGTATTTATTAGCATATTTTTTCCACATAACTTTATTGAAAGATCTTTAATTTGGCTTTATTAAGGATTTTTAGGTAAAGATAATACTTAAGTAAAAATAGAGTGGTAAGAAGTGAAATGAATTGCTCTTTATCTAATACAGTTGAAATAAAACTTGACCAGGGCAATAGCAGAATATCTATGTGAAATATTGAATGTTAATAAAACAGTAGGAGAGAAATAGAATTTTCAGAGGTTAAAATGGTACAAACATAGTAATACGCTAAGCTTTTCAAAATTGCATCAATGCTGAGGGTATATTCTATAATAGATGAGATTTTGCTCATAAACTTAAAAACCGTAGCTCATATAACCATAGTGCCCAGCACTGGCTTATCAAAAAAAAAAAAAGTGCACAGCATGAAAAAATTAACAAAATATATCAAAGCCTGGACTTTTAAATCTAATGATTAATTTTTTAAAAAATTAGAAAATCTTTGCAGGTATGAAGACATTTTTTATGTTTGTGGAAACAAGTCAGTGAAGATGAAAATTCTTATTAGGAGAAGGAATAAAAAGGGAAAAAGTCTAAGATTAAATGCTTAGCTTTGTTCATTCCAGCACACATTAATGAGTATGATCAGATTCATGTTAAAGACTGCACATTTTATTAGATGATTAAAAAGTTGATAAATAGTTCTTTAATCTCTTATAATTCATGGATATGCTAAGAAAATAATATTTGAGGGGAAAACATGCAATTTCTCAGGTTTTAACTATAGCAGACAAACCAGACTTGTAGGGAGAGTCAGAGGCTCAGTGGAATGAGACTGAAAAAAATCTGACTTCACTTTATCTTTTTGATTAACAATGTGATCTTGGGCCAGCAGCTTAAAACCTAGATTCTCTCAGCTGCTTCCTGACTCACCTTAATCCAAATATTGCAAAGATAAGTGTAACATACAATTTTACATATTAAATCTACCATAAGAAGAGTAATTCTTTATTAAACTAGGTGCATGTAAGAGAAGTCAAATTCAGAGTTGACTAAGAAGGTACCTAAGAAAGTAGTAGATTTCTAGGTGTGCCTTGTATAAGATTTGTAATTGTTTCTAGACCAGAAGGCCTCAGTCACAGTGTATTCTGGGAACTCAGCAGCAGACCTGTTAAGATAAGATAAACAGCAAGGAGGAGTAAGGATTTGTCATAGCTCTCAGGCTAGCCTTTCCAGAAGTTGACATCAAATGGAATTATAAGATTAAGTTTGGCTTGGTTTATAGAGGAGGCTTGGTTTTGAATCAGGCTGTTGTCAATATCAAAAGGACAGGGCCAAACAATGTGTGACCTAAGGCAGATGTTAATACTGTGATTCCAAAAATAACCAGGAATTTTTCAAAGATATGAAATTCATGGACCATGCCCTAGAATAAGGGGAGCTGGCAAGATCCATGTAGGGCATCAGGGACTCAGCCAAATGTGGACAGAGTTTGTTTTACTGTCCCATTTATGTTGGGTTTGGTCATGTGAGTTATTTTGGTCTATGAAAGGTTAGCAGGCAGGCACAAGCAGAGGCTTTAAAAGTTCTTGCCCCATTTTGTACTCCACTGATCCTCCCGTAAGATCCCCAGGTAGTGCTATATTATCAGTCTATACCTTAGACTGAACATACATAGCGCAGATCTGAGTCCATTTCATAGCCTGAGGAGGGCTTTCCAGCCAGCTGAGCCTGACCCAGATCAGCTGAACCACAGTTAGCCCTTATCTCTATGCTTTTGGGAATACATCCCTGTGGCTATAAGCCATTGAATACTGGATGGTCTTTTTTTGCAGCATATTATCACAGTTACCAGAGAGAGAGAAAGAGTGAGTGACTGTGTGTGTGTGTGTGTGTGTGTGTGTGTGTGTGATCTCAAAATCTTTAACATTATCCCTAAGTATTAATACTTATTAATATGAATTTTTCTAATAATTTTTCATTATCACCTGTTCAGCTTGTGGCTTATTCTTCTGTTCTTAATTCCAGTTCACCTGGCAAAAACACCAGGGGAAATGCTGGTGTTTAACTTCCCTTTAGTTAATCCTCTTGCTATTTCTAAAAGATTTCATCAAAATACAGATATACTTATTTACCCTATAAATCCCACATGTAATTAGCTTATGTATTTGCTTTTTGGAGAAAAAGACCAGTCAGCCCATGTGTTTTTGGTAAAGGCACCTAAAAAATTTGTTTTCTCAAGAACTTTAGCTGAACAATTTTTCAAGTAATTTTTACCCAGAAAATATTTTCACATTTTTATAGCACTATAGGAAGCAATTATATAGTGTAGGAAAAGATGGTAATCAAAACCATTCAGTATAATACATAAAGCCTATCCAGTATGTAGATCCTTGGCACATATCTGAGCTTAAAAATGCTGTTTGATCTGATGTGTTTTTGTTTGCTTATTTTAGCAGGACTGATTCTGCTAAAACTTTTATTAAAAACATGAGTAATTTCTGTCTGAGGGTGAGAAAAGAGGAGTTTTAAATTTATTTGTCAATTCTTTCTGTAATTAAATGTCTATTCATGGTGGAATTTTAAAATCTTTTTAAGCTAGCTAACTGTACTAACTTTTTATGTCAATGCAGTGAAATTTTTTTTCCCAATTTCCAGTATATACTATGAGGTGATTATCATTTATGTATTTAATCCTTATTGTATTTAAAATTTGTATTTTTCTAAAGTATTTTTTATTTTAAATAATATTTGTAATCAAACTACTCTCTTTTTACTACTAAGAAAATATAATTCAATCAATTAGGCACAATATTATTCCATAGAAATAATAATGGTAATAACAATAAAACACTTCCTGAGAGCCTACTATGTATTACATATTCTAAGAGTTTTGCACATATTGACTCCATTATCCTTCATAGTACTCGGTAGGTGCTATTATTATCCCTATCTTATAGATAAGAAAAATAGGGTACAGAGAGTTTAATTAACTTTTCAATGTCACACAGAGAGTAAGTAATAAAAGCAAGATTCCAACCCAGGCAATCAGGTTTTAGAGCTTGGATTCTTAACCATTTATATTAGTCAATTACTAATGTGATAACTCTAAAGATGGTGCTAATTAGGATGTTCCTTTGTCATAATTTCTCATACAAGTCACTGGAGCTCCTAAAATTCATCTTTAGTAACTAGCAAAAATCATTTTATTGGCATAGTAAAAGGGCAGAATTTGGGCAGATGATGAAATATAATACTTAGAGGTTAGTAACCTAAGTCTTATGATGCTTGGGACTTTGAACTTGACTAATTTTTTCCAGTACCTTTTGGGAAGGAATGATCAGAGAAATGACAGATACTCAATTTTGAATATAGTAGATGAAGTGCTTCAAAACTGGGCACTTTCTTATAATTTAATGATTTATGTCAAGCTACTAAAAACTCTTTAAGTTGATGAATGGTACTTGAAGTAACTGGATGGTCAAGTTACAACATCAAGACTAGAAACAAAATTTTCTGTAGGCGGAGACCTTATGTTCTATGTAATTTTGTAACAGTATGAGAATAAATATTGCTTGCATACTTGGTTGATCAAACATTTGTTCTGGCCTCATTACTGTTAGCTATTAGAGGAATATTCAGCATAAACCCCTCCATCTCCATGACTGGCTGGAGAAGCTTTGGTATTAGATCCATTTTATCAAATGTGGTAGTTAATGCCACTTTGAAAATGAGTACCTCAGTACTGGAAGCATTTATTGGAAAGGCAGATTGTGGTATATTCTTGAAACCTATTCCATGTTATATAAAGACTTTAGGGGTGCCTGGGTGGCTCAGTGGGTTAAAGCCTCTGCTTTTGGCTTAGGACATGATCTCAGGGTCCTGGGATGGAGCCCCTCATCAGGCTCTCTGCTCAGTAGGGAGCCTGCTTCCTCCACCCCCCACCCCTGCCTGCCTCTGCCTACTTGTGATCTCTCTGTCAAAAAAAAAAAAAAAAAAAAAAGACTTTAATTCAACTCAAAATGACGATGTGACTAGTTTCCTCTTCAGAACTCCAAAATTCTGCAGAGCAAAATAACAGGATCAGAGAAGTCTATTTATAATCCAGGCTTGATCTGAAATAAAATTGGACATTTTGGGTGAAGCAGAATTCCATCAGAGGTTGAACACAACCACAGTTATCCTTTTTCGAAGTATTAGAATATTCAGAATATTTTAATTTAAAACAAAAATCACAGAACTAGATGCTTAAAGAATAATCAAGAGCCTATTAAAAAGATGGATCAACAAGTTAATAGTGCTGCATAATAATATATATCTCAATATAGATGACCAACCATTTCAGTTTGCTTGGGTTAAAAGTGAGGGCTTTCCAGGGTTGTGAGACTTTTTAGTATATATTATAATGCACAGTAGCCCATGAGAATCTCTGAATAATCCCATGTGTTGTATCCTACCCCACCAACCCCACCAACTTTTTTTCTCCTCTATTGATTGTATGAAACAACGGAAGGAAATACTGTTTTTAAAATGTGTATGGGGCTTTTTGTCTGCACTGCGCCAGTGTTGAGGATAGCTAAGTCCTTACCTTCAAGATGCTTATAACCTCGATTAGTTGAAAATTTAAAAAAAAATGAAACAAACCAAATGAAGATGCATGATCTATAAAAACTTAACACTGAATACGAAATTGCACAATTCTTGCTATTAACGTTTTTAAATTCCCTCTGGCATTTTTCTATTGACTACTATGGAATAGCCAAGCAGATGACAACCCTTTGCCTTATCTTTCCACTTAGTTTACCTCATAGTCTCAGTGAACTCATTTCATTGAGTTGGGGTTTCCAGATCCACTTTAAGTCCAATGATATTTTAGCTATTTTGTTTTAATGAGGTTTTGTTCTGCAAAAGATATTCTGGCAGGCTTTTTGCTAACTTATTTTCAGATTTCCATCTACCTGAGTATGATGAATGCTATTATGATCAAGGAAATAGTTATATGAGATAAAACTACTTATAAAAACTTGGGTTTGGAGAAAATACATGCAAACACAGTAGAGTCTGTATTATGCATGGCCTTCAGGTGGATGGTGTGAAATGCTTTTGGTGGATGTGATGGCTTGGGATGATTGTGGCAACTGAAACAACACCCACTGTTCTCAGGCTGCTGTTTTTGTTTGCCTACTTGTTCTCAAAGCACTCACTGTGCTCTTAAGTGCTGCTGGCATTACTACTCCATGGTTGGCTTTTCATGTGCAGATTGTATCTCAGAATTTAAATCAAAAGTGCAAGGCATACTTGCTATCAGTTTGCTAATATACTAGCTTCTTGGCTTTACAAGGTGAACCTAAATTTAATTGTATTCATGACTGCCCCTCCCCCACCCCCAGATAGCAAATTCTAGCTTTTCCACCCCTACATAAATTCTCTTACAATATTTTCCTCCTTTCATGTATACAGTTTACAATGTTTTGAGAAAATACTGTGGAACTTCCTAAAGATTCCTGTGGATTTTATAAGGAAATTAAATGGTTTCCATTTTCACTACTTGTTAAGTGTTCTCCCTGGAGAGTTCAGAGATCTACAAATACATTGCACCTATGCTAAAATCGTACCTTTTAAAAGCAATGAAATATTAGATGGTAATTATGGTAATAGATGATGCAGATGATGAAAGTAATAACCTTAGTTCATTGAAAGCTTACTATCACCCATTGTTCCAAGTGTTTCACATACACTTTATTTTATTTTACTTTATTTATTTTATTGTAACAGCATTATTATCATTATCATCTCTACTTTGCAAATGCTGAAACTGAGGCTTGCCAGTTTAAATGACTCTCTCAAGGTCAACTTGTTGTGGGCCTGCTTAGAAGCTAGATGGCAATAAAGGAGCTTCTGCAACCATCTCCCAAACACAAGGATATGGATATGGGAGGAGCAGCTTTCATTTAGAAGAACTGCTGGGAAGGAAAGCCTTGTAGGTTGCATATTAGCCCAGGAGGTGAAAGCAACATATACTGAAGTGTAATGCTGACCATAGAAACCATAGAAGGAGCATTCCAAAGCGTATGAAGGAAAGTTGGAAGTTCAATCAAGGGGATGGGGAAAGAACCCAGAGGATTTTTTTGAATGTGGATACTGCTGGAGTATCCTGCTGGATGTGGAATGTGGATCCATGGGATTGTGGATATGTGGATATGTGGATATGATCCACATTCTGTGGATCCAGAATGTGGATACTGCTGGGATTGCTTAAGTGCTGAGTAAGGATATCAGGACTCTGAAGCAAGGTGTATTTAGCTGGCTATGAGTTTTCCAAGAGGAATGTGTAGTGGAAATGAATGGAGAGAATGAAAAACTCTCCGGGATTAGCTTCAGCCCAATGTGTGCTGCTGGATCTTAAGTTCTAAAGGAGTGATCAGAGGCCTAATTTTTAGTTGCTGATGCTGACTGGAGGAGGGTCTAGTAATCAGAATCTGGGGCTCTGAAAGCAGAGGACCATGACTCAAGGTCCCTAAATCCTCATTGAAGCTTGTATGTCTGGGTGGTAGTGTGTTTTTCATGGAATTGTATGGTCCTTGTTGTGTGCTGGGGATTGTACTTTACCAGGGATAAAGAGTTCTCTTTGTAGAACGAGGATTCATTGAAGGCAAAGGAAAGTAAAATCTTTCACAATTTGAGCAAGGGAAGGTGAGTGGTTGGGAAAAAGAAATAATTTTGACTTGTCACTCTGGTGTCAGCAACTTTACATACATATTTTATTTTAATCTTGAAACAATATACTGATTGATAATATTTTAAAACAAAAATTAAACTGGGGCTTGGGCAGATTTTTTTAAAAAGAGCCCAAGGTCATATAAATACTAAGTAGATCTGGGATTAAAATCAAGCTTATCTGACTTCAAATATTTTACTTTTTTTTTTTTTTAATATTTTACTTTTTATGTTGTAGCACAATGCAAGGCATTTTTAGTCATAGATTGTCTATTGCTTGAATCTGCTAAATATAAACCTGTCCATTTCTGGATCTTGTTGATGGTCCAGACCTTTTGCCAAGACACACAAACAACACCTATGACCTATAATGTTTTTCATCCCTGAAGTTTGTTTCCATATTCTATGAAATCCCAGATTTTTTATTTATAGCCAGCTTTCATTCAGGATTTTCCTTTGTCAGTGATAGATAGATGGAAGGGAGTGAATGGTGGGAGTGAAGTGAAAGTTTAATTACTTTGGGGAGAGACCTTGACATTTCTTTATTCAGAGATAAATTGGGAAACCTCTGCTGTCATCTCTGATCTGACTTAAAAAGCAATTTCGAAGTCCCAACCACCCAAGTCCTCGGCATGGCCTGCACTAAGGACAAGCCCTTTCAATTAGAAGCAATAAACAAGGAGAAGGAAAAGTTTCAAATATTATCCCACTGCACCGAGAGGACTTGGCACAATCCTTGCTGCACTGCTCTGGGAGTTTCTACATGGACCTAGCATAGTACTTTCCATTATCACACTATAAATCTGTTTAATCCTTAGTAGAAATAAGTAAAGGAGGAGCATGGCTTCGTCCCTGTGCATTTCTAGTATTTTTATAAGTGTCTAGTAAGTCTTTGTTGAACAATCAGTTCAAAAGTGACTAGTTTGCTGTGGAAGTTAGGCCTGCCTGAAGCTCTGTCATCTATAGGCACTTTACTCTGACGAGAGGTGATCAGTTCCTGAGCAGAGATGTTAAAGCATGGGCAGGAAGAGATGTTGGCAAAACATGTTGTAGATGACATTGTAAAGTTCCTTTCTCAGCCTAGGGTAGTAATTCCAGAGTCTTGGTACACGTCCCACCTCTGCCATTCTGTGTAATTTTATGAGAAACCCTTGATATAACTGCTTTGTTTACTTTATAGCCAGAGTATAATCAATCATTTACAAGATTATTTATACTTTAAGAAGTTTTTACTTTTATGAAGTACTCTGAACAGTGGATATACTACTTAGAATAAGTACAATCTGTTTAGAACAAAGCATACCTTTAAGACCCAAACCTAAATAGCTTAAATCATAATGAGCAAATTGTTAACAATAGGGACCCTGGGAATCCATCCACTTCAATATTAATGTCTGACAAAATTTATAAAAATTTTCATTATAGCGGTAGCACCTCCCTTTGAAATGTTATTAAAAACCTTCATACCATATAGTCACTTATGCCTGCTGTATTATAATTAAAATAAACAACAATATTTCTTTTGAGACATTCATTCCTAAAGAAAAGTCCTTAGAGATAAACACAGTCATTTAGATGCATAAGATAACTGTCTCTCTGTGTCTTGATGGGCAATGAGCCAGAAAGGAAGAAGAATATGAGGGTGGGGAGAGGATGAGAAAGGAATGACCCACTCTTCAGTAGAATTTTTAATTTTTTAATCCTTGTTTCTGTGTGAAAAACCCCCCTTTGCTCTGGACTCAAGCTAAACTATGGCTTAGACTCTATATTTAGACCACCTGGCTTTGAATCCTGAATTGCCATTTAATTTCAAGAATGATCTCGTAAGTTATTTAACTCTGTGTGTCAGTTGCCTTGGCATAAAATGGGCAGAATAATAGACCTATTTCATAGGGTTGTGGTGAGGATTCAATTAGAGAATACATGTAAGGTACTTAGAGGAGTGCCTGGCACGTAGAAGACACTCAATGAACATTTAACTGTTGTATTCACTGCCATTGTCGTTAACTTGTTTCTGTTGGAGTTAGTGTAGTAAGACCAGAGCAACTCCTCTGCTACTCAGATAATTTTGGAAATAAAATGGCTCAGAGTTATTCTGTGCTGAATGGAAACCTTACCAAGTGCTGCTAATTCCATTTGAGTTGTCTGCAACTTCCACTCCACATTTTTCATCCCTGCTCTTCATGTGCTTAGTTCATCATCACTTAGGCTATGATATTAGTCTTTTGATTGGACCTAAAAGTCCTTATTTCTCTAATTCATCAGCTATGTTTCCATCTAAGACATATTTTGTATTGCAAAAGTGGCACTTGCTTGAAATCCACTCTAGCACATAGTAAGTGTTTAACAAAAAAAATTTTTTTTTCTTATTCCTGTTTCCCATTTAAGTGAAGCTATAGGCTTTTC
Organism: Procyon lotor; assembly: GCA_028646535.1. Classification (NCBI taxonomy): domain Eukaryota; kingdom Metazoa; phylum Chordata; class Mammalia; order Carnivora; family Procyonidae; genus Procyon; species Procyon lotor. The sequence continues at coordinate 71,858,096 of CM053609.1, read as the reverse complement.
TTATGGATGAGCAAGCTCTCCAGTATTGGTGACAATCAGGTGACAGCTGAATTAAATGTGTCAGGGATTCCACAGCAGAGATTTTCACACTGTGTTAGAGATTGAACTGGAACCATTAAGTGGCTTTCTAGCTCTGGGGATCCAATAATAATATGGCATAAGCCGAGAGTAAGAGAATCATCTATTGTTATGAAAGAGTCATAAGATTTAGACATACCTGTGAAGTCACATCTAGATGTCCCTCTGGCTCTAGAAATCTGTATTAATCTTTGTGTTGGGTATATAAGAGTTTTAGAAATAAACATTAATGCCTATGGAAATTTGCTTATTATATTTATAGTTTGATACTCGATGCTTTAGGAAAATCTTTGTGATTAAATATATATATTTTTTTCTTTTGAACAGGCTAAAGAGAAAAGAGAACAAAAGGGAAACTTGTTCGATATTAGCATTTTGGTTATTTTGATCTTGTAAAGAAATACTGTGACTAAACCACAAGATACTTTGAAATTTTAGTTTTTACATTATTTACTTATGTGAAATATCATTTGAAAAAAGAAATATGTTGTTGCGTTGGCTACACATTGAATTATTATTGTGATAATCAAACTCCTACCTTGCTCATATCTGTACTTGTGTAGTTCCTTTGATATGCATAGTTTTTATCGTATGATTAAGGGATTTTTTGCAGTATTGTTCATCCTGGGATTTTGATCTGACCCATCCCTCTACAGACTGGGCTGAACCCTTCCTTGAGGATAAGGCCCTCATAAGTCTCCCTGTTGTTCACTTAGGAGAGAAGCTTGTCCCTCAGACTAGAAGATTAGGAAGGAATAGGAAGGCATCAGAGCTAGACTCTTTCTTGGACCAAGGAGGCATCACAGTGATTAGGAGGCTGCTGGGTCCCAGAAGTATCCTCCATATGAGACAGTCTGGCATCTGGGAAGAGAGAAAAATGTATGGAGCTTGTGGCTCTGAACTAGCTGTTTGAGCCAAAGATCTGGACGTTCTCTTTCCTTTGGGTCAGGAATATGGAATGGGCCAGGTTTTAAGAGTAAGGTAGTGAAAGCAGAATTCAACAATGACTATAACTTAAATTTCTCTGAACTGTTTTAGTTATTGCCCCCCTTTGTACCTCAGCATATATTAGATACTGAAGTGTATTCCCCGTCTCCACATTCCTATGTTGAAGCCCTAATTCCCAGCACCTCAGAGTGTGACTTGGAGGTGGGGTCTGTACAAAAGTGATTGAGTTAAAATGAGGCTATTAGAAAGGGACCTAATTAATCCAACTAATGTATTTCTAAGAAGAGGAAAATTGGACACACAGAGGGATACCAAAGACCCAGGGATTTGTGTACACAGAAAAAAGACCGTGTGAGGTCACAGAGTGACAGTAGTCATCTGCAAGCCAAGGAGAGAGACCTCAGAAGATGGTCTGACCATTTGCTGACACCTTGATCTTGCCCTTGTAACCTCCAGAACTGATACATTTCTTTTGTTTAAGCCACCCAGTCTGTGGTATTTTGTTATGGCAACCCTATAAACTGATATTGCATCTCATAAAGCATCTCTTTGAAGCATCAACTGGAGTTTGTCAGTGCTGAAAGGAAGCTACAGAAGGAATACCAAGGGACTGGTAAAATGTGCGACCTGTGCATCTTGTTGCTTTGGCTCACTGGGCATGGAGGTTCTATTTTATTTTTTAATAAAGAAGAAAATTCCTCTCTAATCACCAATTATAAACTGAGCTGTGAAAGAAAGGAAAGGTGGAGGATTAAAGTGATTTGTACTGACAAAATCATTCTCCCCTTGTATAGTTTTAAAAGACAGTTTAAATTCTATGTGTGATTGAAAAAAATAAAACTGCTTTTGAATTCTGGGAAAATGGCTTCTTATGAACCATTATAATTCTGAAAAGTCAGCTTTTCCTTTAGCAGATATTTTTAGAAACCAGGAGTTGAAACAAAGCTGTGGTTCTGGCACAGTGAGACCTGCATAAATGCTTGTGTAATTTAGACACCTATAACCTCCTGGCTGAAACTACTAGGTAAATTATACTATTTAAATACTAATATCCTCAGAATTAGGAAAGAGTTAGCAGCAAAAGGAACAAACTGTGTTTTTATTTTCGTACTCAGAAAAGTATTACATGAGACAACTCTATGCCATTTAGTTATTAGAAGATGGTTTTGCAGTATATTTTGTGTTTCCTATAATATATTCATAGCTTTTGTGTATTCTAATATAATTCTCCTTGATTTATTATTAAACAATAAAAATTTAAAGCATTTGTCTTCATGCAAACCTTGGTTTTAAAATTTTTCAATAGTTCGTATTTTTTTCACCCAGTGACAAGGAAAATATCATTCTCTTTTTTTTTTTTTTAAGAGAGAATTGAGGGAGAAGGGCACAGGGAGAGAGAAAGAAATCTTAAGCAGGCTCCATGGTCAGCATAGAGCCCGATGTGGGGCTCAATTTGAGATCATAACCTAAGCTGAAATCAAGAGTCAGATGCTTAACTCACTGAGCCACCCAGATGCCCCCTTTTTGTGATACTTTTCTATCCCTACAGATCAGGAAAAGGACATCCAAGTTCTAGAGGGAAATATTTTTTCATGCCTTAAGGGAAAAGTCTGTTACTGGCTCAGTCTGGCTACACATTGGTGGTTAATGCTGTTGGCCTTTCTAACTGCCTTTCCTAACTACCTTTCCACTGTATTGTTTTTCTTTTGCTGCTATAACAAATTATTACAAATTTAGTGGCTTAAAACAACACAATTTATCCTCTTAAGGTTCTGGAGGTCAGCAGTCTGAAATTGGAATCGGGGTTAACATGAAGGTGTCTACCAGTCTGAGTTCCTTCTGAAGGTTCTAGGAGAGGATGTGTTTTCATGTCTTTTCCAGTTTTCAGAGGCTGCCTGCATTCCTTGGCTTGTGGGTTCTCCCTGCATCTTTAAAGCCGGCAGTGTAGCATCTTTATATTGTTCTCATTCACTCTCACACACTCCCTGGCCTCTGCTTCTGCTGTCAGATCCCATTCTGACTCTTGGCCTCCTCTCGTAAGACCCTTGTGATTACATGGACCCACTGGATGATGCAGGATAATCTTTCATCTCAGGACCCTTTACTTAATCCCATATTTAAAGTTTCTTTTGCCATTTAAGGAACATATTTGCAGGTTCTAGGAATTAGGATGGGCCATCATTGAGGGCCATCATTCTGCCTACCATCCCACATGGTCTGAAGCCCTTCTGATTGTGGAATGGATCATTCAGGACCCAGAAAAAGTGGGTTATCTATCTCTAGAATTTTAAAGGTGAAAGTTGCAGAGTGTGTCTGTGCAATTGTAGTCAGATTTAATGGGGATCTCTAGTGGAGAGCTGCTGTTGCCATGAAAATGGCGTGAAGGCTGAGAGCTGGCATGGGAAATACAGGTTCACAACCCATTATCTGGAACTCTCAGGACCAGATGTGTTTCAGATTTCTGAGTGGTAATGTGGTTTATAACATATTACATAATGCTCCCAGTGGGGTTCTGTAATTAGATTAATTACTATTTCTGCAGTGAAACATGAATATTCATACTGAGATAAAGACTGTAAGGCATATCAGGTTTTTGCCCCCTCTTGTGTTGCAAAAATATTCAGTTTCTAGAGTCTTTTTGATTTTGGAACCATGCACAGTATCATTGTGTAGGGAAGACCAAGAATCAGAAAATATATATACATATGCACATGTATACACATATACACAAAAGACTTTCATATCATTGGCTGTCTAGTGAAGATTGAGTTGAAAGTCATACATGAAAAGAAACCAGAAAAAAACACAAGGTCAAATAAACTCGGTGTATTAAGGTATTCTATCATAGATTAAACTTTCCTTCCTGAACAAAAGGAGCTGTTCTTGTATACAGAAAACAAATAAAGGTGATTAAACTATTAGAACTTTTCCTTGGAGAGATCTCTCTTAGTCATGCTAAGACACACACACACACACACACACACACACACATAACTCATGCATATATATATGCACAAGTTATATGGTTCCTCCATGTGTTATTATGGATCTGGGAAGGGGTAAGGGAGATCCATCATTATTTTTTTAGGGAGACTCCAAACAAGTCCCAACATAAGGGAGTACAATAGTGTTCCTGATGGTGTTATTGTGAACAAAGAGAAAGTTTGGATGTAGTCCTGACTAGGTCAATGGTGGTCCTGAGATGAAGGAGAATAGTGTAGGTGAGTTGATAGAGTAGTAGTGTAGGTGTAGTAGAGTAGGTGCTGGGTGCTAAAAAACTAGTCTGACTCAGTCCCCTAAATGTTGCCGTGAGTGTAGGAAGTGGCTAAGTGTGCAAATTGAAAGAACTGGTCTTTTGGGGTACATGGATCCTAAAATACGGAACTTTAATATAGAACAAAATGCCCTCTGTTTTAGTAAGGAAGCTAAGCCATATGGAAGTAACAAACAGTCCCCAAGTCTCAAAGCAATAAAATAATCCTACCCTTATTCTCCCTCTGTGTTTATATGCTCCCTGGCCTTTGAAGCATCTTGGAAGAAAGAGAGCTCTGTGGGTGTCACACTGGCAGTTAAGTGCCCTTTCCTAGAACTGGTACATGTCCTTTCTGCTCCCATCCCACTGATCAAAAGTAGTCAGTTCCTGCAAACAGTGAGGGGCCAGGAAATGCAATTCTACCAAAAGGCAGCAGGACCAGAAATATGGGGGCAAACTGTGCTGACTGTGATCACCTCTGAAGAATGGATGTTACTCTGTAGCAGCAAGAGTGGGATACTTGGGCTCAGTCTTTAGGTCACAGAGATTTTAGAGTTAGTTTTATTAGCAAGAGGGGTACCATCTCTGCACAACCCCTGCTTCTCTGGGAGAAAGATCAGCCTCTGCTGCTTCTCTGCATCTCTTAGCCCACAGTGGCTCAGTTCCATGATGCCACTTCTTCACCATATGAGCAGTCTGGAAACAAACTTATTCTGATCTCTGCCCCAGGGCAGCTTCATACCGGACAGCCTAATCCAGAAATTATCGGTTTTACCCCAAGGACCCCTATTTTAAGAAGAGTCATTTCCATTGACTGGGGGTGCGGGGAACCTGATTGTTTCTGGAATAGAGTGCTTTGTTGAGCAGTCATGCTTTAGATGTAACCCAAACACAAGCTTCTGGTTAGCAGCCATTCCCCTCTGATGCACACAGTGCACTAGTCCGTTTCCCTTCTCTGAGGCTTGCCCACATCTTCATCACTACCCGCCTGGGCTCCCCACCCGCCACCTCCACACACACTTGCACACTCTAATAAATCCGTGGTACATGTGAATCCCTGGATGTAAAAAAAGAGACTATTGGGATTTATGGTTACCTCAGTGCGGGAGCCTTGCACCCAGGGATGTGAACATGACCCCTTTTTTTGCACCTCAAACTGTAAATTACACAATTAGAAATTGAAGCAAACTTCCCCTCTTTTCATTTACAAATAAGCACTGACATTTGCTTGATTGTCTTGAGTGGTATTAGAATTGCCCATATTTTGTTCTCCCTTTTAACTGCTGAATGTGGATGCCACGGAATTGGCTTGTAGCAAGCAATAGCAAAATGTAAAGGACTGTTGCTTGCAAATGTATTAACTTAAAACAGTCTATTGCACATGCAAGGAAATATTATATTTATGAGCTGTGCAGTGTTCCAAGTTTATTTAACAGTAAGAATCTGCGTGGTTGGAGTCAAATGTTAAGTGGTTAAATAAAGTATGCATTACTGGCTCACCATATCCAATTGGTATTGATTAATGCACTGCTACTGAATATTTTCTTCTTACAGATGTTCACAAAATATATTCTTTTCTGTTATCACTCTCCTTGTATTATAATCTGCAGGTGAGAAATTCTTTTCTTCCTACAGTGCAATTGTGTAAAGTGCTTCATCTCACTCTGGTAAGACAAATGAGGACTTTTTAGAGATGATTGCTATAAATGCCACATTATACTATCTGCTATTTCCATGATTTTGGCATTAAGTAGGATGAATAAATAACTTAGTTTTTAGTCACTCATTTCTTTTGCAGCTAGTCATCTGGCATGCCACATTTTCAATTTACTGAATTTTACTCTACACATACATTTGCATTCCAATGATTATTTAATATCATAGAAGGAATGTTAATGGCCAGGTGGACAGGAGACTTGAAGTTGAGTTCCAGTTCCATTACTAAGTGTTTGTAATACTTGCTGTCAGTTAGCCTCTGTGAGCCCTATTTTTAGCTATAAAAGCAATATCTTAATTCTAAGTTTAACTTTAGTTTGAAAATGATCTAATTTGATATATTTCATTATCCATTAAAGATACGAGGAGGTTAAAGGTTACTATAAGTTGGAATCTGACTTTTAGTCATTCAAAATTTTTGTTTTCTGTCAACATTGAGATTAATATTTCATCTAGATAACATAGACATCTTATAATCTAATTTATAGATTTATATGTACAGTATAATACAACATAGTATATAATTCACATGCAATATATATTTAGTGAAATGTAATAGATTTATATGTGTATATACAATTTTTTGTTTACTTTTGTACATGAAAACATATACATTTTTCTCCACTATGTATACTAATATATGAAAATTTGAATTAATGATCTATTAAATTAGTAAAAAGGACAAACTGAAAAGAGGTGTACTCATTCACTGTAGGAAAAAATTTTTTTAAAATTTAATCTTATTTTTTAAAGATCACCAAATTGCCCACAAATCATTAGCTCTTTAACACAGAAACTTAGAGGGAGGAGGAGCTCCCAAGTAAATTTAACTTTGAAGTGTTAGGAGTCATTCTCCAATGAAGTCTAACCAGATTTGAAGGGACACCTAGGTGGCTCAGTCCGTGAAGTGTCTGCCCCTTTTGGCTCAGATCATGATCCCAGGATTCTGGAATTAAGCCTCACATCTTCAGGCTCATGCTTAGTGGGGAGCCTGCTTTTCCCTCTCTCTCTGCCCCTCATCCCTACTCGTGTGTTTTCTCTCTCCCTCACTCTCTGTCAAATAAATAAATAAAATCTTAAAAAGGGAGTGTATGTGAGGGTTTGTAGCACTCTCCTCAATTACTTAGAGGATTATTATGTGAAACAATAAGTTTATTCTGTGGCTATAGAGGAGAGAAAAGGGGCCAATAACTGTTCTTTCCATCAATAAATACTTATTGAGTATCTTCTCTGCGTGAGGTACTGTGGATGCTTTCTAAATGCTCCCTGTACCTGAAAGTTAGGGTAGGGTGATTCTTGTTACAATGTGAAGAATGGTAAATTTTGCATCCCTAAAAGGGCAATGAGATACCTGTTATAGGCAGTATATTGGAAGAGAATGGATTAAAATTTAAGGATATTATACTCAGGAATTTTTGCCTCATGAAGGAGGAGGGGCTAGTTAATAATTGAGTCATTTGATCTGATCCTGTGAAGCTCCTTTGAGAGTACAAAGGATTTAATTTGACTTGATTTATAGTTCAAAGAATGTCTTTTCTTTGAATACTTCAGGTAGGCATTTGTTGAGGTAAGGTGAGGTAAAGTAGCATACCTTTTTTTCTAAATTACAATTGGCCTCTGAAAAAAGGTAAAAGTAATCTCAATTGTGGAATGCCACCCCATGGCCTGTTTGGCCTGTACTAAGAGGTTCTGTGATAACAATATCAGGAATATGCAAATAATGAGAACAACTCCTCAGATTTTGCTTAGTAGTTTTTATGCTTTAATAAATTGTCTGTTCTACATCTGTTTCACTTTTTTGAAACATCGGACAAGAAACATTTAGAGAAGGACCCATACTTGATCCATTTTTTCCTTTCACAATAGTAAAATATTTGTTACATAGATAATAAGTACTTGTATTAATTATAGCTATTCTAAAATTCTGATCAAATATTGTACTAATACAGGTTTTCATTTATCTTTTCTGATCCTCATCTGAACCTCATTCCTGTGTATCCATACAAACTGTAGATAATACTGATCCCATGACATTATCATAAGGAGTAAATTGTATGATAGTTTATTAGCACACAGTTCTAGATAAAATGATTTTTGTCTTTAGTAATTAAAAAAATATTTTGTTTATAGTATTTTAGTGTCGTATCAGTCAACCCAAGGAGCCAGTTGGAGCTGGCTATTTATATAAACAGGAGCTATACTGTTTATATAAAATTCTTTGGAACACACTTACTTGGATGCTTGGGTTTAATTATACCTTTTTGACTATAGCGTCCCACCAGATAATTCTATTTCTCAGACACAAATCCACTAATAACACTCATGGTAGTCCCATAAAAGAAAGCTATGCATAATATATAAGAGCTAACATATGTGTTAGGTGACCAATATGGAAATTCTTTTTTTTTTTTTTTTTTTAAAGATTTTATTTATTTTGACAGAGAGAAACATAGCGAGAGAGGGAACACAAGCAGAGGGAATGGCAGCGGGAGAAGCAGGCTCCCTGCCGAGCAGAGAGCCCGATGCGGGGCTCGATCCCAGGACACTGGGATCATGACCTGGGCCGAAGGCAGACGCTTAACGACTGAGCCACCCAGG
>CM053609.1:71819905-71849003 GCA_028646535.1 Procyon lotor | reverse complement strand
CTCATTCTACATGCAATTCCATTTCTAAAGAAGGTTAAAAAAAATCCATCCTTTAGTGGGCTAAATTATGGAAGTTTCTGTATTCAAAGAATTTGCAAGACTAATGATAAATTACTTTTATTACATAATATTTAGTAGTCATGCTCAATCAACAAGGTCAACAGAAACTTGTAAATATGCTAAATGACATTCTACATATATATATTTTTTCAGTGTGGTAACATTAAAATAATCCATCTCCTTTATTCAAATAGTTTTGCAGACTGGAGAATAAATAAAACAGAAAAACTTTTCTTAAGCTGGTAAAATTAACAGGGGTTACAATTTTATTTACTGATAAACTGAAGACAGACTCTGACCCTAGTAACAAACTCAAAAGTAGTGGTTGTTCAAAAAAGTGTGGTAGAGGGTGAACAGAAATCATACCTTGTCATCTCCATAGTGGTCTACTTGAGGTGATTTTTTTTTTAAGTTGCTAAACTGTATTACTAACTCAGAATAAACATGTACCCTGGGGCAAATAATACATTATATGTTAATAAAATAAAATAAAATAAAAAATAAAATAAATAAAATACTAAAAAAATGCTAAAGAACTAAAATCTTTAAAAAAATAAGATAAAATGCAAAATCTATTAGTAAAAAATAAAGTTCCCCACTTATCATTCTATTTTGAAAAATAAGGACATATTAGTTTTATTTTTATGCACATTTGTACACACATTTATAATATGCCATAGGGAAAAAACTAGGTCATTTCTAAGAATGTAAAAGTATGTAACTTACATATGTATTTATTTTATAGTTGGGCAAAAGTGAGTGATAAATTGGACACTTTTCACTTAAACAACCTAATTCTAGTCAATAAAGGCTAGACAGAGTCCAACTTACTGAAATGGCTAATACTAGTAATCGTCTCCTTGAAGGCAGAGGCTATTTTTCATTCATCTTTGTATCCCATACAACTAACAAAACCCCTGAAGATAGCACTTGATAGAAGTCATTGAGTTTAATTTATGTGGAACACTGAAGAGATATGCATGAAATGTGGACACTCTGGTTTCAAACAGGCTTCAGCAAAATATGCCACAATGAACAGACTTTGACGAAAGTCGCTGAGAGATCTAGAGATTGAAGATGTGTTTTTAAACATGCCATCATTCTTTGTTTACTTGATTAGAAATAGTAACAGATAATTTTATGCCACAGAATATGCTAAATGCTTTACTATTACATTTAACTGTCATTCCCATTTTACATATAAATGAAAATTCAGAGACTTTAAGTAACATGGCCAGTGAGTAGCACAGCCAGGATTTAAATTCTGGCAGCTATATTATTGTTTACTACCCTAAAACGATACTACATGCCCTCTTAAGAGAGAAGCATTACAATCTGCATGTCTTCTCATTTGTAAAGTTATACAGTACTATTTATAGTTTTATTTATACATAGCTAAAACTTGTATTTGTCTGGCATCTTCCTTCACTTGTGATAGGGTATGTCACAATAAACTCATCAGAAATTGAAAATATCCAACTCAAAAATGTATTTAAGGCACCTAACCTTCAAATGTCACAGCTTACTTGGCCTAGCCCACCTTAAATGTGCTCAGATATCTTACCATAGGAGTAGGGAAGATAGCAGCAGAATAGGAGGACCCTAAGTTCACCTTATTCCATGAATACAACTAGAAAACTATGAAATCATCCTATATACCCCAGATGTTTACCTGAAGACTATAGAAGGAACTCCACAGCTAGAAGTAGAGAAGAGGCCACATCAAAAATGACAGAAGTGTGGAGACATGGTCTGGGAGAAAAATAGATCATAGCAGCTACTATGGAAAGGAAGCCATGGTAGTAGAGAAGGGCAGAAGATAGACTGCCCTAACAGCAAATCACAAAAAACACAAGGGAGTGCATGAGAAGATGACTCCCCATAGCAATTGGCTTGCAAAGTGAGAGGGGCTGAATTCTGAGTTCTTGCAACCAGCCAGGCTTAAAACTGGGAGTTCTAAAGGTCAGCGGGTTTGCCTCAGTGAGAGCCCAGAGTCATCAGGGAAGCTCCTGGAGAGAAGGCAGGACGAACAGCCCGAGTACAGACAGCATAGAAATAGCAATCTGAAGAGCACACAGGGCACACAGTGGGGACATTATTCACTCTTCTCAGAGCATTTCTCTTAGAGGTAGTGTTCACAGAGGTATCTCCCCAGGAACAAAGGAACTGGCCAAGCCATTTCCCTCCCTATCCGTTAGAATAAACACAGAGCCTATTATGGGAACCAGTGTAGCTCTGGCACTGCCTAACTTGTTTACACCAAGCCCTGCCCCCCAAACACTCCAGTGGAAATGCCCTTCCCAGTCACTCTTGCCTCAATCCCAGTACAGCAAGCCCCCTCCCTCAGAAGATCAGCTCAAACGCCTGCTCATACTGTGTCTCCCATCTTGGGAGTTTTGTAGGGCCTCAGTTCTGGAGGCATTGGTAACAGGTCTCAGTTCATGAGCAGACCAGAGCACACCTAGTTAAAAAGCTCTACATTCAGGCCAGGGACCAAACACTGCCCATAATAGGCAAAGAGAACCTCTACATACAAATAACTTGAAGGATAAAGCAGCCAGGACAAACAGCAGGGCACATCCAACACACATTGGAGACACTCCTGGAAGTGCTAGACCCCAGGGTACAGGGTATGCTACCACAGCAGGGCTCTACAGGACCTCTTCTCCAAAAGGCCATTACCCTCAAGGACAGAAGTAAGTGACTTTTTTAATACCCAGAAGCAGGCACAGAGACTTAAACAAGATGAGAAGACAGAGTAATTTGTCCCAAGTGAAAGAGCAGGACAAGGTCATGGCTAGAGAGCTAAGTGAAACAGATATAGATAACATGTTTGATAGAAAATTTAAAGTAATGATCATAAAGATACTCACTGGCCTTGAGAAAAGAGAGGAAGACAAACATTTACCAAACATTTAAATAAGAGTTAATAACTATTCTCAAACTATTCCAAAAAAAAATAAAGGAAGGAAAACTTCCAAATTCATTCTATAATGTCAGTATTACCTGATACCAAAACCAAAGACACCATAAAAAAAAGGAGAAATGCTGGCCATTATCTTTGATGAACATGGTGCATAAATCTTCCACAAAATGCTAGCAAACCAAACCCTGCAATACATTAAAAAAAAAAGCATTCACCACAATCAAGTGGGATTTATTCCTGGGTTGCAAGGATAGTTTGATAACAGCAAATCAATCAACATGATATACTACATTAATAAAAAAGGATAAGAACCATATGATTCTTTCAGTAGATGCAGAGAAAGCATTTGACAAAGTACAGCATCCATTCATGGTAAAACTCTCCACAAAGTAGGTTTAGAGGGAACATACCTCAATACAATAAAGGCTATTTATGAAAAAACCACATCTAACATCATCCTTAATGGGAAAAAACTGGGAATTTTTCACTTAAGGTCAGGAATGAGACAAGGATGTTCATTCTTACCACTTTTATTCACCATAGTAATGGAAGTCCTAGCCTCAGCAATAAGACAACAAAAAGAAAGAAAATGCATTCAATTCAGCAAAGAAGTAGTACAACTTTCATTATTTGCAGATAACATGAAATTATAGATAGAAAACCCTGACAACTACAGCAAAAAAACTAGAACTGATTCAAAATCAGTAAAGTTGTGTGATACAAAATCCATGCCCAGAAATCTGTTGCATTTCTACATGCCAATAATGAAGCAGAAGAAAGAACTTGAGGGGGGAAAAGTCCCATTTACAATTGCACTAAAAAAGTAATATACCTAGGAATAAACCTAACCAAAGAGGTAAAATGATCTGTACTTTGAAAACTGTAAAATGATGAAAGAAATTGAAGATGACACAAAGAAATGGAAAAACATTCCATGCTCATGGTTTGGAAGAACAAATACTGTTAAAACATCCATACTACCCAAAGCAATCTACAGATTTGATGTAATCTCTATCAAAATACCAATAGCATTTTCACAGAATTAAAAAAAATCTAAAATTTATGTAGAACCACTAAAGACCTTGAATAGCAAAAGCAATTTTTAAAAAGAAAAGCAAAGTTGAAGAAGTATCAGAATTTTGGACTTCAAGTTATACTACAAAGCTATAGTAATCAATGCAGTATGGTAACACCCAAAAATAGACACATAGATCAACAGAAAAGAATAGGAAACCCAAAAATAAGCCCACAATTATATGGTCAATATTTGACAAAACAGGAAAAATATGCAATGGGAAAGAGAAGCCTCCTCAACAAATGTTAAGAAAACTGGGCAGCAACATGCAAAAGAATGAAACTGGACCACTTTCTTACACCCAAAAATAAAATGAATTAAAGATCTAAATATGACACCTGAAACCATAAAAATCATAGAGAAGAACACAGGCAGCAACTTCTTTGACATCAGCCATAGCAACTTTTTCTAGGTGGGTTCCCTGAGACAAGGGCAATAAAAGCAAAAATAAACTATTGGGACTACATCAAAACAAAGTTTCTTCACAGCAAAAGAAACAATCAACAAAACTAAAAGGCAACTTACTGAGTGGGAGAAGATATCTGCAAATTATATATTTGATAAAGGGTTAGCATCCAAAAGATATAAAGAACTTACAACTCAACACTCAAAAAATGAATAAGCATACTTAAAAATGGGCAGAAGAAATGAACAGATATTTCTCCAAAGAAGTCATAGAGATGGCCAACAGACCCATGAAGAGATGCTCATCATCACTCTTCATCACTCATCATCAGGGAAATGCAAATCAAAACCACAATGAGATATCACCTCACATCTTTCAAGATGGCTAAAATCAACAACACAAGAAATAAGTGTTGGCAAAGATGTAGAGGGAAAGGAACCTTCTTTCACAGCTGATGAGAATGTAAATGGTACAGCCATTGTGAAAAACAGTATGGAGGCTCCTCAAAAAGTTAAAACTAGAATTACACTAAGATCCAGGAATCATACCACTGAGTATTTACCCAAAGAATACAAAAACACTAATTCAAAGGGATTCATCCACCCTGATGTTTATAGCAACATTATTTGCAATAGCCAAGATATGGAAGCAGCCCGTGTTGATCAACTGATGAATAGATAGAGAAGGTGATAGTATCCATATGTGATGGAATACTATTCAGTCATAAAAAAGAATAAATTCTTGCCATTTGCAACAACATGGATGGAGCTAGAGGATATAATCCTAAGTGAAATAAGCCAGTCAGAAAAAAACAAGTACATGATTTCTCTTATATGTGGAATTTAAGAAACAAATGATCATGGGATGGAGAGAAGAAAACCAATAAACACAATTTTTTTAAGATTATCTTTTATTCATGAGAGACAGAGAGAGAGATAGGCCGAAGGAAAGGGACAAGCAGTCTTCCACTGAGCAGGGATCCCAATGCGGGACTGGATCCCAAGACCATGACCTGAGCCAAAGGCAGACACTTAACCGACTGAACCACCCAGGTGCCCCAAGAAACACACTCTTAGATGTAGAAAACTGATGGTTATCAGAGTAGAGGTGAGCGGGAGAATGGATTAACCTGGTGATGGGGATTAAAGAGTGCACTTGTCATGATGAGCACCAAGTGATGCGTAGAATTGTTGTATTGCTACATTGTGCACCTGAAACTAATAAAATACTATATGTTAACTGGAATTAAAATAAAAACTTAAACTTACATTAGCCTATGATTGAGCAAGATCATCTAGCACAAAGCCTATTTTATAATCAAGTGTTGAATATCTCATGTAACACTGAATATTGAAAGTACAAAACAGAATGATTGTATGGGTACCCAGTGGCCATAAAGGCTTATTTAGCCTCATGGTCGACTGGGACTGTAAGCTCTCCACCATTGCCCAACATCACAAGAGAGTACTATACTTCATATCACTAACCCAGGAAAACATTAAAATTCAAAACCTAAAATATGGTTTCTACCAAACGTGTATCACTTTCTCATCTTTGTAAAGGTAAAAAATGCTAAGGTGAACCATCATAAATCAGGAACTGTTCATATGCTAGCTGCCAAAGGGATGTGTCTTAAAGATTCACTCTTAACTGATTATATTTTTACTTCTCTATTTCTCTATTTGTGTAATATTTTAATAAGAGGCAGGAGGGAAAAGCAATGGAGGAAATGTTTTTATTATCAAAGCATTTCTTCAGTTACCAGCTTTCCTCTTCACAACTACATAAATAAGGACATTTTAATAACCTATTTAATATCCATTTTTAACTCTATGCCATGTTTTTATTGCCATCCTCTCATTAAAAATCTAATGAACATTAGCATACTGACAAGGATAATAAATGCCAACAATTCATATCCAGTTATTAAAGCTAATGGTTTTCCCATTGGAACATAATATATGTTTCAGCTTTTTTTGCCAAAAGCTCAACGATACTTTTATCTCCAGTCAACCAATTGCACACTTAATTTAATACCTATTAAATGCAAACAGCAACCCAGAAATTACATTAGAGTTGTTACCCGAGCCATCAAGAGCCACTAACTAGAAAAGTGAAGATTAGGTAAAGGACTAATTCTAGTGGCAGAATGGAAATGATAAGCAAATTCCTGCCTCAGCAAAGTGGCTTCTTTGAGCAGACAAAGTAAATCACATGACAGACTCTAAGCCCAATGATAGGACAGATGTTACTGCTTCTCACACAAAGCTGAGACAGGTATCATTTTAAACATTTTTGTTTCTAAGAACCCTTCCAATGAGCAAATCTTACTGCTGAATTCTACTTTGTTTAGCTTTTCAGTAACTTGAAAACTTATACTAATTCTCTGAATTGCTAATTTGACATATTATTTCAAAAGGGAATTTTTTTTAAAGAAATAAAATTAATTAGAAAAGATACAGAAATTGATTTGAGCCCATAGGAAGGATTTCTACCTGAAAAGCTTGTTGGACATGATATTAAGAAAAGTGTCAAAGATTGCATTGCTTACTGACATAGACATATTGCCTGTCTAAAAAGTGAATTACTCTAAATCTAGACAATGCCACATGTCCACTTACTCTTAAATACTGTGATATAGCCATTGGTTTGGCACTTGCACATTATTGCACAAAGTATAAAATGAATTTTTATACTTTTCTTCAAAATATTTTGTTTTATCTGAAATGAGTAGTTTCATGATTGATAAAGCCTACATCTCCTTTTATGACTCAGTCTAGAAATGTAAAAGATATTTCTTTTTTTTTCTAAATATTTGAATTGTCTCCTTTATAAATCAACATATACAAGCATTAGAATATAAATGCAGGAAAACATAAGATTTGCTTTTCTGTTGTGTTTTTTTTTTTTTAGATTTTATTTATTTATTTGACAGAGAAAGAGAGATTACAAGTAGGCAGAGAGAAGAGGGAAGCAGGATCCCCACTGAGCAGAGAGCCCAATGCGGGGCTCGATCCCAGGACCCTGAGATCACAACCTGAGCCAAAGGCAGAGGCTTTAACCCACTGAGCCACCCAGGTGCCCCAGATTTGTTTTTATTTTTATAAAATCAATACATTCAGAGAAAAATCATTTTCCTCATAAACACGAGATAATAGTGAAAGACTTAAGATTGCTAAGAGTTGAGATGAGTAAACTTGGAGGTGAAGTTTGTCAGGAGAGATGGTCATCCTTAGACCTCTTGGTTGTTGGCATATCTCGCTGGGTATGCCAAGACTGCAAGGCCCAGACCACTCTACCCAATCCATTACTCAGGGTTGTTATGTATCTGGTTGCTCAAAAGCAGACGTAATGTCTGCTCTCCACAGCTCTGACAATAGCTTAATCTTGGTATGTAGTGGCCTCCCCAAGCTCAGTATTCCCCAACTGCAACACAAACCTATTATGTATAGCTCATCTATCACTCCCACAGACTTCAGTAGAAGAGCAACCTATACAAATACAACCATGCTCATGTGCTGTGAGTATGAGTAATAAGGTATTTGGTCTCTGACCCAAGAGTCTCATTCCTTCAGCCAGTACCCATGAAACATTAATAACCTTACCTCCTAACTTCTGAAGAGGGTAGAATCTAATCCAAGATTTGACAAAGGTTACTTAAGGTCAAGCTAATAAAACTCTCTAAGCATTAGTTTCCCCATATGTAAAAAAGGAGACATGATAATGCCAATCTTGAGTTTTATTTAAGAGTACTGAATATTGTATCTATGAAGTCTCTAGACTTCTAGAGGCAGAAGTCTCTTCTAGAGGCAGAAGTCTCTTCTAGAGTCTTCTAGACTCTAGAAAATGCTCAGCAAATGTTTGCTTTTCCTTAAGTATTGCCACATAAAGGAGTATTTAAAACCATGTTAAAAGAAGGGTAAGTTTATTCTAGGCATTTACATTCTCCACATTTATTCAAGTGCAACTTGCAGTCCTTAGAAAATTTTTATAGAAATCTAATATTGAGGGGTGCCTGGGTGGTGCAGTTGGTTAAGCGTCCAACTCTTGGTTTTGGCTCACTCAGGTCATGCTCTCAGAGTCATGAGAAGGAACCCTCAGTTAGGCTCTGTTCTTAGCATGGATTCTGCTTGGGAGTCTCTCTCCCACTTTCTCTTTTCCTCTCATTCCTGCACATTCTCTAATAAATAAATTCTTAAAAAAAATCTAATATTGAATTACACTACACAATTATAGTGAAGTCTATTTGATCTCATCATAGTATTTAATATATGGCTATATTTTGTTTTACTTCTATTAAAAATATTTTAAATGCATTATCTATATTGATAAATTATATCAACATTTAATTTTCTATTCTGTAACATTTCATAAAATAAATTACAGATTTTCCATTAATTATATATATTTTAGCAAAGACTAGAATTACCTTATTTCCTCAAAATATGTATTGGAGGAACTCAATCTTTCTGATATGAAATTTTCTATCCATTATTTCCAGTTCCATAACATTCATAAAAAGTTATGAAAAATGCAAAGCTGAGCTTTCTATTAACTACAATGTAGACTACCTACTTCAACATGTAATGTATACTATTATCTGGTTTGTGATACTTTGGCCAATTTTCAACCTAAGTCTTGATGTTTCTCACCTATTCATTTTAATGTATTTAGTAAATAAAATTTCATAGGATAATCTACCATATATTTTACTGAATATCAATACTCCCAAGTTTTTTTCTTTATTCAACAATTTTTATATTTTGTCATTTAGTTTGAATGCTGGTTTACCCTCTCTAGCCTCCTTTTTATCTCAAGTCCTCTAAAATATAAAAGGCACTAAGCACAATATTATTTTAAATATAGTAATGTAACAAGAAGAAATTAGAGAGAAGTTAAAAATAGCATATGGAGAAAAAAGTCAATGTAAACTAGTTAGCAAAATAGCTTAAACAAGAATAGAATTGTAACAGAAAAATATTTAAGTCAGTAGCAAAAATTTTATTAATCCAAAATGATTATATGTCAAGTACAGAGAATTGTCAAGCCAGAGAATTCTGACTTGAATGGTTGTGTTCAAAGGCCCAATATATTTGTAAAATCTGTATGCCTTCAAGAAGAAAAGAACAGAGACGAGAACATGGCATCATGCTAAGGTTAGAATTAAATTAGGTTAGGTTAAAACATTCTAAGGTTATACTGCTAAATCCAGTGCATTGGGTTAAAATGCTGTACTTGAAATCTCAAAATCAAGTTACTGCACCTCATAGCAACAGGTTCAAAAGGCATCATGCAGCAGGGACACAAATAAATCTCACCAAAGGTAGGCTTGGATTAAAATAAAGGTACTGGGGCAACTGGGTGGTTCAGTAGTTAAAGCCTCTGCCTTTGGCTCAGGTCATGATCTCAGAGTCCTGGGATTGAGCCCCACATCAGGCTCTCTGCTCATCAGGGAGCCTGCTTCCTTCTCTCTGCCTGCCTCTCTGCCTACTTTTGATCTCTGTCTCTCTGTCAAATAAATAAATTTTTTTAACAGGTATTTTTTTTTTAAGATTTATTTATTTATTTATTTGACAGGAGAGAGATCACAAGTAGGGAGAGAGGCAGGCAGAGAGAGGGAAGCAGGCTCCCTGCTGAGCAGAGAGCCTGATGCGGGGCTCAATCCCAGGACCCTGAGATCATGACCTGAGCCGAAGGCAGAGGCTTTAACCCACTGAGGCACCTAGGCACCCCAAATTTTTTAAATAAATAAAATAATAAAGGTACTGAAAAAGCAAGAAATACAATTCTATCAGCCGGGGGAGGAAAAGATGCCTCCTGACACAAATGAAAAAACATATCAGTTGTGTTAAGCAAAACAAAATGAAACAAAACTCTAAGTTTTACATCATTAACATGGAAAATTGTTTTTGTTTAATAAAATTAGATGGATACTTGATGTTGTGGAGATCTTACAGAAGTAAATCTATAGGCAAACAGAATATGCTGAAGATACACAATCACCTACACCCCTGATTCTACAGGCCTTTGAAATGTATGTAATCATTAGAGGGTATCAAAAGTTGGTTTTGTTTTCTCATTTAAAGTGGGAACATGCTCAGCACTATGCTATGTACTGGGCCATAGTGATATCCTATGTGAGTATGGAGTCTGGAAAAGAAAACAGTTAAGCAGTACTGTCATACAACAATGCGACTGTGATACAAGGTGTCAGGGAAGTCATTAGAAAGAATGCCTCCTCCAAAGGCAAGAGGCTGAAAAGTCTTCTTGGTCAGTAAGCTAAGGTGAAAAAGAGTTAGAAGATAGCCAAGTAATAAAGGGGTCTTCATCAAGAAAGAGGGCACAGCCCATAAAAAGTCCAGAGGTGAAGCCACACAGAAGGCTCAAGGGAATGAAAGGATTTCAGCATTTCCAAGGAGTAGATGTGATCAGGGAGTATCAAGAAAAGTTCTCTGGCAAATGGTTTTCCTGACTTTTGTTTCTGTTTTTGTTTTTGTTTTGCAGATTTTTCAAACTATCATAGTTCTCATTTTTTGTGAAATGATAAATGCAGTCTTTTCTATTTTGTAATGGAATCTTAGAATATATCCTGGAAACAGACATTCAAGTCAACCTGAAATTTATGATTCTGACAAATATTAAAGCATTAATCTTTTTCAAATGAGCAAAATGGGTATGTTGGCTATAAGTATGATTAATCAGAGAGACCTCATTCCCCCCCAAAAAAATTACTCACGCAAATCCCATCAGAGAATCAGAGAGTAAGGAAATAAAAGTCTACAAGTGAAATTTTAATAGTCTATTTTGTAAATGAAGTTGGGGAGAAACTTCATAATTTAAATTTGATTTGAATTTATTATATAAAAAGATATATGGATAGACAAAAGTGCCACAAGGAAAGAAAAAAAAAAGTAGACACCTAGATAATAAAGTGGGGGGAGGTCCTGGGAAGAAAACATCAAGAAAGAAAAAAAATACAAATACGTTCTTTGGATTAGTATTAACAATGGATTAGTCATCAGTTACCAAATGCAGATCAGATCATTAGCTCATCTTCTGTTCTTTTACTATGCCCAAAGTGCTTTCCCTTCACAGTCTAATTTTTATAATAACTCTCTGATATGACTTAACATCTAGTTTTATAAACAAGTAAAATGAGGCTTAAAGACTTTATAAAACTAGCCTCAGTTGTCCGTGCTTTCTGACTCCTAAGCCTGTAAAAGGTATTCATCCCTGCTGGAAAAGAACATATCACTGAGAAGAGGGACTAATGAGATTATCTGAAGATCTGGCCTAAATACTTCTCTAAAACATAGCACAAAAGGAAGAGAGCATGAATTTTTTATAAATCTTTTGGGGACATCCTTGACTGATTGGTACAATTTAGCATTCTTTGCTAAGACAGGCAAAGACCTGGATTTAATTCTCACTCAACCCAATAGTCTTCACGGTTCACAGATTCTAACACTGGTCAGCTGTTCTGTACATATATACTGATATTCACAAGGGGAGGTGGGTGAGAGTGAATGCAAATAAGCAGTTTCCTCATCTCAGTTTAAAGCCAGGAGGGAGGCCAAAACCCTCTTTCCATATAGAGAATAATTAAGTGCAGTGATCATGGTCACCAGCCCCCTCAGACTCAGTATCCAAATCCCTCATTCTCGATATTACCCCCAGAAATTCTGATTCAACTAATCTTGGTATAGCCCAAGTGCTGATGATTTTTAAGTCTCCTCATCATGTTAAAATGCATCCAGGGTTGAGAGCCACTGAATTAAGCCAATCAAAATAATCCCTTTTCCATATAGCCAGTGATTGCTTCAGGAATGGGCACAAGACTCAATACTGGCCCATGAAACAGGAGAGAGATATTCCAGATGAACACTGGAAAAATTTTCCTATCTCTTAAAAACAGAAATCAAGAAAAACGCATTTCTTCTTTTGGATTTTATCATGTCTGAAATTGATACATGGAACTACAGCAAACATCCTGGGATTCTAAGAAAAACAACTATAAGATAAAAATGTTGAGGACAAGAAAATGAAAATATTAAAGGAAAGAAGGTCCTGATGGTATTATCAATGTCTGGGATCCATCTTGCCTCTGGACTTCTAATTATGAAAAATAATAGATTCCTTTATTGTTTTAACCCTAATTTGAGTCAGGGTTGCCTATCACTTGTCCCCAAAATCAGGATTACTGATCTTGCACGTCATCTCATATTTGAGTGACCAAATAATCCTGACAGTATATTAAAAAGTTACCTCAGTTTTTAATATTCTTGCTCAAGATTAATTATATCATTGTTACCAACATTTTGCATATCATTCAAGTCTAAAAAATAGAAATAAACCATTTTTTCTGAGTTTATTCCACTATGCCCATCTAGCCTAGCCCAATTCCTAATGCCATAATAACTACAAGTAGTTACAAGAACCTACTAAAATAAGTAATCTTGCATCTTGCTCATTCATTTGTTCAGATAGTCAAGAAACACCATTTTTTTTTAATAGACCAGATGCCATGCTTCTGGACACACACATTTTAAAACATGTTACCTACTCTGGCAAAGCTCACAGTCTAATAAGAGAAACATATAATTGTAACATCATGTGATTAATTTATAATAGAAACTAAAAAGATAATTTTTGTAAAAGAGCCAAGGCAGGTTTGCAAGCATGCAAAAAAAAAAAGAGAGAAAGAGAGAGAGAGAGACTTATTAATTCTTACTTTTATTAAATCTCCAAATGTCTCTGCTTATAAACAACTTCAATAGCTCCTAAGAAAATAGGAAAACATAAATAAAAAGTGAAAGCTCAGTAGCCAAGACAAATAAAGGACAAAAATGAAATACCTCAATTGTAGAGTTAGGAGTCTAATTTCAAAACAATATAAAAGTACTGAAACTTTGACAGATGGATTTTTTTTATACATCAGGGGAAGTTGTTCTCAAAACTGAATATTTTGCAAGACTATTTTATTTGAAGCAGAAGGGCACTAATGAAATTGCCTTTACAGAAAACCATAAATAAGAGCAAAATATCCCTATATCCTTAGGTATCAATTTTCCACATCAATCATCTGTTTTGCTAGAAAACTAGCATTGCTCTATAGTGTTTTTCTTTTTCCATTCTCCAGTAATCTTGACTTTGCATAATATGACTTCAGAAACAATTGTCAAAAATGCAACTGATTTGATTATGCCCAGATTTCTAAGTCCAACTAAACAAGCATTATATAGAAAAAGTTCATTTTATAAAGCTTCAATGTTTTCTTCTATGTTTCTTCTCACTCATAACAGGAAAAATATTGACCATGGGAAAAAAATAATACACTGTATTTGGCTTTCAGATGCAGGTGCTTTTTGATATAATTTTAGATCCTAATACATGAATCCCAAAATCCTCATCAGTTCATGAAAATATTTGATCAGACAATTGAGTCTAAGCAATAAAATGGCCTCTGTATTTTAATAACACTTAATATCCCAATATCCTGCCTAATTTTATAGCTTTATAAGATTAAAAAATAGTATCTTGAATCTATTTGGTTATTCTAACCTAAAAAATAACAATTTTTACTTACATCGATTGGTTGTCGTTTTAAAAATTATGTTGTATTTGCAAAACACTTTTTTGTCTGAGTATGTGTCCAAGAGCAAATTTGATTTTTTTTTTAAAGATTTTATTTATTTGACAGAGAGAAAAACAGCGAGAGAGGTAACACAAGCAGAGGGAATGGTAGCGGGAGAAGCAGGGTTCCCGCCGAGCAAGGAGCCCCATGCGGGGCTCGATCCCAGGACCCTGGGATCATGACCTGAGCCGAAGGCAGAGGCTTAATGACTGAGCCACCCAGGTGCCCTGCAAATTTGATTATTTAATGTCATCTGATATTCTTCCAGGAAAAAAAAAAATGGCTAGAGAATTTGATTCTCCAACTACAAATTCTTTTATTGCAATCCTTCTCTTCCTAAAATCATAATTCTGAACCTTTCGAAAGACCAAAGAGGATTTATACCTTGGGTCTGATAAGGATGATTTGCAATTATCCCAGCCAATCTTCTGAGTACCTGTATTGATATGCAGGTCTTGAGGAATCTAGCAAGGCTACAAGCTAGACTACTGAAGTTGTCCTAAATTTCTTTTATCTGGAAGATTCAATTAGGTTTATGACAAATCTATTAAATGCAGGAAATAAACTCCATTCTGAGGCTGTCAAAAACTGAACAGAGGATAAGCTAGTTCAGGGAGCCTTGGGCATGCCTGACACTAGTCCAATTTCACTGTCAGGTGATGGTCCCAGGAGTTCTATGGACTCAACCACTGATTGACAGCTCATTGGTGGATGGATCTTGCAGTGTGGGAATAGTATAATACTAGACTCTATAATACTAGAGCTCCAGGGATGATGGGTATAACTCTATTATCAACTCACCACTCATTTTATATAGTTCTGTGTATTTTCAACTCTACAACCAAAGGATCAGCTAGTAGCTTCCTTTATACGCACAGAGACTCTGTGTGCTATTAACTTTCATGACAGACAACAGGATTTGCCCTGGATTTGTCTTTAAAGATACTTGATGTCAACTAATACGTGATTTAAAAGATTTTGACACTCAATTTTTAATAAATATTTCCCATGAAACCAAAGTTTTAATATATTTTGTGTTGTTTTTAAAAATTCTATTTAGTAGCCCACACAACTTTATCCCTGGTAAGTAAACCATCTTATATACAGAACTGTTTTTTTGAAGTACTACAAAAAGCTCAAAACTTACCTTTCTGAATATATACACCCACACACACCCCTCTGTTGTCAAGAAGTCCCAAGGGTCCAGAATAAGAATCTTCAAATATTCACTGAAACTGGCCAAAGAACATATCTTTATATTTTTTATGTATTCATAGTTATATAGAATATTTATGTCAAAAAATCAAAGTAGTTTTATACTTTATTATATCTCTCTTTCTAGTGTCTTGTGAATTGGCAGAACCACTTTACAGTAAAAGAATTATGTTGAAAACATAGTATTAAGGTTTAGATTTTTTAGCAAACTCTCCCTCCCACCCCTACTCATAACCCAGGCAGAAGTAAGACTTTCAGTACATTTCAATACCTTTCACAGCTGGGATCCCAGTCCCACTCTTTCTTCAGCCCAAGGCTCTGTGTCCTGTCCCCACACAATAATTCTCTAATCCTCCCCATCAGCGCAGCATAGCTCTAGCTCATGTATTCTGCTCTGGTTTTCATTCCCCTCTTCACTTCTGACAACTGGAGATTTCTCTTTCTTTCTTGTATACCCAGTTATGAATTTAAGGACATTTAAAAAAAATACTTCATTCAGCATTTCCAGGCCACAAATTTGGAGGATCTTTGTATTATATTTGTTAACTTGTTTTCAAAAAATAAAAGCCCTTAATGTTCTACCATATTCATGCATCACTTCCACAATTAAAAAAAAGCTTTTATAAAAAGAACATGTTTCAGTATATTGCATTATGGTTTTCCATTTAAATTTTTACTTAGATTTTTTTGAAAAAACAAAAAAGCCAAATATTTATTTAATATTAAAAAGCATCAATACTTCTCAAACATACATAATAACCTAAAAACAATGTAAAAATCCAAAAAAAATCCACATTTATCAATAGGCTGATTTCTCAGCTCTGATGGTCCATCTAACTCCCTAATCCTACATTCTGATTCTACTACTGAGGTCACGAAGCTCCCACTTGTCACACCAAACCTCTTCACATTCCCAACTGAAGACCTTGGCTCTGCTAAGCTTCTTTTCTTTTCTTTTTCTTTTTTTTTTTTTTTTTTTTATTTATTTGTCAGAGAGGGAGGGAGAAAGAGCACAAGTAGGTGGAACAGCAGGCAGAGGGAGAAGCAGGCTCTCATTGAATAAGGAGTCCAATGTGGGACTCAATCCTAGGACCCTGAGATTATGAACTGAGCCAAAGGCAGATGCTTCACCGACTGTTGGTTCCGGTAAGTTTCAACTTTGGTCCCTCAGACCTCTCCTAAATTCCCATCTCCCATTGCAGAGTCTAATTCCCACTGGCCATGACCTTGGTAATAGCCCAGGATAGGCTTCTAAATCATGGTCTCTATGATTAGATCACACATCTGCCAACAGATGCTCCTGATACAATGTTCTATTGCAATCTCCATGTCCACTGATGACTCTTTTTAACCTATTCATGCTGGACTTATTTTTTTCCTCTCCAAATTTCTATTTAAATTCTAATTAACATATAGTGTAATATTGGTTTCAGGAGTAGAATTTAGTGATTCATCACTTACATACAATACCCAGTTCTCATTGTAACAAGTGCCCTCCTTAATACCATCACCCACGTAGGCCATACCTCAATCATCTCCCTCCATCAACCCTATTTGTTCTTTATCAGTAAGAGTCTATGATTCACTTCCCTCTTTTTTCCCCCTTTCCCCTATGTTCATCTGTTTTGTTTCCTAAATTCCACATATGAACGAAATCATACAGTATTTGTCTTTGACTTATTTGCTTAGCATAATACACTCTAACTCCATCCACATCAAACAGCAAGATATCATCCTTTTTGATGGCTGAGTAATATTCCAGTGTGTGTGTGTGTGTGTGTGTGTGTGTGTGTGTATTACCTCTTTATCCATTCATCAGTCAATGGGCACTCGAGTTCTTTCCATAGTTTGGCTATTGTTGATAATGCTGCTATAAATATCAGGGTGCATGTACCCCTTCAAACCTGTATTTTTGTATCCTCTGGGTAAATACCCGGTAGTGCAATTGCTGGATCATAGTGTAGTTCTATTTTTGACTTTTTGAGGAACCTCAATACTATTATTTCTGAAATGATTCTTAGGTATAGGCTAACAAGGCCTCATCCCTAGAGAGTCTGGCATGTTGCACATATATGACCAGCCTCCTTACACAGCTTACCTGGTCTGGCTCAACTAATGAACTCCACAGCCTAAACAGATATCCACTTCCTCCTGAAGCAAACATCACTATATCACTTCAAGCAAGGTACAATTTCTGAATCTGAAGTAAATGACATTTCAAAGTTGGCATTGTTCTACAAATATACTTCACAATAAAGCAAAAGGACACTACAAAAGGGAAAGGCAATTTTCTCTAACCAAAGGGAAGAGTCCCTTCTCACTGATAAAACTGATGACATCTAAAACTATTAACTCAAAGAAGAAAAAAAAAGAGTGAGAAGAATGGGGGTTTGATCTGGGCTCTGCCCTTTACTGGCCACAAAACATCAAAATTAACCTCACAGAGTCTTCTTTCATTATATGCCTAAGATTCAGGTGGGGAAAATTTTAAATAAGATAATGCATGTGAAAATACATGTATAAAACTTAATGTGTCAAATTAATGTAAAGTATGATATCACTGACACAATTATCACTAGATCTCTTGAGCAGGGAAGAAAATTCAAGAAAGATATGCAGAATTTGCTCTAAATCTAAAAAGTTGGCCATATTCAACAAAGAATAATCTCACCTCTTTAATTATGGATGGATAAATCTATATGTTTTTAAAATTAGGTAATATAGGAAAAAGTTCATAAGCCAGAGATTTTCAGATCTAATGCTCACCTAAAATTAGATTAACTTCAGCCCAAAATGTACATTTCTTCCCTCTATATTTTCAAACTATCCCTAGATAAGGTGTGAAATGGTGTTTAAAATGGGCAATACTCTATGATTAGTTCACATTGTAGAATGAATGATTGAAAGAAAGTAAAGATGAATTGATCCACCAACCCAAATTAAGTTTAAAATCTCTCTGCAGTTTGAAAGGGGTCTTCAGTCTGAACTTGATCATAGTAAGAGGAAATTCATCACTGTGACAAAGCCACTCCATGATTCATTATTTTGAAATGGATTGCCTCACCCTAAAACTTCTACCATAAAAAGTTAATCTAATGGAGGGGAGAGAATGAGGAAATAACTGAGCAAGAAAACATACTTTTAAATTATAAAGATGTATTCATGAAAACACTCCCACCCAAGTATTATAGCAGCTCAGAAAAGTGATGTCATGATTGGATTACATAAACAAATATTTTCACTTGGAGACTCAAGTGCTACAAATGTGAAAGCAAAATTGAATGTACATGAGATTAAAAAAAAAAAAACTTTCACTGAATCAAAAAATTAACAGTTTAAAGACAAAGCTAATCTAACCCCCCCCCCCAATTTGTTTTCCCATGTCCCCTTGCCTCGGAAAACATCCTATAATTTTAAATACTGTTTTTGTGGTATGGTTTTGATTTCTTTTGCTATTTCAGTCATTATTCTTTGGACACAATACAGATTATCTCTGTCATTTAAAATGTGGTGCTCAAGGATGAAACAAAACACTTCAAAAGTAGTGTAACTGGTAACCTTTGTATTTTCATTCCTAGTTAGCAACATACTTTTGTTCGTGCAGCCTAGGGTTGTGTTATTGCTATTTGTGACTACATACTCCTAATTCATGTTGAGCTTTCTAGTAATTAAAATTTCTTAATCTTTCTGATACATCCTTTTTTATCTATCCTACATATAGCACTTGTTCATTTGAGTTTGGGAATATGTATTGAGGGTCTTAAATGTGATCCTGAGAATATTTTACTTTCACAAATGTCCTGTCTTAAAATAACATGAACACTAGGATTAAAGGATGTGGACAAGGGTATAAGTGTTGCTATCCGGCATCAATCAAGATCCTGTCATGCAATATCTATTTTCTGTCATCTAGCTTATTCTATTAGCCAGTTTGATGACTTAGATTATAAATATCCAAGCAGTTAACAACAAATAGCACAACAGCTAATATTTTGATCATTCACCACGTGTTAGTGTTTTGATAATTGCTTTATGTGATCTATCCCACTTAGTCTTCACAGGAACCCAGTGAGGCAGATACTATTATATTGCCATTTTAAAGATGAAGAAACTGTGCCTTTTAAAGATTCAGTAACCTACTCAAGGTTACCCTCTAATAAGTAGTGGAAGCAGGATGTGAGTTTAGGTACTTTGAGTCCTTACTCACTGTAACTATATTATACCAGAGTGCTTCTGTCTACCATTAAAAAATTAATATAATAGACTCAAGGACAGAATCCCAAGATATGCCTTTATGAAAATTGCCTGATGGAGAAAGCAAGATGGTGGAGTAGGTGACCAAAATAACAAGAGGTCCCAGAAGTTCAGCTAGATACTTATCAAACCATTCAGAACACCTACAAACTCAACAGGAGAAAGAGCAGCAATTCTAGGAACAAAAAACTGACCACTTTCCAGAAGGTAGGATGTGCAGAGAAGTGAATTCAAAGCGACAGGAAGAGAGGCCACGGGGTGAGGGGTGGGCTCCCAGCAAGCGGTAGAGCAGAAGAGTACAAAATCAGAACTTTTAGAAGTCTGCTCCACTGAGGGATGTTGCTCCAGAGGCTAAGTGGGAGGGTGGAACACTTGTGGGGACAGTGTTGTCTCAGGACCCACGGGGTGACAGAAAAACTGGGGGTATCTGAGTGTGGCAGAGCTCTCAGGTATCAGAGTGGGGAAGCCAGTTGTAGAGATGGAGCCGAGCAGTGAGCTCTCAGCTTGGGGTTACCTTACACCATGATCTGAGGTACAGTCGGGCCAGTATCTTTGAGCAGGGACTCAACAAGGGGCAGATCCAGGGAGATTCCCTTCTTCCTCCTCCAGGAGGAGCAGCACAGGAGTGCACTGCAGGAATCTGCTAGGTTTGGAGACTCCAAACGGGGCCATGTGCCAGAGATAGAAACGTTCAGTCACAGGCTAGATGAGCTTAGATTGCAACTGGAGACCAGGGAGCTAGGAGGGATTGACTGCTTTTCTCTGAGGATGCATTGAGGAGTGGGGACCCAAGATCTCAGCTACAACAGGCAAGAGATTGGGAAACTGCCATTTTCATTCCCATCCTCCAAAGCTGTAGGAAAGCAGACAGGGAACAAAAGCTCCCGAGAGTGAATCCAAGTAGAATAGTTAGCCTGGTCCCTGGCAAGGGCAGTGCAATTCTACCACAGGCAAAGACATTTGAGAATCAGTGCAACAGGCCCCTCCCTCAGAAGATCAGCAGGAACATCCAGTCAAGATCAAGTTCACCAATCAATGACAACTGCAGAACTCCAGAGCTAGGGTAAAGCAAAATATAGAATTCATGGCTTTTTTCTCATGATACTTTAGTCTTTCAAAGTTAATTTTTTAAAATTTTTTTATTCTATTTTCTTTAACTTTTCCTCTTTCCTATTTTAAAGTTTAGCTATTTTATCCTATCAATAAAATCTTTTTAAATTTTCATTGTCATATTTTATCCCTTGATTTTATTTAAGCTTATTTTTCATATACATATAGGTTTGGTTTGTTTTTTTTTTTTTTAGAATTTCAGGGTACACTTTCTTATAATAGACCAAAATATACCCTAAATCTAGTGCTTGGCTTTGTTCTAGTCTCCAGCCTGATCACATTCTCTCCATTCTTTTTTCTTTTTCCAAACCAACTTATCAATTTCTTTTTTGGAATATTTTTTAATTTTCATCTTTACAGTCATAATCCATCCCTTCATTTATTTACCCTTATTTTTGTAAATACATAAGTTTTTCTTTCTTTAAAATTTTGGGATGTAGTTTCTTCTAAGAGACCGGAATATACTCAAAATCAAGTGAGTGGCTCTGTTCTATTCACCAGTCTAATATATATATTTATTTTATTTTTAATTTTTTTATATTTTTATTTTTCTCTCTTTTTCCCCAGTTTTAGGTCTCTTCTGATTTGGTGAGCATATATTTCTCTAGGGTGTTTGTCACTCTTTAAGTATTTTGTTCTCTCATTCATCTATTCTCGTCTGGATAAAATGACAAGGCAGAAAAACTCATGACAAAAAAAAAAAGAACAAGAGGCAGTACTGACTGCTAGGGACCTAATCAATATACACATTAATAATATGTCAGAGCTAGAGTTCAGAATGATGATTATCAAGGTGCTATCTAGGCTTGAAAAAAGCATGGGAAGATATTAGAGAATCTTTCTGGAGAAAAAAAGGACTAAAATCTAACAAGATGAAATAAAAAAAAAAAACTATTAATGAGGTGCAATCAAAACTGGAAGCTCTTACTGCTAGGATAAATGAGGCAGAAGAGAGAATTAGTGAGATAGAAGACCAAATGATGGAGAATAAAGAAGCTGAGAAAAAAGAGAGACAAACAACTACTGGATCACAAGGGGAGAATTCAAGAGATAAGTGATACCATAAGACACAACAATATTAGAATAATTGGGAATCCAGAAGAAGAAGAAAGAGAGAGGGGGCAGAAGGTATATGGGAGCAAACTGTAACAGAGAATTTCCCTAATATGTCAAAGGGAACAAGCATCAAAATCCAGGAGACACAGAGAACCCCCCTCAAAAATCAATAAAAATAGGTCCACACCCTATCATCTAATAGTAAAAATTACAAGTCTTAGTGACAAAGAGAAAATCCTGAAAGCAGTTAGGGACAAGAGATCTGTAACAACAATTGCAGAAATATTAGATTGGCAGCAGACCTATCCACAGAGACCTGGCAGGCCAGAAAGGACTAGCCTGATATATTCAGAGTACTAAATGAGAAAAACATGCTGCCAAGAATACTATATCCAGCTAAGCTGTCACTGAAAATAGAAGGAGAGATAAAAAGCTTCCAGGACAAACAAAAACTGAAAGAATTTGCAAACACCAAACCAGCCCTACAGGAAATATTGTAAGGGGTCCTCTAAGCAAAGAGAGAGCCTAAAAGTAATAGACAATAGAACAGAGACAATATACAGTAACACTCACCTTACAGGTAATACAATGGCACTAAATTCATATCTGTCAATAGTTACCCTGAATGTAAATGGGTTAAATGCCCCCAATCAAGATACAGGTATCAGAATGCATAAAAAAACAAGAGCCATCGATATGCTATCTGCAAGAAACTCATCGAAGACCCAAAGACACATTCAGATTGAAAGTGAGGGTGTGGAAAACAATTTACCATGCTAATGGACATCAAAAGAAAGCTGGGGTGGCAATCCTTACATCAGATAAATTAGAAACAAATGAAAACGAAAACACAACTGTTCAAAATCTTTGGGACACAGCAAAGGCAGTCCTGAGAGGAAAGTATATAGCAACACAAGCCCTTCTCAAGAAACAAGAAAGACCTCAAATACAAAACCTAAAGGAGCTAGAGAAAGAATAGTAAAGAAAGTCTAAACCCAACAGAAAAAGATAAATAATAAAGATCAGAGCAGCAATCAATGAAATAGAAACCAAAAGAACAGTAGAACAAATCAATGAAACTAGGAGCTGGTTCTTTGAAAGAATTAATAAGTTTGGTAAGTTGCTGGCCAGACTTATCAAAAAGAAAAGAGAAAGGACCCAAATTAATAAAATCATGAATGAAAGAGAATGTAATTGTCTTACAAACAATTATAAGAACATATTATGAGCAACTATACACCAGCAAATTTGGCAGTCTGGAAGAAATGGATGCATTCCTAGAGACACATAAACTACTAAAACCGAACCAGGAAGAAATAGAAAATCTGAACCGACCCATAAGCAGTAAGGAGATTGAAGCAGTCATCAAAAATCTCCCAACGAACAAAAACCCAGGGCCAGACGGCTTCCCAGGGGAATTCTACCAAACACTTAAAGAAGAATTAATACCTATTCTCCTGACACTGTTCCAAAAATCTGCAATCATTAAGACAGTATGGTACTGCCACAAAAACAGACACATAGATCAATGGAACAGAATAGAGAACCCAGAAATAAACCATCAACTCTATGGTCAACTAATTTTCAACAAGGCAGGAAAGAATGTCCAATGGAAAATAGACAGTCTCTTCAACAAATGGTGTTGGGAAAATTGGACAGCCACATGCAGAAGAATGAAACTGGACCATTTCCTTACACCGCACACAAAAATAGACTCAAAATGGATGAAGGACCTCAATGTGAGACAGGAATCCATCAAAATCCTTGAGGAGAACACAGGTAGCAACTTCTTTGACTTCAGCTGCAGCAACTTCTTCCTAGAAACATTGCCAAGGGAAGCAAGGGCAAAAATGAACTATTGGGACTTCATTAAGATCAAAAGCTTTTGCACAGCAAAGGAAACAGTCAACAAAACCAAAAGATAACTAGGTAATTCAACATTGTAATATAATAAAAGGGTAATTCAACATTGTAATATAATTATTTTTTTTATAATTAAATGGGATGAAGAATGGGAGGGAGAATGGGAGAAGATATTTGCAAATGACATATCAGATAAAGGGCTGGTATCCAAAATCTATAAAGAACTTCTCAAACTCAATACCCAAAGAACAAATAATCCAATCAAGAGATGGGCAGAAGACATGAAAAGACATTTCTGCAAAGAAGATATCCAAATGGTCAACAGATCCATGAAAAAGTGCTCATCACTTGGCATCAGGGAAATACAAATCAAAACCACAGTGAGTTACCACCTCACACCAGTCAGAATAGCTAAAATTAACTGGTCAGGAAAAGACAGATGTTGGCGAGGATGCAGAGAAAGGGGAACCCTCCTCCACTGTTTGTGGGAATGCAAGCTGGTGCAGCCACTCTGGAAAACAGTATGGAAGTTCCTCAAAAAGTTCCTCAAAAAGTTTTAAAAAATTAAAAATTAATTAATTAATTAATTAACTAACTAATTAATTAAAATTTGAAAATAGAGCTACTCTAAGACCCAGGAATCGCACTACTGGGTATTTACCCTAAAGATACAAATGTAGTGATCTGAAGGAGTACAGGCATTCCAATATTTATAGCAGCAATGTCCACAATAGCGAAAGTATGGAAGGAACCTGTACGTCCATCAACAGATGAATGGATAAAGATGTGGTGTATATATATAATGGAATACTATGCAGCAATCAAAAGAAAACTTGCCATTTGCAATGACACGGATGGAACTAGAGGGTATGGAACTGAGTGAAATAAGTCAATCAGAGAAAGACAATTATCATATAACCTCTCTGATATGAGGAATTTGAGAGGCAGGGTAGGGGGTTTTGGGGGGTAGGGAAGGAAAAAATAAAACAAGATGGGATCAAGAGGGAGACAAACCAGAAGAGAGTCTTAATCTCATGAAACAAACTGATGGTTGCCAGGGGGTGGGGGGGTAGGGATAGGGTGGCTGGGTTAAGGACACTGGGGAGGGTATGTGCTACGGTGAGTGCTGTGATATGCATAAGCCTGATGATTCACAGACCTGTACCCCTGGGGCAAATAATACATTATATGTTAATTTAAAAAAAAAAAAACTTTGAGATGACACTGATGCACTGAGTAATCCTCCTTGGATATAATTTTTCAAATATTCACCTAATATCAGTAACACTTAGTCATTCACCATCTTTACACAAAGGTTATCTTGAAAGACTTGACCAGTGCCATGCTTAAACCCAAATATATTACTTTGTGCATTCCTCTGACTTACTGATCTAATAACACCACAGAAAAGAGTTGGATTACTGTGATAATACTTCTTCTTAATAAATATACTAGCGTCTAGGAATCATGGCTTCCTTTACTAGCTATTCACTAACCATTTCTTTAAGTATTAATTCTCAAATCTTACCTACAATCATTTACTTGATCAGACTATAGTTTATGGGAAACTTGTCCCTTAAGAAAAATTAAGGAACATTTACCTGTCTTCATTCTTCCAATACTAATCTCATGCCTTGCAATGAAAAATTTGGAAGAGAGCAGAAAACCTTTGCCAGTCTGAAATTTGTTGTGCTTTAAAGCACTAGGTAACTGGGAGTATGGCTAATTTTGTGTCAGCAGTACATAAAATATGTGTTTTGAAGTAATAAAAAGATGGAAATGAAAACTATAAAGTTCATGTTTGTAAAATAAAGTAATGAAAAGTAAATTATTCCTCCATCTGAAGTAAATTCATGTAATTCCTTTCTATAAAACCTATGCTTGAAAGTAAGTGCTTATGGCACACTCAAGCTATTGATTTCTGCAAGTTAATAATTTCTACTAGTAGTATACAATTCCTAGATGGCTGGTAAAACATCTGTCAGACTATGTCATGTTCCAAAAAGTCAGTCAGTGGGTCAATAAAATTTTTGAGTGTCTTTTGTGTGGAGACCATTCCAGAAGATGCAGTAGGGAAATATAAAGTAAAGAAATGTATAAAATCGATTAAGGGACCAATGAATCTCAATGAGAGCTCTCTGGATAAAAAAATAAAAAGTAAAATTTAGAGCATTTTAACGTTCCTCTTGGAACAGACACCAACTTTTCCTGAAATGACAAGTTAGTTTAAATCTAGACATTCTCACATTTTTCCCGGTAATGGAAAAACATGTTTAAAAGATGTCATATTTTACTATAGGGATATATCCCACACCTTTTGGGTTTTAAGCTCTTTCTTCAAGCATAAGGATGTTTATGGAATAACTGAGGGAGTGGCTAGGTGTCTTCGAAATCACCCTTTGTGTCACACCAACAGAGAATAGAGCGTGGTAGGTACACCCAGGGGAATGCACCAGGCACTCACTTCAAAAGCAGACGTAGAAAGAATAAGAAAGGGCACTTAACATTTGGTAGCAGGATTCTGAGAACCCAAGGGATCATGATCATATTCAAAGACAACTCTCAGTAAACACAGAAATGAAGTTTAAGAAAGCACAGGCTGGTATAAAACAAGAAATATGAAATTAACAGTATCTGGACAAAGCAAGGAGAGAAATCCAGATCTTAATAAAACTGATCATTTCCTAAGCCAGATCTGGATAAGTGGTCTGATTCAGACTGTTCTGAATGCAATAGATTAGTCTCTAAACAGAGCCTTGAGCAGGAAAAAATTTGATGTGAGTCATCAAAACCTTATTGGTAAAGTTATTTCAACACAGCTTTTAATTGTCTTCATTTAAAAAAAAATCTTCCAGATATAACATAAAAATACATGAATCAGGTGCTTACTAAATGATATCGCTATTAATATCTGGGTCCTAACAGAATATTGCTGGCTTAAGGTTACTTTTTTCTCTTACTGTGGAAATTACAGGCCTCAAAACACTAAGAGAAGATCATTGAAATACCAAGGGTATTGAATGCTTGCACCCCATATACTTACTGCATAAAACCACAATAGTATTATTAACCAGCAGATAATAAAATATTTTCATATTCTTACTCAGTTTTATGTGACCTCCACCTCAAAATCTCCCAGAATGCACTTAAATGCACTTGATCGCAGACCAAGAGCTATGGAAACAGAATCTCCAATGGTAGAGCCTAGCAATCTAAATTTGAAACTCTGTGCTGTCAGACTAGGCTTTGCTATTTACTTGCGCTGTGATCTTGGGTAAGTCTCATCATTATTTCTCTAAGCCTCAGCTCCCTCAGACACAAATCAGTGTGTAGAGCAGTGCCTCCTCCTAAGGTTTTTGGGATGATCACATGAGATTATGCTCCTAAAGCACACAACACCATGCCTGCATCCACTTAGTGCTGAGGGAAATGAGGGAATTATAATTAGCAAATGCCACATGGAGTTACTGATAGAAGACAGATCACTTTGCTTCTCCCTCCTCCCCCAATAAATAACCACCATCCACAATCATTAACACTTAGACATTATTATTAAATACTATGTGCCAAACAGAGTCCATAATACTTTACATATTTCAGTATATTCACAATAAACTCAGCATTATGTCTATTGCATAGAAGCAAGCCTCCCAAATCTTCATAGTTGAGAATGCCAGAGCTTTTCATTTCTCTGAGATAGGAGATTCAAAGCCAATGGCCTGCCTCTGAATCCCAAAGATGTATTTGTACCCCAAACTTTTACTATGTAAAAAATATCCTATGTCTTAAAAAATAAAGAACATTTTTCTTCTGAAGGGAAAAAGATTTCCTTACAACTCTCAAGGGTAAGATTTCTGAGTGTGTGGTAACCAATATTAAAATGTTGATTATCCAAAAAAAAAAAAAAAAAGTTGATTATCTTTGACACTCTTATGTAGAGTCCATGAGAATATCCTGATATGAAGTTCACTGGCAAGGCTGTTTTGATTAAGATCTCATGCGTAGATCTTATCCTCAAATTTGTTGTGCTTCAGAGTATGAGGTGACTGGCAGTGTAGCTAATTTTGTGTCAGCAGTACATAAATGTGTGTTTTGAAGTAATAAAATGATGGCAAAAACACTTGTTTCCAGATAAAAACAGTTGTTCACAACTGAAATTCATTTTCTCGGAATTTCCTTCTCAGGCTATTTTACAAACAAGATCATTTTGGGCCAGTAAGTGGGTCAATAATATTTATTGAGCATCTGCTAAATGGATGTGTCTGGAAGGGCATATCTGCTCAGTACTTTGTAATTAGATTGCAGTCCTGGTGAGTCAGCAAAAAGAAAAAAAAAAAAAAGCTTTTCTCACTCAATAATTTAACATTTCTTTTTTTAATTTAAATTTTAGGTAGCTAACATAGAGTGCAATATTGGTTTCTGAAGCCGAATTAAGTGATTCCTCACTTACATAAAACACCCAGTGCTCATCATAACATGTGTCCTCCTTAATACCCATCATCCATCTAGCCCAACCCCCACCCACTTCCTTACATCCATCCTCAGTTTATTCTCTATTGCTCAAAGTCCCTTATGATTTGCTTCCCTCTCCTTTTATCCCTTCATCTGTTTTCTTTTCTAAATTCCACATATGAATGAAATCACACGGTTTTTGTCTTTCTCTGACTGACCTATTTTGCTTATCATAATACTACTTGCTCCATTCACGCTGTTGTAAATGGCAAGATTTAATTCTTTTTGATGGCTGAGTAATATTCCATTACATATATTATATAAAAAATATTTATATTACATATTTTAATATATGTGGAAAATATTCCATTATATATATTTTACATATAAAATAATATATATTAATTTTTATATATTATATGTTTATAAATATTTATATATATATTATATATATTATAAACCTCTTCTTTGTCCATTCATCAGCCGATGGACATTTAGGCTCTCTCCATAGTTTTGCTATTGTTGATAATGCTGCTATAAATATCAGGGTGCAACAGGATCTGGCAAGATGGCGGAGGTATAGGACGCACAGAAAGCACCAGGACCCAGAAGTCCAGCTAAAGAAGTAGAAAACCACTCTAAAAGCCAGCAAACACAACAGGAGGGAGAAGAGAATAAGAACAGCAATTCTAGGAGCAGAAAATCGACCACTTTCAGAAAGGTAGGAGTGGAAAAAGTGAATTTAAAGCGACGGGAAGAGAGACCCTGGGGGTAGGGGCCGGCTCCCAGCTACCGCGGAGCCGCGGAGCACAAAATCCGGAACTTCTAGTCCGCTCCACTGAGGGACATCACTCCGGAGGCCAACCGGGGCTTCAGCCCTCACGGGAACAGTGTGGTTTTGGGACCCGTGGGTTTACCAAGGGACCAGGGGAGCCTGAGTGCAGCAGAGCTCCCAGGTATCGGGGCGGAGAAGCCAGCGGCAGAGAAGGAGCCGCGCAACGCCGCACAGGCCTACCTTGGACTATAGGAACTGAGACATATAGTCCA
>CM053609.1:71772609-71819405 GCA_028646535.1 Procyon lotor | reverse complement strand
GGGGAGGGTATGTGCTGTTAAGTGCTGTGAAATGTGTAAGCCCGAAGATTCACAGACATGTACCCTGGGGCAAATAATACATTATATGTTAATAAAAATTAATAAAAAAAAAAAAACAATGGCACAAAGGACCTAATTTAGGTAGAATAGTTAAAGAAGGAAAGACCTCCCCTAGAAAATGATGTTCACACACACATGAAGCATGAGAAAGTATGACCTTCTCTAAACCAAACTACCCATAATGGAATATTCTTTTGTAATTCCAAAAAAATTTGTATTCATATTTTACATTAACACTTTAAGTTTCAGAGAATTATTCCAACATTTGTATTAAGACGTGTAGTCTTAATACAATTTAACAGGTTGGAACTAATATTTAGAAGGCTGAAATTATTGTGTGTGTGTGAATAAAAAATGCTTAAGAAACGTAAAAACTTTGAGAACTGTTTTCTTAGCTATGTATTCAATCATATGGTCAAAAACCATGTATTACTTTATCTTAAACTCTAGTAACAAGTAGCATGCATATCACAGTAATTTCAAAATTTAGGAAATACAAGAAAAAGAGACAAAGTCCTCTCTACCATTCTCTTATTACACCCTATTCCAAGTCATTTCCTCATTATTCTCTTGGTCCTTTCCATGAAACTATCTTTTCCCATTACAATAGGACAAATAACTTTAGACATCTCTTCATTAGAAAGCAGGCACTATAGTCAGATTATCTAGGGACACAGGCTGAGAACAATGGAAGCAATTTGGAGGCTGAGCTAATCCAGAGGTTCTCAATCCCATCTGACCTAACACCTCATTTTATATCAACTATTTAGTATTGACAATTTTATTATCCTGAAATTGAATTCAAAGAGAATATAACCAACCTACCTAGTTTTAAATGTGCATATCATCTTATACTGTAATAAAAAGGAGGATGACAAGGAAATTTAAAATGTTTATGTATTCCAAAGTGTAGATGCTTGGGTACAACTGTACTAGGAAACACAACCAAAGCAGTCAGACACAAACTCTGCATATATCACTGGGACTGCCACTGCTACAAATGCAGACTGACATAACAAGTATTAGCAACTCAAATTCCAGGAGAACCATCCTGTAGGAACATCATATCAGAGATGGTGAACAACTCTC
This sequence comes from Procyon lotor, assembly GCA_028646535.1. Taxonomy (NCBI): domain Eukaryota; kingdom Metazoa; phylum Chordata; class Mammalia; order Carnivora; family Procyonidae; genus Procyon; species Procyon lotor. The sequence continues at coordinate 71,818,256 of CM053609.1, read as the reverse complement.
TGAAAATTCCAAAGAAAACAAATTAAAATTCTCTCCCACAATACACATACTAACTCCAGTAAAATATAACATCTGTTAAATTTATATTTGTATTTCTTAAAACCCAAAGATAATTCATTATATACATACGATGAGTTAGTTTGTAGCTTTAGAAAATTATCAACAGGTTTTGTTTACCTATATGAATGTACCCTGAGACATTCAGAAGTCATACTGGATGCAGGACAATTTTTTGTTGTGCAGGATCCTTTTACACATTTCAGAACATTCAGAACATTAGTTATTTTTTATTTCCATCCAATAAATGTGAGTTGAGTCCCACCAATCATTTTGACAATTAATAACATGCCCACAGATTTCCAAAATACCCCTAGGACATTAAAACCATTGATATAGACCAGCACTCATTTAACAGACAAGGAAGTAGAGGTTTTGAGCTTGTACCTTCCCATGATTACAAGCTAGTTGAAGATCAAACTAATGCTGGGATGATATAAGTCTCTTCTTATTCTGTTGTGTTGCATCTCTTCCACTCCTCCAGGTCTTGACATTCAAAACATGTAAATTAAAGTTTCCCAGGCTCCATCAACACTAAATAACAAAACTGTTGTCTCTCTTGAAAATGTTTATCTTCTCCCTTGAGATCATCAGTTGCAAGAGACAAAGGCATCCTTTCTAGAAGTCCTTGTCAGACAGGCCCCTCTTATTCTTTCCCTCCTGTACCTCAAACCAAGCCTGCTAGAATACTCGGGGATCCTTACCTCAAACCAGGATGAAATTAGGATTATTTTACACTAAATATCTTCGAGCACGGTATGGGGCCTTTTCTCTACTACAGGACAAAAAGGTCAACAACTCGAAGGTTTCTGGTAGCATTCTCTGAGCCCTGAGGTCTTGCACTCCTTCATCCAACACAATGCAGATTAGTTCTAAATCTGAGGGAAAGTTGAAAAGAGGAAGACGGAGGAGGAGCTTCAAAGACTGCCTCACAGCTGATAATAACACAAGTCAAAACGGCACTTCAGCCACTGATATGAATTTGGTTTTCATGTTCAGCTATCTCATTTTTTGATGATACGTACTGCATTTTTTGATAACTGGTAAGACCATAATGAGTGAGTAATTAGTTCTCCAACTAACCTCCTATTGATAGAAATGTTTCCCAAAGAACAGGCCTTTGTTATACCAAACCTTTTTAAAAATGGTCTATTACTGGACAAGAGAAAAAAGCTATGATGCATATCAGTCTCTTTCTACCACTTCTTGGTATTAAATCACAGTTCTTTAGCATAAAGGAATAGATTCTAGGAAAGTGGTCTTAATGTTAGCATTCTTTGCATTGACAGAATACCTAAACAACCTGTCAAAATGAAAAGGGCCTTTATCCCAAATGATTCTGTAGACATCCTCAGATAAATTAGACATAATCCTATCCCACACAAGATAATTAAAAATATCTAATTTAAGGTTCATGAGGTTATTTCTGAAATAATGACTCATGTGAAGTGTAGTATGTTTCACAGAAATATTTTTGCTATATTTAAAACCCATCAAAGTTATAACTTGTTAGGGATTTTAGTTAAATGACTCTTAAAATTAGAATTTACTTTTTGTTAAGAATATTCAGTGAAGATATTAAAAAAGCTATTTTGTTCAAAGAATGAGTGCTTCAGAAGGTATTACAGAATAAGAAATGAGAAATTAATTCCCTTTGAAATATGGACTTTGAATGAAACAATGAACACCAGATTCTAGCTTTTGGACTATCCGTGTCTGTACATTTACCAGTCTGAAAATTAGGAGAAAATGCTTTTTAAATACACAAAATGCATTTTTTTTCTTTTGTATGCCTCTACTATACACATATACACACATGCACCCCTAAAACAAGCACAGTAGGAGCCTAATTCAATTCTTTATCTCTGAAACAAAGATTCATTAAATGATTTTCCTACTGGATAGAAGTTATCATCTAGGAATTTAAGAAAGCTCCGCATGGCTATATTCAGCTCTATTCCAGAATTAGGGGAGCTAGGCACATAAACCCAAGCTCTGCCTCCAGGAAGGACTTGAGCTTTCTTCTCCTGTATTCCCACCTCCCTCTACCAGGGACTCTCCAATCACTTCCCCAGATTCCTAGGATTCCTTTTACAGCCTGTGAATGCAAGCTCCGCCCTGCCTCCCTCCCCCGGGGCTGCAGAGGCAAATGAGACAAGGCCTCTGCCCGCAGGAAATCCTAACACTACAGGGGATATCTCCATCTGTTCAGTGGAGTTTATTTATTTACTAAGGGGGCTTTGGGGAAGAAGCAGTAGGGTTAGCAACAAAAACAACTTTAAGCTAATAGAAGCTGATATCCCTGTTTATGACCAGCTTTTACTCTTTAAAATGTTTTTTCAAACTAACATTTAAATTAGCTAGATTTTATTATAATCATCTGAGATGAATGTTTTTGCAGGTTTACCGTGAACACCTATGGAGCCACTGCTACAACTCTTTACCCAATATTACTTTGGGTGAAAGCCCAGGAACAGCTTTCATCCTATTGTCCGGGCTACCTGTGTGCTCAAGAGAATGGATGTCTACTTTTTCTCTATAGAAAATATCTCACTGTCCCGATGTGCTTGCCACCCAGTCTGCCATTGCACCATTGATGGACTCCAGGAGGCATCATAACATGACGCTCTCATCCAAAGGTTGATCTGTCAGCTATTACTTGATTCTCTAATGCATCATTTGGCAGAGTTCTTTATGTACCATGCTTGCAGACATTCTGCTAATGAAATTCACCCTCATGTAAAATATCAGAATTAGAAAGCCCAACCACTAATTTTATTAATTAGCTATGCCTACAAAATTGTCCTGAGGCGCATACAAACTATGAAATTCCCAACTCAGCTGATTAGGAAGATATTACCCTTCAAAACAAGAAAAAGAAATACCCATAAAGCGGCACTTAGAACAGAAAGCACAATTGGCTTAACTTAAAGAATATAGATGTCACTGTAATTGGGAAAATACATTGGGTTGTTTTTTTTTTTTTTAAAGGCTAATAAAGTACAACATGTATATCCTACAAAGTGATTTTTTTAAAAAACTATACTGAACTGTATCCTGTTATTAAATAAGCATTTGTACACCAGCTCTGTGTCAAGTAACTATAACAATGTAAAATCAGCTAATGAAGCTTCAAAAAAAAATTGATCTGGGAATATCATAGGAAAGAAAAAAAAAAAAAGCTGTTTTCCATCTACTTAAGCAACTCAGTGAATGTATCTTGATTGCCAAGTCAAAGTTAGTACAGCATTTCCCTAGAATCTGATTAGCCTGGAGCTCTTTAGGTAAAAACATGAAATTTTTCATTGTTGGTATCAAAATCTTATAGGAGAGCGAATACTAGAAATTGCAACTCTGCATTTTAATGAAAAGGATGCCCTTAGTTTACCAAATTAAGATACAAATTAGATACCAATCTGATGTCTTTTGGTGAAAGCCAGCAGACTGCATTAGTAGTATGTCAGATACCTACCTGTTCCACAGATTTAAGGTGAGAAATCATGGCAACATATTTTTCTAAAGTTTGTGTATTTGTCTGGTTGCTTTTTTGACCTGCCACCTCATCACTCTAAGGTAAGAAATCATCCACTCCTAGACACTTGTAATCTTAAGGTTTGTGTATTTGTGGTTTTGTAACATCCCCATCACATACCCTAACCCTTCACCTTTTCGGTTTTCTAAATTCTGCCAATGTTCTACCATTCTTTTCCAACGAGTTGTGGAGTTAAAGATAATAGCCAACAATAGTCTGAGCAGTTTCCCATAAAACACTCAAAGAAAAAAAAGAAAAAAGAAAAATTTTCATAGATTCATAAAAATCTCAGGAACGAAATGAAATTTAAGCTTATTTAATCCAGGCACTCTAATAATCCTCACCACGTAGCTAACCTCAAAACATATGCAATGGCATACCCCATGACTTTTTAAATCACAGCCCATCTGATTTTTAGCTGAATCAAAATACCAAAGCAAAATACAATTTCTTAGTCTTCTACCCAGTGATCCTAATTCTACACTTGGGAACTCTCCCCTAATAAGTCAGCTTATTCTTTCTCATCTGGCTTTCAAGGATTTGAAGACAGCAATCTTATGCAGATTTAATTTTATTATGCTAAATGTTCATTTCCTTTCATTTTTTCTGATATGATTTCAAGTGCCTACATCTGAACACCCACTTCTTTGGGGACCAAGTGAGATTTAGAATCTGGACTGAGCAAGGGGATAGTAATCACCCTAAATGGCTATACATAGGGCAGCTCTGAGCCAAATCCTTTTAGGAGAACTAAGAAGGTAAGTCTGTGATAACCAATACCAATGACAACTCTCAAATCACAGGACGGTTAGTAAGAATCATTGCCAGGCAGACATAAGAACAGATTGGAGATACCCAGGAGGAGGATGTGGAATGCATTCGAGTGTTGGTGGTTCATCTTTATCAAGAAGTTGTGTGGGCATGTGAAGGGCTAGATCAAAATCTGCACAGAATGAAGAAGTACATATCCCAGGGCATTCCCATAAGGTTACAAAGGTCCCTTACACAGCTAATGGCCCAATATCACAAAGGTGATAGGTATATAACTGTCTGGACTCCAATAAGATCTATAACATGATAGCACATGAATAAACAAAATATTAATCATTTAAATGGCGTATTAAGTTATAGTAATATAGTTATATATTATATAAAGTTATATATATTACTGTATAGTAATATATATATTGTAATATATATAGTAATGTATATATATTATGTATATATTACTGTATGTATATTACTGTGTATATATTACTGTATGTGTATTACTGTGTATATATATATTACTGTAATGTACATATATTACTGTATAATATATATATAACTATATTACTATACAGTAATATAGTTATAAAGAAGATGGAAGAGTCTATAATGCATGACTCCAATTATAGGAAATTGTAGAAAAGGTTAAACCATAGTGCCAAAAAATGGATCACTGGTTGTAGGTTCAGGATTAGGAAGGCAAATTAACTTCACCAGGGCATAGGGGAACTTCTGGGGGAGACAGAAATATTCTATATATTGATCATGATGGAGATTAAATGAGAGGTTCTATATGTCAAAACTTACTGAACTGTACACTTAAAATAAGTGTATCTTATCTAAATTGTATCTCATTAAAGTTGATTTTTATCAAAAAAGCAATCAGAAAACCAGCTCGACAGCTCTTAAACCCCTTGCCCATTCAGAGTATAAAAGGCCACAAGTGAAGACAGCTCTATCAAAAAGTTTAAAAACTATTTGAATGTTGTAGACCCTAATTTTCCTTAAAATAAAAGGGAAAGGGAAAGGGAAAGAAAGAAAATCTAAGAAAGGTATGTCTTTCCTTGCCTTATATCTAGTGAAAAAGTTTCAAAAGGACTACTCAGAAAACCTAATAACTGCTATTCAGAGTGGGAGAGAAAGAGACATGATGGCAGACTCAAACTTGAGAAATCTAAGGCCAGAAACTCTGATGACAGAGCAAATGTGAGGCAGCAAATTGGTGATTTATCTTACCCACCCAGAATGCATCAGGACAGACTATTCTGGGGGGTTTTCTGGGAGATAAGTAAAGAGAGCACTAAAGTGGAGACACTTTAGGTCTTGCCTAAGAGAGTAGATCAGAAAGATAAATGGTCCTTGGCAGAAAAGTAGCTAGATGTGAAGGGTTGAATTCTCAGGGGCTGAAGTGGTTAAGAGACAAGGTACTTGGCGAGGTAACTCTAGATAAGAGGTCTCCACAAAATAGAGAGTCTCTAAAGAACTCAAAATTTAAGTCCCACAGCAGAGGCTGTCATACTTAAACACTCACCAAGTTCAGAGAACATGAGGGAAGTTTTTATAGAGTCAGTCAAGGGAAAATTTTACTTCCCTTTTCTACATCATCATTCACCATCCATTCCACTCCAATCCCAGAGGAATCAGAAATCACGGCTAATAGGCACAGAGAGAAGAGTAAAACACAAGACATGGAAAAAGAAAAGAAGCTGTCCATACAGTCCCTTAATAACTACACGCCTCCAGCCAACAGGAAGTTTGACCTCAAGGACAGTTCTGACTATAAGTCAACTGTGTGGTTTTGACAACTGTATAGAATTAGGCAATTTAATGTCTGAATCAGTACAATTTATGTTATATATGAATAACCAGAAAAGTTGAACACCTTCCTGATTTCTCAATAGTTGCAGGAAAGTAAATATTCTCACTGAATGAAATTTAAAAGGGAAAGAAAAACAAAAGTAAACTGATTCTATAGGGCGCCTTGGTGTCAGTCAGTTCAGCATCTAACTCTGGATCTCCCCCGCTTAGGCCTTGATCTCAGGATCACAAGTTCAAGCCCTGCAATGGGCTCTATACTGGGCATAGACCCTGCTTTAAAAAAAAAAAAAATTTAAATTGGTACTATAGACTGAATGTCCCCCCCATTCAAATACTGATAGCTAAATCCCAGTGTGTCCGTATTAGAAGGTGGGGCTTTTGGGATGTAATTAGGTCATAAAGATGGAGCCTTCATGAATGGGATTGGTACCTTTATAAAAAGAAGCCCCAGATGATTTCTTGTCCCTTCCACCATGTGAGAACACAGTGCCAGCACCTTGATTTTGTAATTCCCAGCTTCCACAAACATAGGAAATAGATTTCTGTGGATTATAAGGCTCCTAGTCTATGATATTTTGTTATAGCAGCCCAAAGGGACTAAGATAATTGCTTTCTGGTTCTATTCCATGAATTACACTTATTTAAAGTAAAAGATACACTAATTAGATACCAGGAGTAAGCAGGGGTTGTGCTAGGCAGGGCCACCACACAACAGAATTCCAGGGGTGGCTGTGCACGGAGACAGAAGGTGAAAACCACCCCTGGAAATGGTCAGCATAAAGCCCTAATGACAGGAGCTTTGCAGACATGATCTCTCAACAACCTATGAAGAGTTAAAGAGCACACAGCTAATGCCCTCATTTAACAATTCACCGAGACTAAGCACTGGGTCTCTCTCTTCTCACAAAGGTATTCTGCGAAATTAGTTTAACACTCTAAAAGTCAAAGGCTTTTTGTCTTTTGCACACAATATTTAGTAACTAGTTGTTGAATAAAGCAGTAGTAAGTAAATAAATGTACTAATCAAATGGTACCCAGTTCTAACGCCACCATTAAGATTTTCTAGCTCTTTTTATTTAACTTTATTTTACTAAGCTTAACTACCAAATGTGAGTATAGGAGTAGATAAAACATCATATTTGCCACTTATTAAGCATCAATGTCTTTCAGATGTTATTTAAAAAAAAAACGTTTGTCATCTTATTAGGCTAAAAGAAACAAATAGCAATGCAGATTTATTCATTTATCATTTATCAAATATCCACTTTATTCTGATATGTCAGGACTCAATTCTATCTAACCAAAATGGTGGCTTAAGCCAAAAGTGAAGTTGTTGACTTAAGTGACTGAAAAAGCCTTGACAGAAAAGCTTTTAGACCTGGTTCATTAAAACCACCAGGACCAAGTTACTCTTCCTCTCTCGCCAAGCTTTGTTTCTTCTGGTTAGGTATATCCTCAGACAGTCTCTGGAACGTGTTTACAGAGTGTCCTGTGATACATCCTTTCCGGTCAAAGTCTAGAGACAAGATAGAGCCTAATTCCTTGATACTGTTTTTTTATTTTAAAGTCCCAGAATTTAGTGCTTATGCATAAAGGGTTAATAAAATAACTTCCCCACTACTTGAGAATCTGACAGTTGGTCAGTCGTCTAGCTCTCCTTGTCTAGCCATCTGATAACAGTCAAGGGTCAACTATAGGGCTAGATATTTCTTACAATAAAAGTGATCCTTGATTAGTTAGAAGAACTATAAATCCACAAAACAGCTAATGATGTTGCCATGCTTTGGGCTTCCCTGAGCACAATGACTCTGATAACCAGTATTTTCCTTGCAGTGACCCTGGAAAGCTAAGCTTATGCATTTGTTCCAGAAGTTATTGGCTTTTACAAGGCATTACTTCATCACTTGCACAGCTCAGATCTTGTTTTCTTGCACCTGGGCCATACGGCTATGCTAGACTGCTGCAAGGACTCTTGCAGAGAAAGAATGTCTACTACCACAGGGAAGCTGTTTCCTTTCCTATAACCTTCTCGAGGTCTAGTAGTAAGGGTGACATAAGGCAGTGGGTTTGAATGTTTCGCTGAAAAGATCCCGGTAGGTATTACAGTGCCCATCTCTGAAACAATAACTGTAACAAGGGGAATAGAAATGACTGACTGGAAAAAAATAAAATAAAAAAAAAGAAATGACTGATTGGAATAACCTCAGGTTACACATTCCAACCCTGGAACAGAGAGGTGTTGAGCTTCTTCATCAAAAGTACAGGGGCTGAAAATGAAGCAGGAATGGTTGCCCTGAAGTCCAGATTTCTTTACCAAAAAGAAGAATTAAATGCCTAGCAGCCAACCCCATAAATATTTACTATGTAACTGACTCCTTCCTACATAATACATCAAATCCCATGGGCTTCAAATTCTTATCTCAACCAAGTGACGAATAATTACATGTTGGGAACCTATGAGTATACCTACAAGTAATCAAAAAAAAATTGCATGTATTAAAATATCAAATGGTAAAAATCTACAATAAGTCATTGTTGGTACCTCTTTAAAATGATCACGTACAACTAAACCTTGGTCTACTTAACAGTGGGTCCCAAAGGATTCAGTAATTACCAAAATCCCCTGATGTCTTTGTTAGATTCCTCACTGCTTTCCTTCCAAATTGTTTAAAGTGAAAAAATTGAAATTAATTCTCATCCAAAAGGCAGTTAAACACAGTTAAAAGCATAAGCTCTAAAAGATTTGAAGACTACTGCCTCTAACTAGTTGTTGATTTTGTGCAAAGTTTACTTTAATCTATGTTTCCCAGTTTGTCCCTCTGGAAAATGGGGATGATATCCACCTCACTGGATTATTTTCAGTAAATAAGTAAAAATATATGTAAAACACAGTGGCACCCGACACAAAGGAAGAAGCAGCAAGCATTATTCAGTATTATCATCCTCATCCCAGAATTCTGATGTATGTAATCCACATCTCAACAGGACCTTTTTTCCTATCTTATGAGAATGACCACGTGTAATAAAAAATTGTGAGTCTGGGGAAAGCAGGCACCAGGAAAGAAAGCTTTATTCAATCAAATTTGAAAAGGTGGTTAAGTTTTAACACCAGATATACAGATAAGTGAAATCTAGAGAAATTCAGTTACTTGTGCAAATGTTCTGTGCTCTGAAATTTAAGGATTTGGTTGTGGGGAGGGTCTCAGGATCTCTCCCTGGTAAATACATCAAGGATTCAGCAAACTGGGTCTGCAAATATGGTCCAGGTCCAACGACGACCCTGAGTTACAATGGGATAGGTTCCACATCATTTCAGGAAACACTGCAGGAATTATGGGCTAGGTGGTATCCTTGAGATGCTCATAGTCTACTATATGAGAAATACCCATAAATAAATGCACACAATGAAATGTACTAAGTGCTGTGGGGGGCATGCATTGAGTATGCTTTCCACAGAGGAAGGGGTTAAAAACCCAAGATACCTTTTAAATTCACTCCATTTCACTTCAGTAGTTCTTCTGTGCCTGTCTGTTAAGAACACATAATGGTGAAATACCAGCCCTTCCCACCTCTCAGGCCCATGTGAGCATCAGTGAGTTAATGTACATTTAAATCATTGAGCTTTTCTGAAATAAGTTACTGTAGAAAAACCCAAGAGACTTCACTGAGATGATCACAGCTTCCTGCAATCTGCTTTTATCTTTATCAAAGGAAACTATTTGAGCACAAACATGGCATTGCCATTATTTCAGAAGCATAAAGAAGGTGAATACCACCCAAATACATAATAGCTCACAAAATGAGAACCTACAATCTATTCTGATAAAAGAGACTTTCTAACTTTTTTCCTAATGCCGACGCGAAGACAAAGGAATTGCCTCTGAAGAATTCTGTAAGGTCTTCATGTTTCTAAAATGGGAGGAAAATAGGTAATAGGGATAGGAATACAAAAGAATCTTAGAACTGGAAGTGAATTTTAAAGATTATCAAATCCACCCTCTTTATTTCAAGAATACCCACAGAGATTAAATGCAGCTCACCTAAGTTAATGGAGTAGCCAGGAATAGCAATTAAGTCAAACTCCTCTTCACTATGGCAAGAGACACCCACAATTATTTTAAGATCTCTCATTATATTGATAGTACTGTAGTGTTTATGGTTCAAATTCATAGCAAGTTAAATAACTTTGTTTCCAAGAGTAGGAATCAGCCATTTTTAACAATGCTTCTGTAAAAAAAAAAATTTGAATTTCAAGAATGCTTACTAACAAAACCTCTAACACATCCCATTTTTTAGTTTCATTTGTGTGTGTTAATCATACAGATTTTATGTTCCTTCTGACTAGTAACTTTTTCCCCCTAGTTTGACAGTGTCTACCTTATTACCTTTTATTTTTTTGCTCATTATCCCTAATGTAAATATTGGAGGCCTACTGAATAGTGTTAGCATAAATCAGATATTAAGAACTGTCCTGAGAAAGAGACATCATAAAGAATGTCAATATGCTGTACATTGTACAATTCCAGGTCTACTTTCTAAAAGCCATCATACTCTAGGATTTCACCAACTGACATAAAACTTGACTCTTTTTCTCTCTGAAACAAAGTGCCTATGTTTCCTAAGTTACATGATGGCTCACCCCACTAAAAATGCTAAAGGATTTAACTGTTGAAGATGCACAGCTTGAAATGCATCATAAACTAAAACCATCATCACCATATTCCCTATCATATTTTCTTCACCTGCTTTAATGGCAAAAGCTTTTGACATTCAGCAATGTGTTTAGCTGTCTAATGGAAAACAACAAAATGAAAAACAGGAAAATTCACAAGTCACCTTGCAAAGTTACTTCCCTGAACTTGGACTGAAATTCAGTCAAGATAACCACAATATAGATCAAGTATGTTATTTGGGGCTATATTTAACCTACCTTCAAGAGAGGATTAATTGTTTTCACTTTAGTAAACTTAAAATACTTTTGGTCCATTACCCAGGTAGATGTAAGACAGAAAAGTGCTTCTTATATTTACTGCTAGCATTATAATAAACATTTTATTGTGCCTATTATCTGAGGTCTATTCCAGTTTTCATTGCTGTGGTGCTTACCATCTCTCCAAAATATTTTACAAGAAGTCTGAACTAGGGAGATGGACTGAAGCTGCTGAAATTGGAAATCATCATTTTTAATGCTTTCATCAAAAAAAGTCATTCCATTTTCTCCACAATTGTTTGAAAGTTTGGCATCAGAAACAGAGAAAGTAAGTAGTGGATAACCCAGAGTCATACACTATCAAAATAAGTGTAGCAGAAGGAATAGGGACAAAGGCATTGAAGACACTGTGTAGAGAGAGTAGCTGGGGCTTATCGTGAAAAGGGAAGGTGGTGAAAAGTCAGGAAAACTAGGTGAGGAAAATGTGGGTTGGTAGAAGAGAGGCAAAGCCTGGTAAAATTTCAGAATATTTAGTCTCAGTGAGGAAGAAAGAGAGGTGGGGAGATTGTGGTCAGAGTTTCACATTTCAGTTTTAAGATCTTACAGAAAGAGCACTTCTAGAGGAAGGTAAAGTTAAGTAGAGAGCTGGAAGAAGGGGGAAAGGTTATGCATGTCAAAGGTCATAGAACTGTGAAGCCATGTGTAAGATAATTATTGCTGGAAGCATCCTCCATGGGTCTCCCACATTTCTTCATACTTTGTGAGCTGTGTACTAACTACTCTTTATTCTGGACTTTTTGAGAACTTTTATATTATGAACAACCTTGGAAGACAAAGATAGTATCTCCCTCTGGAGTAAAGTAAGGATGGGAACTGCCCATTATAAAAGATTCAGGCACCTTAAAGCTCAGGATTTCTTGCTAAAATGCAACATACTACATGTTCAGGCATCATCTGGTTCTCTTTATTATGGAAATTGGGAAAAATACTGATATTCTGACTATTAGTATTACTTTAATAAACAGTCTTATTTCTGACTCATTGGTGTCATGTTTTCTACCAGCAATCATGAAACTGTGCCATGTTAACTTGCTAGCTTGCGAGTAGCATAAAATCTCAAATCTTCTCTATTCTGGATAGTTTGACAATGAAGATGGAGTGCTGACAAACACACAATTTTTGGAAGAGGAAGGATGAGGGCACTTAACAAAATATGAATTGGTAGTACACATGTCCATCAACTTGTATGCTCTATGGGACAGTCTTCCAATACATTGCTTATGAAGGGAGAGAAAGCTGGAAGTAGGCTCAAAGACAGCTGCCTGAATGGTGCCTTTAGTGTTGCTGACTCTCCTTTGGTTAGGAGGACTTCCTTTCCAATCTATCAGCCTTAGTTCTGGGTGGCTCAGTTCATTAAGCCACCAACTCTTGATTTCAGCTCAGGTCATAATCTCAGAGTCCTGGGATGGATCCCAGCAAAAGGCTCCCCACTCAGCAGGGAGTCTGCCTCAGGATTCTCTCTCCCTCTGCCCTTCCCTGACTCATGCTTCTCTCTCTCCCCCTAAAAAAAAAAATTAATTAAAAAATTTTAAAAATCAGCCTTAGTTCTGCCCTACAATAACATCTAGTTTCAAAATTTACACAGGTTCCTTATGAATCCTGAATCGCTTCTGGGCGGTAAGAATGTTGAAAAGATGGTCTGGAACAAAGCAATCTGGTGCTTCACTCGTCATACCCACTGAGATACCAGAGACACATGGAGGGTTCTCTCATAACAATCTCCACTTATTTCTACACTATGTTGGCTTCTGTCCCATTACTATACCGCTCTGTCAGTCACTAGTGGCTGGAACCAAATCCATTTAGTTTAATACCACATTTAATTAAATCTACTATCAACAGAACTTCAAGCAGTACTAATCTTGACCATGCCCCACTCAGGGGCCCAGACCTACTTAGCTTAAAAAGGGAAAAATAAAAATCTGATAAAACACCAGCCTACCTGAGGCAGCTTCCTCTTTAAACCTCTGTCTGTATGGACCTTTCTGCTTGCTCCAAGGCATTAATCTGTGTACAGCAGGATGTATTTGTGCTTACCCAGGCCCTGCATCAGTCCATAGGAAGACATCATCGGTAATTTTAGCCTCCAAAACAAACTCCAGACCTGTGAGTTCAAGTTGGCCTGAATGCCGCCTTCCAGGGCTATGGTGGTATCACTGGCATCAGCTAACAGGATCAGAAATAAATTTTTTTTCTTTTTTTTTTTTATTTCAAGTTTTTACTTAAATTCTAGTTAACATATATTATCTATTATCTATTAACTATTATCAGTTATCTATTAACATATAGTTAACATATATGGTAAAATTGGTTTCAGATATAGAATTTAGTGACTCATAAGATCAGAGATAGATTTCTTAACAGCTTTTTAATTGGATAACTCAAGTTTCAGAGGAAAGTTCCCCAACATGGGCATAAACGGCAAGTCAGTTATAGTCCCATAGAGCTCCCCAGAGTAACCAAGGTGTACTTTCAGTTAAGAGAGACCTGAGGGCTACATGATCCACAACTTCCTTAACTTCCTGGGAAGTGGGTCAATATTTGTGGAGGAAAGCACCATTATCAATTATTTTTACTTGTCCTAGAACATCACAGTGTAATCAAAGAATATGTACTCTCTGTGTAAAGGTTCTTTCACTCAGCATAATGTTTCTGAGATTCATCCATGTATTATGTTTAAGAGTAGCTTGTTACTTTTTATGGCTAATTAGCATTCTATTACAGGATTATACTTCAGTTTATCTAATTTCCTTTCATGGGCATCTGTTTTTTTTTCCTAGTTTCTGGTCATTATAAATACCAAAATGTTCATGGTAACTATAACATCTTTTCGTAAAAGTAAATTTTTATTTCTCCTGGGTAAAGGAGTAGAATTGCCAGGTCATAAGTAGGTATATTTAGTTTTAAAAATTGTCAGACTTTTCCCCAAAGTGGTTATATCATTTCTCTCCTACTAACTGTGTGTGAGTTTTGGTACTCCACACATCCTTACCAACATTTGGTATTGCCAGTCTTTTTATTTTGTAGCCATTCTGGTAGTTGTGTAAGAATACCTCATTAGAATTTTTGCTTATCCTAAAGCTGGTTTCTTTCAACCTTCATTGGAATGTTTAATGAATGTAGATAACAACACCCAAACTAATGGAAAAGTACTACTTAAATACATAAGCCCTTTCCCCAAACACCATAATCACACATGGTATTCAGAAAAGCAGGGTGAGATAAGAAACATCTGGAATCTGGGCAGAACAAGCTTTGTGTAGTAACTTGGAGATCTCTTGACATATAAAAACTGATTCCCAGGGGCGCCTGGGTGGCTCAGTCGTTAAGTGTCTGCCTTCGGCTCAGGTCATGATCCCAGGGTCCTGGGATCAAGCCCCACTTCGGGCTCCTTGCTTGGCAGGAAGCCTGCTTCTCCCTCTACCATTCCCTCTGCTTGTGTTCCCTCTCTAGCTGTGTTTCTTGCTGTCAAATAAATAAAATCTTAAAACAAACAAACAAACAAACAAAACTGATTCCCAGTTTCCTGATAAAGTTGTGGGGGAAAAAATCATCTAAAAACTATGTAAAACAATAAATAATTATACGGTGCCTGAGTGCCTCAGTTGGTTAAGCATCTGCCTTCAGCTCGGGTCATGATCTCAGGGTCCTGGGATGGAGTCCTGTGTAAGGCTCCCTGCTCTGTGGGGAGCCTGCTTCGCCCTCTGCCACCACCCTCACTCATGCTCACTCGTTCTCTCTCCAAAATAGATTAAAAAAAAATCTTTAAAAATAAATTAAAAAATAACTAGAGAATTACAGTTAACACATATTGTAGTATGAGGTAGGAGACCATGAGCTGTGACCTTACAAATTTTACTTAACTTTTTAAAGAATCTTTCATCATTTACAAAACTGGAAAATAAGCTCATTTATAGAGTGTGTTAGGCACGGTGTCAGGAACATAAAAAGAACCAACATTTCTAGAAAACTTACTATGTACTAGGTTAGCAAGTATACATGGATCATTTCATTCCTACCTCCCTACAAGCTCTATAAGCTTATGAGGCAAGTACTTTATTGTTCCCATTTTGAAAGGGCTTTGAAAGATCTTGTAACTCACCTCAGTTTTAAAGTAGCCAAACTCTGGAGACCAAATGTATTGGCTCCACAAAAAATAAGCTAAGTTTGTTCAATTGCCAGTTGCTATCTCCATTACCCATTTTTTTTTCCTTTCTAATACACATTTTAAAAAGCTAGAAAGAATTTTGAATTCAAATACTAGCTCTTTGGAAGAAAATCTAATTATATCTCTATAAATTATACATATTATATATATAATATACATATATATATAGATCTCCTAGGTATTAAAAATCTTATCTTTTCTGTCAACAAGAAGTTGTACATTGTTTTCCACTGCTCCTTAGTAACCAATACCACAAATTTTTGAGATAATGCAATCAAATAATATCAATCTTTGTGTTAAATGTCTAACAGTACCTTTGCCCTAATACGTCTGCCAAACACAAAGCAAAAAAAATACTGTAAGATGAATAATTGAAAAAAAAAAAGTACAGGTTGCCGAGGGCTTGACATAAGCTTGGCTCGTGGGCACCATGGCAGCCGAGGGGTCTCTATAATTCCATGAACTGCAAATGGGACAGTTTTAAGCCAGAAGGGCCTAGAGCTACTTCTTCCTTAACTGAGTTCCTCAGCCTTCCTTTTGAAAACACATATTAACAGACCATCAGGCTCCTTTCCCATGCTCATTATTACTAGACGAGAATGTCATTTTTACCAGAAGGTACTATCCACCATGTGCACTCATCTATGGAATTTCTCATTATATACCATAAAATTGATCACCAAACGGCACCTAAGAAAGTGAAACAAGGGGGGAAATGCACAATCCATTACAGTGCAAAGTCACCTAATCCCTTAAAAAGAATTGCCAGTTCATTGCTTGTTCTGTAATCCATCAACAAGGTCTCCAAACTATTTAAGCTCAGTCATGCACAAGTGATTACAGAAAGAGCCATACACTAAATAGGCTCTCATATTAAAAACGCTATTGGGAAGTTATGTTCCAACTATCTTCCTGCTTTTTGATGAGGAAAACACTCACACGAAACATCAATCAACAGCCTGAGCCAAATGAAAGAAAACTTGAAATAACCATTTATAAATAAATGAATCCAAGTGGCTGGAGATGAACAACTAACTTATTTAAAGTTCCAAGGTCTTTACATATGAGAGTCTGATCATGCTGTGGGCAATGATATGAAAGGATTCACAGACTGCATATTATCATAGAAATGAAGATGTCACTCCAAGGTTAACCCCTTTGAATTTATTGATGATAGGCTTTAATATACAAGGCTAAAGCACTTGAATGCCCTAATTGAGTCAGAGCCTTACAAATAAAAAACGTGATGAAACACTGAATAGGAAAAACTAATGAAATAAGGAGAGCAGCTGCTAAAAAATTGTGATCCTTGCCTTGCCTTTTGGGGAAAAAAAAATCACACTACTCAACATCAGAAACATCTCTCATTGAACTGAAGAGAGAGTTTGGAAAACATTCACTCGTCTATGATTGAAGCTTCATGTCAAAGCATATATTTAAAGACATTTTGGAAATATCTTCCAATTTAGCCTCCCTGGGATGAATCACAGGTGGTGTCCTCTAGGATGCCTTGCCTTCAAAGGTTCAACAGACTCATGCTCTAAGGTGAACAGGTAACACCTGCTTTGTTTCATTCACAGTGACTCTATTTCCCATCAAGCTCTTAACCCACTTCCCCAAAGGCCTCCATCAGGACTCCAGGTTGTGCTGCCATAATTCACATGGTCCAAATTATACCAAAGGAATAAGAAAGTAATACCTTCCAATGCTGAAACAAAGTGTCAATGTCTGGGGTTAGATGTAAAAGTCATTATTTAAAAATATATTCTATGATACAGATCTACATATATGCTGAGCAAATACCAGTTGTTCATCAATAAGACATTTCTAAAGAGTTTCATTGTGGAATTCTTGTATTGTGCAGAAGTTTTAGGTAACTCTACTTGCTGCCCCCAGTTTATTGGGCTCTCTCTACATTTTCCTTTTAAATAGGAAGATCAGATAAGAAATTAAGTTATTGCAGGAGGAATATATTTTATTAGCTGAAAGACTATTTGGGCTGCAAATGATGCCACTTGAGTCTGGACCCAGATTTGGGTTCGGATTCTGCTAGCTGTAGGAGTTCGGACAAGTCACCTAAACTTTATGGGTCTCAGGTTCCTCACCTAAAATAAGAATACTAACCTCCTTGGTTCATTGTAAAGATTAAATGAGATAATCATAAAGCAGAACAGTGGTTGGCACATAGAATACACTCAGTAAATCTTAGCTACTATTATTATCACCGTTAGCATTGTTACTTGGGAAAGGAAAAGGAAAGAAATTTTCATGGAAATCAAATCTGCCAGCCAAACAGTCCTTAAAAGACAGGAGAAATATGCCAAAAGGTTTCTGAGGCCATTTCTTGTCCTTCAAGACAAAGCAGAAACCTGAAAATAGTATCCATTACAATGGTTATCAAACTTTAATGTACAATAAAATCACCCCATGATCTGGTTAAAAATGCAGGTTCTGATTTAGTTAGTAGGTCTGGATGGAGCCTGAGATGCTGTATTTCTATTGAGCTCCTTGGTGATGCCAATACAGCTGGACCACACTTGGAGTAACATGATAAGGCAAGTTCTCTCCTCTGTCCTTTGCATATCATTGTACAACTGTCTTAATCCATTCAGGCCACAATCATAAAATGCCAGTCAGTGGCTTATAAACAATGGAAATTTATTTCTCACAGCTCTGAAGACTGAAAGTCCATGGCCAGGGTGCCAGCACGGTCAGGTGAGTGCCCTCTTCCAGGATGCCAACTTCTCCTTGTATCCTCACATGGCAAAAGGGTGATGGAGTCTTTTTTATAAAATAAGCACAAATCCCAGCAATGAGGGCTCCACCCTCATTACTTAATCACCTCCCAGAGGCCCCACTTACTAATACACCCCCTTTGAGTTAGGATTTCAAAACATCACTTTTGGGGGGAGGGGCAGAAGGTAGGGGAACACAAACTTTCTAAGCATACATAGAAACTATCCATTATATGTATGACAATGACAAAGCTACCTCACCTCTGCACCTCAGGTTCCCCAACTATAAACTGAAGACAGTAATATACCTAACTCTTAAAACTATAAGGAAAAAGTCAGTTATTCAATTAATATCTATCAAGTGCACAGGGTCAGAGGGAGAAGCAGACTCCTTGCTGAGCAAGGAGCCTGATGCAGGACTCGATTCCAGGACTCCAGGATCATGACCTGAGCTGAAGGCAGTTGCTTAACCAACTGAGCTACCCAGATACCCCTAAGGGATAAGGTGGCTGGGTTATGGACATTGGGGGAATGTGCTATGGTGAGTGCTGTGAATTGTGTAAGCCTGATGATTCACAGACCTGTACCCCTGGGGCCAATAATACATTATATGTTAATAATAAATAAATAAATAAATAAATAAATAAATAAATAAATAAATAAAAATGGGGCGCCTGGGTGGCTCAGTCATTAAGCGTCTGCCTCCGGCTCAGGTCATGATCCCAGGGTCCTGGATCGAGCCCCGCATCGGGCTCTCTGCTCGGCAGGAGGCCTGCTTCTCCGGCTACCATTCCCTCTGCTTGTGTTCCCTCTCTCGCTGTGTTTCTGTCAAATAAAATCTTTAAAAAAAATAAATAATAAAATAAAAAAATTAAATAAAATTAAATAAAATAAAAAATAAAACCTTAGCACATACAGTCTCATCAGGACAAAGATTTCATTAAACAGGAAACAGAGAAACTACTCATTATTCCAGGCTCCTAATGATACTGGATACAGTCATGGCATTTAACTGTGCTCATGACCAAACATTTAAGAGTTCAAAGTAGAATGAGACATTTTACAAATGCATAGTAACTCTTCAAAGGTTCAGGTGTACCACCAAGAAAGTCTCCAGACCGGGGCTCTACAGACAGAAATATCAAGTTATTCAAGTGTGATTGTTTATTTTTCTCTTCCCGAAACTCATGAAAGATTATTGCCCTTCACTATGTCATTGTAGAGTTACCTCTCTTTTTGGGCAGAAACCTTTGGGCGTTCTAGAGAACACAGTAAAGACAAAAATGTTCTGCTTTGCCTACATTTAGGAGATCATATTAAATGTATCCTGTACATCCCTCTCCAAAATTCTGGAAGACTCTCACACCTGTACAAGCTGTACATCATGGCTACAAAGGAAAGAAGGTATCCCATTAAGAGGTTTCATAATCGTCTTCATGTTTTAATCTTCCAATCTCATCTACCACAAAACTCAGACTATGACAAATAGGATGGACATTATCATGATACTAGTAAGAAACCATCCCCTTCTCTTTGAGTCTCTTGCAGCATCAAACACGCATGAACAAAGAGCAGTGTCTGGATAGATGAAAGCTTTGACATCTTGAAACCAACGATATTATTTCTCCCATTTCTGCCAAAAGACAACATGTCAGAATATGGGAAAGATAAAGACTAAATATTCTAAACCAGAAGAAAACAGTTTCTCTTTAAAAGAGATATTTGATAAAAGAGATGTTGATAAACTAGCCCAATTTAATATGGAAATAAAGGGTGAGAAAGAATAGTCTAATATGTAAAAACAAAACAATTCTACTCCACGCATATCTGACTTTAGAAACCTTGATATTTAAGAAATCAGTGCTGGGGGCACCTGGGTGGTGCAGTCAGTTAAGCATCTAACACTTTGCTTCCTCTCAGGTCATAATCTCAGGGTTGTGAGGTCAAGCCCCTGATGGGCTCCAAGCTCAGCATGGAGTTGGCTTATGATTCTCTTTCCCTCTCCCTCTGCTGTGCCCCAGTGCTCTTTTGCATGTTGTGCTCTCTCAAATAAATAAATCCTAAAAACAACAACAAAACCAGGTATGTGGGTGGCTGTCAGTTAAGCATCTGCCTTTGGCTCAGGTCATGATCCTAGGGTCCTAGGATTGAGCCTCCAATCAGGCTCCCTGCTCAGTGGGGAAACTGCTTCTACTCCTACCCCCCACTTGTGCTGTCTCCCTTTCTCTCATAAATAAAATCTTAAAACAAAAAACAGCGCTGCCAACTATACTCAATTTTTTTAACCTGAGCTGACTTATGCCCCACTAAACAGCTACTCAGTTTTTGTTCAATTGTTAGAAGTTCTTACTTTTTCTTATGGGATTTCAGTTTCCCTTATATTGAAACCAACAAAATTACTCTAAGAAATTAAAGTTTCTTTGTTTTATGTGTTTTGCTCAGGGATAAATGAATCCCAAGTACCTAAAGCACTGCCTGGCTCTAACAAAGAATGAATCCTATTTCTGTGTGTGGAAGTAGATTGATGAGCTTATAAATATTCAGGAGTTTGGAGATAAAGCACATGACATATTATGAACACAAGGATGCAACAGTATTTTAACTTTGGGCAAAATTGTCCTACAAGTGGCTCCAGGGCACATAGGTGCAAGTGATTTTTTTTTTTTTAACTGATAACGAGTACTACATTCAATTGTTCTCATCTTTCCTCCTGAGATGTTGGTTAGTATCATGTCATAGCATAGGAGTTCTGGAATGATAAGGGGTTTGAATTCTTGCTTTACCACTAACTATGCGAGCTTAAGCAAAATAATTACTCTTTAAGGCCCAATTTTCTCATTTGTGGTATAGAGATAACGGTAGTTCCTACGTTATAGGACTATCAATGAGGATTATACAAGATAATACAAGAGCTTTTAGTCCCTACACATAAAAACACTAAATGCACATTTGCTGTAATTAATATTAGCTCCCCAGGAACTAGTTTAGTTCCTGTTTAGGAACAGTTTAGTTTAGTTTAGTTTAGGAACAGTTTAGTTTAGTTTAGTTTAGTTTAGTTTAGTTTAGTTTAGTTTAGATGGACCCAAACATTTATTTGGGGTCTGTCTATATTTGGACACAAAAATAAGGAAAAGAGAAGGAAAAGATACCATCTTTTGAGGTTATTGATAATTACCTTTAAAGTAAGGCTATTTTTCAACAAACACAACTAAACATAAAATAGAGCACATAAACTACTCCCTGGTGCACAAGCATGAAGATTTTATAGGTGAAATTTTCCCACATGTAAAATAATTCATTTTAGACACAGTACAGTCAATATAACAATCATTACACAACACTGACAATTTTGAATGGTCTCACAAAATTTGTGCCTATATGGATTGTCAATTGTATTACCTTCAGGGTTTTATACTTGGCATATTTCACAGTCTTATTTCTAAGAGGTTCTCTGCCATACCTGGGATCTTCTCATAGCTGTTAATAATCTGTCTTTAATTTAAATTTAAATAACTGCTACCATTTCTGTTATTTCAGTATTTCATCCTACATTTTTTTATTCAGGCCAATAAATATATCAAATATGGAAACAAACTTTGATATAACTACCTTTAAATAGCAATGATTCTTGGGATAGTGTCTGCTAAACTAAATAAAGCCTGAACCGTTCCCCTGTGCAGCTAATCCTCTTCAGTTTCTTTCTAACCTCCCTCACAATCCTCTCAACTGGACACATTAAGGCTGTCTCGCTCCAGGAAGGGCAGCTGCTGCTACTACTACTTCTAAGGCATTTTCATTTACCAGGAACTAAACAAAGACTTTGTATGCAGTGCCTCATTTACTGTTGAAAGAGAATAAATATGTTATTTGGCTAAGAGCTACACTGTCAATAAGTACTGAAGATGGAATTTGAAATTAGAGTGAATGATTCAAAGACCATACTTTAAACCATCGTTATATAAAGACAATATTCCAAAACTTTTACCCAAAAAGTATCTAACTCTGTATAATTATCTAATTCTGTATATTCTAATTCTTTTACCCAAAAAGTATCTAATTCTATAAGTCAATATTTTACTCACTTATAGAATTTCTGTGTTTTTTTTTTTTTTTTAGAATTAGTCTAATGATTTATGTTCTTTATTTATAGGAAAAAAAGTAGTGTTCAATTATGTAATTTCCTGCTGGTTTTTCCCTCAGATCATTTCAACAAAATGCTATTTAGTCAACTTGAATGTATAAAATTGACATCCTTTACACAGCAACCTTGAATATCACTTTTGTTTTGGAACATTATGTAACAAAATTATAGCATGCCATTAAATGTTAAATATATAAATGGCAACAAATTCCGAATAAAATAAAACTTGACAAACACTGGAATTTATCAATACTACTGATTAAAGAAACAACTTTCACTATATTTTTACACTGTTTTTATTCTTGTTCTTACTACAGCTGACCCTTGAACAACATGGGTTTGAACTAGGTATGTCCACTCATACATGGTTTTTTAATAAATACAGAAAAGTATATAAATGTATTTTCTATTACAATTTTCTCAACATTTTCTTTTCTCTAGCTTATTTATTATAAGAACATAGTATATAATACATATAACATATAAAATATATATTAACCAACTGTTGTAAGATTTCCAATCAACAGTTGTCTATTAAGTTTTGAGGGAGTCCAAAACTATACACAGATTTTCAACTGTGCAGGGGGTCAGTACCACATCCCTGACATTGTTCAGGGGTCCGTTGTATTTCTTTTATTCTATAGCAGTAATTCTAAACATCTGGGATGATGACAAACTCTATTTAAATATCCGAGGAAGGCTACGGACATTCCCTTTAAAAATACACAGGAACAAACACACATGTGAATATATATATACAGTGTTTCATAAAATTTTAGGGAAGGTTTATCAGAATCCCTTTTCTAAGTTTTCAATGAGTTTGTATTGATAGAAACTGGTAATATCTAGATTTACTCTAGATGTATTCCAGTCGTCCATGAAGAAAACAAATGACACCTGGCTGTAGAGCTTAACAAGATAAAACCGTTCATTGTGAGAGATACCTGACTTGCAGGCAGGAAGGACAAGAATAAAGCCTTATCAACAAGCTTACTTCACCAAAGTCAAGGATCAAAAAAGTGAAACCACCATGTTACCCCTTGGAAGGTATAACTTCATTTTCTATATCCAAAGAGCTGGTTTCCAACTATGACTCCAGAACTGGACATATGAAAGATAATTTCAAACAAAATTGTTCTTATTTTCCCTGGGGAAGAAGATGAAGAAGGAAAGATTCTCCTGTATATGTGTTTCAATGACTAAATCTACATATCTGCAAAAATCCCTCTATCCTAATAACATTGATTCTCAGGGTTGTAAGAAAGATACCTACTCAACCGTAGGCTGATAGTCATTTTGTTTATGGAGAAACCAATACTCAAAGGTTTAAGCCCAAGATCACAACTATATTTCACAGAACTCCAATGCTGCCCCATTTCTCATTGGACCATAGCTTCAACAGTTGCTTATACCAAAGCTGTTACAATTAGAGAAAATATTTAAGAGGACCACCAGAAAAGGTGTGTTTAATCTTTTTGCCTCTCAGGCCTAAATTCACATTACTTCCAATTCTCTAAGTTATTTTCTATTAGCTTAATTTACTGAAAGGTGATTTGGGACAAAGAGATAATTAAATCACCTTCTTTCAACCTGGATTAGTTTAATCATGAGTCATAGAGCCTCATTATCACAGAAAAAAAAATTCTGAAAGTCAATGAACATTTAGATAATTTAAAAATAATTATATACTTAGAGTATATAAAGTTGATTATCTGACTAATGGCCATCAATAAGGAGCAAATTATTAGATTATGCATATGCTAACATTTCTTTTCCTGAAGTTCTATTTAACCTAAAGTTCTATTTAACTATTTCCATTGATTAATATTATTTCATCAGTGGGATATTTAAAAACCTAGCCATTAGCTTCAGAGGAAGCAGGAAAGTGGAGGGAAGCAGTCAAATGGAAACTAAATACAAAAGTGATTTCTCATGTAGACAAAGTATTTTAATGTACTAACAGAGACCAAAGAGCAGTAACCATCCACTAAATAAACAATTAGGCTTAAAATCTAACTCAGCACAGGTAAAATTTTCTCCAAATTTGGATAGATTTTGGCCTAGAGGGGTTTCTAATCAGTATTTATCAGCTCCAGAAATAACACTTTATTATGACCATTACTTATGTATATAGATAGATACATTTAAAATTCATAGTCATATTCTCACCAACATTTGCAAAAATACGTTGTTTATAAAACTGTATTATGCCTGAGGCAGCCTGTGTCACACCATTCCTGCCCACCAAATGTCAGTTGTTCTCCTGAAACTGGTTTCCAGATTGTCTTTACCACACTGTTTAAAGCTTTAGTCTTCTCAAACTACCTCAGCGGATCCTCACTTATCCTAGTTCGAGGTCTTCTACTTTTCTCCACATCATCCTGCTCACTCTAATCTTACCTTTTGCTCAAATCTTTCACTGGCTTCTTATTACCCAGTTAATTCTTGACATACACATGGTAGTTCTATTAGTTAGCCTTCTCAAAAACATTGTGGTGTGGGTGCTTCCTTTGTATTTCAAATACTGCTGGAAGTCTTTGTGAGAAAAAAGAGCCCATCCACGTCCCACAAAATTTAGGCAGATATGAGGGACAGTTCATAAAACTTTGCAAGTTTGGATATACTTAATTTGGGGGCGATGGCACATGGTGACTTTGACATAGATTTATGTAGAAGAGATTCCACTGGCTTCAAATGAAATTGAGATTGGGACCAGACGTATATAACCGAATCTGTTGCCAGTTGCATCAGCTGACCTGGAGACAGTGGTGAGAAACAGACCTCTGGAACTGGTAGTTTACTTCTGATCCTGGGCATCAAAAATACATTGATAACACCTCATGAGGAACTAAGTAATTCTTCTGCAATGCCCAACCCTCACCTTTACAGGTAGCCACCGTATCAAGACTATTGTGGGAACATTATCTTTAGTGTGTATATTCCATTCCAGAAATCTACTTCGTTCAAGGTGAACTTTTGAAAGGAAGTTGCACAAGTTCATACAGAAGGACACTGAACAATTCTACACCCCCCCACACACTGGGCCATCCTTACCTACACTTCATTCACGCTGTAAAATGTCAAAAAAATGATGCCAGTTCAAAAAACAAGTGGATCCAGACATCTTTCTTGCTCAATGCCTATCCTGCCACCACAAGCAGTATCACAGGATTCACTTCACATTTAATGCTGCTTGGATGAGATCAAACTCTTTGGAATGCCAGAGCCTTCTGAAAACATGGAAAGCCACAAAGCAGTGTCCTCTGGCAGTAAGAAGAACTATGAGAGGCTCCCCAGTTAAGACTAGAGAGAAGCTGGAACTTAGGACTAGAGCTTAGCATTCCAAAGGCAGAGGAATTTCCCAGCCACAAAAGACTGATTATAAAACTAGAGTAATTAGAGTAATTAGAGTAATTACCAAAAGTGGAAAAAAAAAATCTTACCATGTCAGGTGAAAACAAAGCTAGAAATTCTGAAAATACACAGAATAAAACCAAGAAGTAGAGGGGCACCTCAGTGGCTCAGTGGGTTGAGGCCTCTGCCTTCAGCTCAGGTCATGATCTCAGGGTCCTGGGATAGAGCCCCACATCAGGCTCTCTGCTCAGCAGGGTGCCTGCTTCCCCCTCTCTCTCTGCCTGCCTCTCTGCCTGCTTGTGATCTCTCTCTCTCTGTTAAATAAATAAAATCTTAAAAAAAAAAAAAAGCAGAAAACAAAATCAGAAAATTTACAGTAGAAACCTGATACCCCGGGGCAGTGAGTTGAGCCTTCAATTTTTAAGGGTAAGATCATCAGACCTCAAATGGCCTGGAACTTGAACCCTTGAGCAGTGACCTCAAGAGGACTATAAGAATCATACTCTTCTGGAAAGGATGGAGGTATAAGGCATGACCAACATAGGAATGGGTACTAATCCTGACAGCGAAGAGTATTAAATGTGCTAAGTGCTCATAGGAGCTGAATGGCACAAGATACCACATCCAGTCAGAAGGAAGGGGCACAAATGGGATAAAGGGAATAGAGAATGGGAAGTGAAGGTCACAGACTGATCTCCATATCCTCTAATGCCTCTAAAGTTTCATGAAAATAAAAATTTCTACTCTTTCACATGATTCCTATTCTGAGTGATTCCATCTACCCAGTTGTGATTACATACCACAGGCTGAAGACTCCCAAAATCTACATGTCAAGCCTTTTTTGTCTTCTAATTTATTTATCCAACTGCTATCCAACATCTCCAGCCATACTAGTTATTTCTCTCAGTCATATTAAACTAATTAGTATTTCTGCAACTGATCTCATCATTTTCACCCTGCCCATGTCTAAAGTCTCCTTAGTGTTAGTTTGGGTCCTCCAAGAAGCAGAAGCACCATAGGGATTAGAAATGTGAGAGCTTTACTGGAGACATCTGTGAAGAAGGGCTAGGTCTAGAGTAGGCAGGGAGACCCTTTAGACCACAGTATAGGTCTGACATTGTGAAAGGAGGTGATAGAGAAAGGATTGAACAGAAAAAAACTCCATACTGCAGTGCACTGCTCAAAGTCTTAGCCAAACAAATGGCAATTCCTTAAGCAAAAATTACCGATGGAAGAGTCCCACACTAGGCAGAAATGGCCCAGCTTCAACACTACCATGGTAACCGGGCATTGGATGCTAGGAGCTTAGGCATCCCTTGCTGCAGCCAATCCAAAGGTGTCACGGTTGGAGCTTTAAGTCACTACATACCCTGTAACAGGTTCTCTTAAAGGGAGATTGGGCTGATGCATCTCCCTTGCCTTCACACTCCTTTATTTTCTCTCTTAGCTCATGCTCCTGCCATGCTTCCAATTTACCCAAATTAGGAACCAGTAATCATTATCTCCTCTCCTACCTCCTAAATTCATTAGATTTGCTTTTTAAGCATTTCCCAAATCCATCTTCTCTTCTCCATCACCCACTACAACTGTCCCTGTTTAAATTCCCATCTTCTACTGCCTGCACTACTACAACAAATTATAACTCCTTTACTCATTTTATTCCCCACAAATCCACCCAACACGTAGATCTGCCAGATAAATCTATATACTTAACATAATCCTTTTATAACTCCCCATTTCCAAGATAAAAAATATTCACACACTTCTTACCAGGAGATATATATATATATATATTATCCTGAACTCTTACTGGAAGCATTAAAAAAATATATATATACATAATTCTCACAGCATTGGACCCTCTAGTATGGTCTCCAGTCTTCACAATCCAGAGACATTAAATATTAAACATCTCCATATCTTTGCTCTAGTTTTTCCTTCTGCCTAGTATTCCTCTCATATATCCCACTTCTAGGAACATTAGTTCTTCAAGATCCAGCTTGAGCATAACTTAATCTAGTAAGCTTTCCTTGACCACACTAGGTTATATGCATACTCTCTAGATTCCCATAAAACCCATGCATTTTCTACATTACAAGTATTTGCATCTCAAGGCTCTAAAAGACCAAGTTTCTTCAGGGCACTCACTCCCTGTGGAGCAAAAGCTTCAAAGTTTCTTATTCATCCATAAGTTCCCCACACTTAGAAAAGGACCAGTGTACAGAAGCCCAATATATATATGGTTAAACAATTTATGGGAAGAGAAACAGAAGGAAAGAAAATCTCCAAAAAACTATTGAATTGTTAACATTTCCAAATTTTTCTATCATATTAAACCAAATCTATTGAGTACTACAAATTTTCACCTGCTTTAATTATTTCAACAGCCTTGTATAGTTAGGTATTATATTTCCACTAGAAAATTGAGGCTCAGTGAAGTCGAATAAGGTTCTGATATTTAACCCAGTCACTTGATTCCAAAAGATCTTTGCCTTTTGCCCTCCTTCATTGTCCAATTTAATTCCAATGACTAAATTTGGGAGTATAGTTAATTCTATGGTATAGCCACGTCTAATTACACTCAAAGACACTATGTGCCATACTGGGAAAAGTAAGGGCTTTAAAATTAATCAGACTTGTATTTGCTATTTACTAGATACGATCATTGAGAAAATTATGTATACCTCATAATATTCAGTTGTTTTTCTAGGGAAAAAAAAGGTATACCAGTACCTATTTTACAGTAATTTTTTTTTAAGATTTTATTTATTTGACAGAGAAAGACATAGTGAGAGAGGGAACACAAGTAGGGGGAGTAGGAGAGGGAGAAAGCAGGCTTCCTACCAAGCAGGGGGCAGGATGCAGAGTGATTTCCAGGACACTGGAATCATGACCTGAGCCGAAGGCAGACGCTTAATGATTGAGCCACCCAGATGCCCCATGCAGGAATCTTTATAAGGACCATACAGAACTGATATATATCACCTAGTCTGATGCCTGGTGAAGATTAAGCATTTAATACTAAGTTGGCAATAGTGGAATGGATTATTTCATACACATATAGCAGGGCTATTAATAATCAGAGAAATGGCCCACCACATTATATTCCTGGTCCATCCCACTCTCAGTCATAGTAACAAAGGACTATAAACAGTAAGTCAAGAGACCAGATGGTAAATTCAAAAAGGGCTTTTGTAACCATCAATAGGTTAATCTTTGATGATTGATAAATAAAAATATAGTTAAAAACCATTGTCTGAAGATGCAGTCTTCTATAATCGAATAGGTGTAGTAGAGAACCCAAATAATTATAAACCATTTCATTTCTTTTCTATGTACCTCTCTCATGGGGAAAATAGCTTTTGAAAAAGGATCTACTTAAAAATTTGGTATTTGGAATTATCAAAAATACTGCAAAAATGGAAGAATCCTATTGGGTGCATTTGACTTACATAATAAATTAATCATCATTTCAACTGGGTTATCTACACATTTCCCAGTTCTTGGTGCTCTTACTTCTTGCAGCAGCCAGTCGTGCTGTGAAAATGTACAGTCTTTTAGCAATTCATGAAGATGGCTAACGGACTCAGAATTCTTGCCACACCCCATTTATTACCTTATTCATTGGTTCTGTTGCACAAAGCATTTGAAGACAACTCATACCTCATATTAATCCAAATCTTGACACCTTCAAAATAGTATTTTTAAAGTAATTTAAAAATCAACTTGAGGGCAAGTCTACACTGAAAAAGCAAGTCCAGACGTGCCCAATTATTCAGTGACTGTTCAACAGTGGAAAAGCAGGTTGGGGATACAGATAATTTGTGCAGGTACAGGAGCATTTGTTATGCTCTATCCTGTGGCAGAAAAAAAGTGGAGATCTGGATCTTTCTCTGAACATTTCTATCTTAACCTTTCCTGTCCTTTTGTTAAGTAAAAATAAATTATTTACATCTTTGTTAAAGCTTAAGAAGGTAAGTAAAGATACCTTGAGGATAGTTCATCTATTGTGGTTTTCCTGTTTATAAGATTTGTAAGATTATTTATCCTGAACTCTTACTGGAAGCATTAAAAAAAACAAAATTACCCTAAAAATTTCTGCCTATTTATATAAAAAAAATTGTCCATTTAAATAATTCATTCCATGTAAAAAAAAATGTTAAATATTGCTAAAGTGCTTGAGATGTGGTCAGAGAGTGTTCTCTGTGGCTCATTACAGACCAACTTATGCTATACGGAAAGGTTGGTAAAGAATGGTCAAAATGACAGGACTAAAGTGCTGCCAACGATTAAGAGTGGAGCAGTTTTGTTTATATATTTTGGTTGGTATCGATTGTTTTGGAGTTTGACCTGCTACTTTGCAATTGAATACTATCATTTCTAAGGGAGAACATTTTGTTCAAGAGAAAAGCTTATCTTTTGGTTGAAATTGATAGATATTCCCAACAGAGTGCTAAAAGGATTCCAGAAGTGACTGCCCAGTGAGCATCAAAAAGCTTGAGAACTAGCCACCTGCCCATTGATTAAATCACTTTTCTGCCATAGGTTGATTTATAGACACCAATTTCCAACCACTCTACAGAGCTATATCTGAATCAGGTGACTATACTCAAACTGTCCCCTGGGTAAATGCTATATTTCTGATCAGCTCATTCAACTCATTAGTTTCAGATTAAAGAGGTCTTCAGACTGAGGAAAAACACTGCCAAAAAATGTCACACTAGTCTGACAAAAGAAAGATCTGATTTGCTGGAATATATTTCCCTTTATTAATATCAAAGAGGGTTACACTTTCAAGATAAATTTTTTGTATAGGATAGATTTCAATAAAAACTGGGCACAGTAGTACATTTCCTAAAAAAATAATCACAGGCTAATAGAGTTATCAAATAAAAGCAAAGAAACTAGACACTTACCTCTGAATAAAATCTGTATTTATATGGTCTAATTATGGCAGTCATTTAGAGTAATAAAACTTACTACTGATTGTCACCACCAGTTTACTGAAAAGCAGGATTACAGGTATATTTTTCTGCTGAAAACTTTGATTTTAAAATTCTACAATGAAGGTTTAAAAAATATGTCCCTCATATGATAGAGTTATGTAAAGTCAAAACCACAATTTATCAAAGCATAAAAGTCCAAAGTGCCTTAACATAAGCAAGACCTTCAAACCATTCACTGAGGCATAATTATCTACTTCTAAAAACAGGCTTTATTATAGCTAGGCAGTAGCATAATATTTTGGTAGTTCTAAGAAGATATTTTATCCAAATAAGAATTAAGATTTTGGGGGCGCCTGGGTGGCTCAGTAGATTAAAGCCTCTGCCTTCAGCTCAGGTCATAATCTCAGGGTCCTGGGGTCAAGCCCCACATCAGGCTCTCTGCTCAGCGGGGAGCCTGCTTCCTCCTCTCTCTCTGCCTGCCTCTCTGCCTACTTGTGATCTTTCTCTCTCTCTCTCTCTCTGTCAAATAAATAAATAAATCTTAAAAATAAAAGAAAAAGAAAAAAAGAATTGAGATTTTTAATTAAAACAAAATTAAAGTAGCATTTGGGCCAGAAATAATAAGCATAATTTGGTGGTTTTTAAAATTTTAAAAGACAACAAATTTTAAAAGACAACAAAATTGTTGCCTTTTTATGTTATGGATGGCCAACACTTGCAAATGTATGTTTTCTTGGTACTCAGTTAAAAAAGACTGATTTCAATTTATCACTTGTTATGTTCCTTTTAAGAATGATAGTCATCGAGTCATTGTAATAAATTCAGATGATCATAAATTTCTCCCTGGAATTTTATTTCTTATATACTGTGGTTTACTTGGAAGCTATTGGTACTAACCAATATATCCCATTGTATAAAGAACTAACTACAGAACCCCAATTCCCAAGACTGAATTATTCAGTACATAATACATATTTACTAATAAATATACTTGGAAAGCTGCTTGAGACCAAAAGGACTTTTAATACCATGAAAAGGAATTAAACTATGTTGAGGCACAGAGAAGTATAATGTGGCCTGTATATAGACTTCTACATTCCATTTGAGATGTACAAAGTTTCACAAATGCTTTCCAAGTGTTTTCTGTAAGAGATCCCCTTCAACCCAAGAGAAACACTCGGAATGCTGAGAATGTAAAATCATACAACAGCAATATTCTTACACCATGTACCACGCAAACAGCATATAGGGACAGAGATACTACACACAGTACACTCCGTTAGTTTGGTGACTATAAAGTCAGAAGTTTGAGTAGGCATGATTAGCCAAACAACCGCAAAGGGTAAAAATGCCAATTGGTCTACTATGTCCCCTCTTTCTTTGGATTTGGGGATAGCTAATTCTGATTTGCTTTTTATCTAATTCAATCTCACCTGAAAAGTACCAAAAAAAAAAAAAAAATTCAACTGCATAAAGCACTATGATAGCGTCTTAGGAAAACTCAAAGAAATATCAAATATAAGGACACCTGTGGGCTCAGTCCGTTGAGAGGGTGACTCTTCAGCTCAGATCATGATCACAGGGTCCTGGGATCAAGGCCCACTTTAGGTTCTTTGCTCAGGAGGGAGTCTGCTTCAGGATTCTCTCTCCCTTTTCCTCTCCCTTTGCTGTTCCTCCACTCTCCAATCAATCAATCAATAAATCTTTAAAAAATTATATCAAATATACTCCCTGATTTCATAACAGAGAGATTTCACTTCCAGCTCCATTTCTGAGGGAAGGTTTCACGTGTGAGGAATTAGACATTTATTCTTTAAGAGTCAAGCCTCTCGACCAGTTCTCAAATGGCTGCACATTGGAATCATCTGGAGAGCTCCAAAACCTACTGAGGCCTGGGCCTTATGCCCAGAAATCCTAATTAATCTAAGGGGTTGGGGACTTTTAGAAGTTATTTGACTATTCAGACAACTTTAAAAACAATTGCTCTAGGTCCTTCATTTATTTCAGTGGTTCTCACCCAGGGATGATTTTATTTCCCCCTTCCCAGGGGAATATCTGGCAATCTCTAGAGACATTTTTATTGTTCACAACCATAATTGTTCACAATGCATCCATTGAGTAGAGGCCAGAAATTTTGGCAAACATCCTATAATGCACAAGACAGCCCCCCACAAAGAATTATCAGGTCGAAAATGTCAATAGTGCTATGGCTGAGAAACCCAATTTACTCATTCAAGAAATATGAGCCAAAGAACCAGATTCTGTGCAGAACAGTGCTAGGTTCTGGAAACTGAGAAATGAAGGACTCAGCCTCTGTCTTTCAGAACTATCATCCCAAGCAAGGGCAATGAAGCAAACCCCAAAGAACAGTACAGTGTGAGAACTGGGCCAGAGCTAATCACAAGGGAATATATGTAAAACAGAAGAAGTAACACCCACACTTACCAGGAGGGAGAAGGGAGGCTTCCATAAGAAGAGGGCACTCTCCATCAGCGTCAGTTGCTGGCAGTGGCTGATAGTGGTGGCTGGACTCAGATATTCTGGGTTCAAACTCAGACTTTACTACACAAACTAGCTGTGTCTTTGAATAAGCTTCAGAACCCTGCTGTACCTCAGTTTTCCTATCTGTAAAAATAAAAAAAAAAATAGTAATTATCTCAAAATGGGAATTGAATGAGTTACTACATGTAAAGAACTTAGAATCATGCCCAATATACAGTGTGTGCTTACTACTTTATCATCATTGTGGCCATTTTTGTTGAAGTATAGAAGTCAGTCACGTACCGAAGTTAATTCCAGGCAAAGGGAATATTGGGGGCAACAATCCAAGGAAGCAACGACATACCATTTTTAGAGAATTATGTAAAGTTCACTACTGTCAGGTGTAATGATTAAGTTGGGACTTAGCAAGTATCGAAGATGGAGATGTAGGCAAGTGTAGAGAACTAGAGGCAAAAATTCCAGTTTTTGTCCCTCCCTATATCCACACACTTTGCTATGTTCATTTGTTGTTCCTTTCTTTGAAAGTCTATTCCTCTACCTCTTGCATCTGGGCTAACTTTATGACTTACCTTGGCCAAGGTAAGCCAACAGAAGAAGCAGCTGGGACCAAGCCTAGGCCTCCCAAAGCCTATGAATTTCTACTCCCTCTTCTGGAATTCTGCTCAACAGCCAAAAAAACAGGCTCTGCCTAGCCTTCTGGAAAAGCAAACTCATGCCTGATCTACTCTATCACACTAGCCAAGAGCCACCCACTGGGTACCTGCCAGCTAACCACAGATGCCTGAGATCTAGGTGAGGTAAGCTAAGCCTGACCAAGATCAGCAAAACACCCGCAACTGACCTATAGACTAGTAAAGAATACATATTTGTTGTTTTAAGTAACTGGACTTTGGGGTTGTTATTGCAACATTCTTACAGCATAGAAACTAAAATATCTAGACGTAGAAATATCCAGATTATGGGACATCATTATATGCCATGGAATGGAGTTCAAATTTTTATTTTGAAGCCAATGAGGAATTGCTGAATGACAGTAGGAGACATCTAGGAAGAGTTTTAAGAAAGTATTCTGGCAGCAATGTGACAGAGGGATCAGAGTACGGCATACCTGGAGTGGCAACCGGAAATAAAAAGGATTTGATGTCAGAGTTGCCATTGCTTAGTCACTGCTAAATCACAGAATTAAGAGCTATGAAGAAGCTTAGTATTTAATAGAAAAAGATTTTTAAATTTATGATCTATTAAGTATAATATTAGTTATCCCCCTAAAAAAATTCTAGAAAGCTATTAAATTCTCTAAGACTAATTCATGCCCAATTAACCTTGCTTTCATTTTTGACAGAATTACTAAAACGGTGAAAGAGCTGACAACACACACATAATATATCTTAATTCAAGCAGAAGTCAGATTGACCATCTTTTGAAAATGGTAAGGAGATACTTCAGTGAATGGGATGATAACTTCTAACTTCCATCTCAACTCTACTTTTCTAGGGTTCTGTTGGAAAGAAGCAGTAAAGATTTGGAACTGCAGTGCACTCCTTTGTTCATAATTAGCCTACCAGCACTGCTGCCATCAAATTTAGAAGGAAATCTTTGGTCTCTGGAACAAGCAAGACATGAATTGATATGAAACCAACATAAAGCCTTGTATATACCCATACAGAAAAACTCTATGATTTATAGATAAAATGCCATTGACCATGTACCCTGGGGCAAATAATACATTATATGTTAATAAAAAATAATTAATTTTAAAAAAAAAATGCCATTGACCACATTAGTCAGACTACATGACTTCCAAGGTTCTTAGTCAACAAACCAGAATAGAAAACAGAACTAAGGTCATAAGTGATTTTTTTCTCCCCATTAAATACCTATGCCTGCCTCTTGTTTCAGTACTCTATACTTGGCCGTGAGATTCTTTTAGTTTTAGAAAATAACCACTAAGGCTTTACTTAAATTGTAATGAATGTTTTGTGAGTCCTTTCTATTCTCAGACAGATCTTTTTCCATTCCATCTCTATTTCACCATGCACCCAGGCCAATGCTCACTTTAATCTTAGATTTTTTTCCCCTTCTGCTTATAAGTTTCTCCTGCCTTTCTGCCACTCAAGCTTGCTCAAAATGTGAATCTCCTCCTTTTCCTATCCAATTCCCAAACCTAGCATTCAAAGTCAGTTTCTACATGGAACACAAACCTTAGCCATCTGAGTGCTTTTAAAATTTCAGTATGCAATCAGAAATAATTTCTCTACACATTTGGTCTGTTTCAATGCTTCCAAAATGACTATAATAAATCTGTGAATCATGTCTAGAACAACTTTTTTTTTTCCAGACCACAATTTCTTCTATTACTTTCAAAGTCTTGGATAATTTACCACCCATCCCCTTCAAAGTACCTGCATTTCTCATGGTAGCAAGCGATACAAATGATACAAGCAATACAGCACACATTTTTTTCCCCACGAGGAATGGGCTCCCTTTATGTAGCTTCTCATGGTTTAATCTTTTTTAAAGGGTGGAGGTCTTTTCATTTCCTTCTCAAAGGGGATAAATTTTAAAATTCAGATTTCATTGTCTTCAAAGTGTTCACTACTATGAATTCTTGCTCTCCATTTTAGAGCCTACAGAGTAGTTAAAAATAAAACATAAGTTTGCAAGACCCAGAAATATTCCTTAAGTTAGAAATACAGCAATTGACCTTATTCACAATTATGTAAGATCATGAAGTTGATAGATAGGGACCTAGAATGTTAAGAATATAGCTTCGTGCCTGCCTTTGCTTTTTAAGTTTAATTTTTGTTATGAAAGTAATAAATGTTGTTCTAGATTCACAGTACAGAGAAAAGACAGGGAGGGGAAAAAAAAAAGATCAAAAAAAGAATAACAAGATGTCAGCAGAGTAGGAGGATCCTAGGCTTGTCTCCTCCCACAAACACAAGTAGACACCTATTAAATCATCCTTAAATATCCTAGAAATAGACCTGAAGACAAACATTACAAACTCCACCACTAAAGGGAGAGAAGAGGCCACATAAAAGGAAGGTAGGGATTGGGGAGACATAGTTCAGGGGAGAAACAGATCATGGGTACTGCAGAGAAGAGGGAGCCATGGTCATGGAGAATGGGGATAGAGGGAGAGAAAAAAGAGATGGAGAGACAGACAGAAGTATCAGGCAATGCACAAGAAAGGTGTTTCCCCAAAGCCACTTGCTTGGAAAACAAGAGGGGCTGAATTTCATGAATTCTCTCTCTTTTTTTTAAGATTTTATTTATTTATTTGACAGAGAGGAGAGATATCACAAGTAGGGGAGGCAGGCAGGCAGAGAGAGGGGGAAGCAGGCTCCCTGCTGAGCAGAGAGCCCGATGTGGGGCTCAATCCCAGGACCCTGAGATCACAACCTGAGCCAAAGGCAGAGGCTTTAACCCACTGAGCCACCCAGGCGCCCCCGAATTTCATGAATTCTCTTAACCAGCAGGGCATAAAGCCTATAGTTTAAAGGTCAGTGGGCTTGGCTGGGATAGAGCCTGAGGGCACTGCCCTGCCAGCAGAGAAGACAAGCAAACAACCTTGGGGCAGACAGAGTGGAAACAGCAACCAAAGAACACCTGGGACACACAGCGAGAGACAGACAGCATCCCTGGGAGGCAAAGCAGGATAAACAGTAATTGGAATATGTTCCCTCTATTCTGTTATTTGTAAGATTTTGATAAAGATGGTCTTGTTTTTTTTTAACCATAGAATTTACAAGAAACCATGTGGTATTAGGCTTTTCTGTGCTGGGAAATTTCTGATTCCTAATTCAACTTTCATTCTTATTATTGGTCTAAGATTTCCTACATCTTGGATTCAAGATCCATGAGGCAATCTTGATACCTTGCGCATTTTCATGGATTATCTGGGTTTTTTTCCTAAATCATCTGATTTGTTAGTATATAATTGTTTATAGTAATCATACCGCACTATGGATTTCTGGCTTATCTGTTGTATTGTTTTTCTCTCCCATTTCTCACTTTGTTTTTAGAATTTTTTCCTTAATGTAGTTAAAACATTACTAATTTTATTTTTGGGAAAACGGGTCATTACTTTCAATGTTACTGCTTATTCTGGTCTCTATTTCTAATTTTTCTTTGTTATTTCCTTCCTCTCCTAAATTTCAGCTATGTTTCTTCTTCTTCTAGTTCCTTGTGCTGTAATATTAAAAAAAAAAAAAAAAAAAAGGTCAAGGGTGCCTGGGTGGCTCAGCGGGGTTAGCATCTGCTTTTGGCTTAGGTCATGATCCCAGGGGATCAAGTCCCATATTGGGCTCCCTGCTCAGCAAGTAGTCTGCTTGTTCCTCTCTCTTCCCCTCCCCCTGCTTGTGCTCCCTAATAAAATCTTAAAAAAAAAAAGTTCAAATAAACAACTTAATACAAGCATTTTATCACAAATATCACTCTAAGATCTGCTTTTGGTGCATCCCATATTGTTTCTTTTGTTTTGAGACATTTTAATTTGCCATTTGAGTTCTGATTTGGCCTACTGCTTGTACAGTAGTGTTTAATATTTACATATTAAATACTTAATATTTACATTGTAGATTTTCCACCTTTGCTTTATTGTTGATTTTTAGTTTTGTGCCACTGTGGCTGGAAAATCTACTTGGTAGGATTTTAGTCTTCTTAAGGTTTGTAATATTTGTTATGTCTCTTTTTATGTGTTTATGTGATCTAACCAGAGGATTCTTCTGTGTGTATTTGAAAATGTGTATTCTATTTTTCTTGGATGGAATCTTTTAGATATCTTTTAGAGCCGTGTATTCTTAAGTATGCTTCAAATAAAAAATGTTCTTGTTAAAAAATAACTTTAGAGGTGCCTGGGTGGCTCAGATGGTTGAGCAGCTGCCTTCAGCCCAGGTCATGATTTCGGGGTCCTGGGATTGAGCCCCACAACAGGCTCCCTACTCAGCAGAGTCTGCTTCTCCCTCTTCCTCGTTTACCCAACCCCCCCTCAAAATCTAAAAAATAATTTCAACTGAGGGTACTTGTTTAAAATAAAGTATCACAGGGGAGGTTGGGGAAATGGGTGAATCAGGTGAAGGTGATTAAGAGTGCACTCATGATGAGCACTGAGTACTGATGTATAAAATTCTTGAATTACTATATTGTACATCTGAAACTAATATAACACTGTATGTTAACCATACTGGAATTAAAATAACTTGATCTTTAAAAAGTCTAATGGCAACTGCTAACACGACTGCAGTTGACCCTTGAACAATCCAGGGTTAGGGATGCCAACCTCTGTACAGTCTGCATATAACTTGACTCCCCAAAAATGAATACTATAGCCTACTGTTGACCAGAAGCCTTACTGATAATAGTCAATTAACCCATATTTTGTATGTTACATTGTTTATTATATGTTGTATTCTAATAATAAAGCAAGCTAGAGAAACAATGTACACAAAAGTGTAAGAGAAAATACATTAACAATATAGTTAAAAAAAAAAGAAAAAAGTCCATGTGTAGGTAGTACACCTGGCAGTCCCCCGGACCAATCTCTTCCTTCAACTGTGTGTGAATGCAACAGACCCGGGGATACCCCTTCCTCTAGCCTCCAACCACCCTCTAACCTCTTTCTGGTCACAACTCTGGGAACCATCTTCCAGCTATCCTCTGCCTCTGGGACCAGCCAGTACCACTTTTTCAGCTTAGCTCCTTCTGCCAAATCAACCATAAGCTCCCCAATTAGTTAGAATTATTCCACCTAGGTAGACACCATCAACCACCTGGTCACGGTATACATCTATAGGCCTCCTACACTGACCTCTGTGACTCCTACTTCCACTGCGATGTTGTGGCTCCTGCGGACACAGACCACTTCTTCCAGGAGCTGGCCAAGGAGAAGCTGAGAGTACCAGACCAAACAATGCTGTGGCCATGCTCTCTTCCAGGACTTACAGAAGCTATCCCAAGATGATTGGGGCAAAACCCCGGACCCATGGAAGCCACCACGGTCCCGAGAAGAACCGGAACCAGTCCCCCTTTTTGATTTGCATATCCTGGGTTCTGCCTGTTAAGACTCCCATCTCTGACCTGCTAGGGGAGGAGGCAAAACTTGTCAAGGCAGCCACCTGACTAACCTTCCCAGGCTAGCTGACCCCCCAGGTTGGGCTGAACAAGTATCTCTTCTAAAGGCACATCCTCAAGCACAATTAGGAGCCGCCAGAACCCAGCAGCCATCGAGGGGCTTCCTCTGGTGCCCCCTGGTGTCAGGGCTTCTCTGCCTAAATTTGCCTACAGCTGCCAGGCAGCTTTTATAACTACCCTGGAGCCCTTACCCAAAGGAAAACAATAAAGTGGTGTTTTGTTTGGTTTTTGGGGATTTTTTTTGCAGGATAGGCATGTGTAGGTGCAGTTCAAACCTGTGGTCAAGAGTCAACTAATTTTTTTCTACTCTTTTTCAATATGTACATTTACATAATTGTGCTATATATCCAGGTCTAGAAACTCTTTACTAAGAAGTATAGCAAAAGTATTACACGATTCTGAGTATGACTTTATTATAATATTATTTACAGTGTTCTAGGTTTTGTGCTAAGAGATTCACATAAGTGGTTAACTGGATCATAACATTTTAAGGTAATCATCCTAATTTTTAAAAATTTAAGGTAATTACCCTAATTTTATAAATAGAGAAACTATGGCATCCTGTTTCTAAAACATTTTGTAGAAGAATTAGTGTGCTTATTAGAGATACAAATCAACATACCTCTCTTCCAAACCTTCTAAATCAAAATCTCAAAATGGTCAAATTCAGTCAGCACCCCAAATGATTTTTCTGCTCTACTGAAAAGTGAGCACTACTGCCTCTTTGTAATACTGCTAGATGTGCGTCATCCAGCTACAACCAGTAACCTATTTATATCATTTGTTTTCTCAAGTCACTTACTTTGAACCATGCATACAGGTATTAGAGCAAGTCTTACGCAGGATTAATTTAGGGAGATTTTCTAAAGGTGGCCAAGAGGGGAGAAAATGAATTAGTTTACTGCTTCCACCTGAGGTACTTATGAGGCAGTGAAAGCATACTGCATTCCTCCTATTACAGACTCTATTATAATGTCCTTCCTTTATCCCAGCTTCCAAAACAATTTCAAGTTCAGCTGGCTTCCACCTAAGTGATTTAACTTTTTCTAGTTGGTTCCGCTGCCTGTTTTATTTTCATCCTGAGACTTCTCATCAGTCCTTTCACTCACACCTGAATTTCTCCAAAGCGAAGTTACTTTCAGAGGTTTAGTAGTTCATGTTTCTGTCCAAACAACCTGTTCTTTCTGGAGGTTCCGCCACACCCACACACAGAGCATACCCCAGTACCTGCTACATTGTCCATACATTGTAGAGGGGAAGTCTATATGTCTGAAAGTGATTCTATTTTGTAATACACATAATCTGAAAGGAGATGGCACACTTAGTTTAACACCCAGAGTAAATTAGATGTTCTAATAGATCAAATTCAGACTAATGCCCTATAAATCTCATGATAAAATTGAGGCACTGATTTCAGCTCAGTTTGGAGGTTATTGCCAGTCTGATTTACCAGAACACAGCAGGCTATTTCAGCTCCTTAGTTTTTCCTTTTTTTCTGTAGGGTTAGGCATGTAATTTCCAAAGACACAATCCAAGCCTTGTGATACAGTGTGTCAATGCTGCCAGTCAACTCAAAAGTAGTGGAGTCATTCACCAAATCTGTGGTAACTATCTTCTGAAATGCTCATCAGGGCCACAATGCTATTACTAAATATGTGGAAAACACAGCACTTTAAGTCACAAATTTTAGATCTTCTCCTCCATCATGATTCATAATTTTGAGACATCTCTCACTTGAATGAAAAACTTAGTCAAAAAAATATTTTTTAAGGATTTTACTTATTCGTGTGTTTGTTTATTTACTTGAGCGAGACAGAGACAGAGCTTGATCAAGGGGAAAGAGGCACAGGGAGACAGAGAAGCAGACCCCCTGCTAAGCAGGAAGCCCAATGAGGGACTCAAGGGGATCATGACCTGAGCCACCGGGCTCATGAGCTGATCCTGAGACAGACGTTTAACTGACTGAGCCACTCAGGCACCCCTCAAAAACTATTTCTAAGGAAAGTACTAAGTAATTTATTTTCTGAGCTCCCAAATGGGTATAAAAGTCCATTGTCCCTCTTTACTATTAAGAAGCTTGAGGACAACCTGATTCTCATTTCTTCGTACAGATTTCTTAACAGTTCTAATAGCAAGTCTACTAGGAGTTCATTTAAGTAATGCTGAATAAATAGAAGATTTACTATTACTTCTCATTATGTTAAAGTTTCTAAATTAAATGGCTTAATGGCTACTTGGTTTATCAATTTGACATTTTCATCAAAATCTGCAATTTATGATCTAAGTTTGATAAAATAATTTATTCTATAATACATATTTATCAATCCAAGGAGAGGTAATTGACTATAAGGTGAACTTCTAATTCCTGCTGAGAAAAATCTAAGTAATAAATGCCCTTACAAATATTGTCAGTCTTGATATATATAGTTATGAGCTTGGCAGTAA
Organism: Procyon lotor; assembly: GCA_028646535.1. Taxonomy (NCBI): domain Eukaryota; kingdom Metazoa; phylum Chordata; class Mammalia; order Carnivora; family Procyonidae; genus Procyon; species Procyon lotor. Next base: position 71,776,665 of record CM053609.1, on the reverse strand, counting down.
AACAAATTAGCAGAGTCTCTCAGTTCACATCTGCTAACAAGGAGTTTATAGTTCTCAATTTATTTTGCTTTCAAAAAGGAATAACTTATGAGAGACTATATTTACATCCCTATAATTCTTACTTGTGATCATTTTCTCTGGTACTTAGAGTTATATAGTATAGAGTAGTTCAGGACATTCTTTAGAGCTAAAGACAAAACCAGATAACCACTTCAGTATCCAAACAGTAATTTAATGTCCTAGATTTTTACTGGAATAAAATAAATGTTCTTCACAACAAATAGGTAAACTGATGATAATAAGTAGTTTAAGTTTGACATTTTACGACAGTCTATCTTTAGTGAATGAAGGCAGCATTTTTGAACTTCACTTTGGAAAAAAAAACACCTAGTTTTGTGAGCCAGGCAATGCTAAGTAACAAGATAACCATAGCATACTTTACAGTGGTAAAATATTTAGGGAACACCAAATGCTATATCCCACACTCAGAATATTAGATTATTGGGCTCTGAAATGTATTATAATACTAAATAAAACTTACTGAACTCAGTATTTCCTAAACTCATAAATAGAAACACCTTGTCACATATTCAGTAATAACCTGAGGGAAATTATTCCATGAAATACTCCTTTAAAAAATCTGACTTAAAGGTTATACTAATTGGCACACCCATGCTGGACAATTGGGGAGAGGGAGTTTAACAAAGGAACCAATTACAAAGGTGTGGATAAGACTAAGGAAATACGAGATGCTGTATTTTGACCATCTAGCAACATCATGAGATAATTACCACCACCAATAGGCCTGAAGGACAGTGGAAAGCAGTAGAGACTAGAACCCAGGATAGACTGCTATCATGTGGAGCTGTGGCCTTTGGTAGAGAGACCTAACCAACCCAATAAGATACAGCAGAAAGGAAGCTAGGGGAATAAATACCCAGATCCACTCTTTTCTCACTCTGTGATAATCTATCCTTGGTCCCCTGGGCCAAACTCAACCAAAGTCAGAGAGTAAAGGACCACATTAATTCTGTCCATAAAGTTCAGCTTTCTTGGACACATAGCAGGTTATAAAAGGGTAAATAACAGATCTGAATGGGCAAATACCCAGCATAGTAATACTACATCTGAAGTCTATTTAGTACATTTTCTCTTCCAAGTACAGCATAATAGTTTATGCATTTTTTTCAAAGATTATTTTGTTGAAATATTTGCCTATCAATATTTACTAAGCTTCTACTACAATAGTAAACAATGACAAAGGAGCTGACAGCCAAGAAGACATGGGAGAAATATAACTATGTAAACTGAAATGCAATTTAATTAGGGCTATAATAGAAGTATGACTAAATAGCTGTTAAGTTTACAGGGGGGAAAAGTAACTAACTCTGCCTAAGAAAGCCAAAAAGACACTAGAAAGAAAGTGATAATTGTTCGAACAGAGTCAAGAAGCATGAATAGATTTTCCAGGCAGTGTGGCTGGGAAAGTCGGGAGTGCATTTCTAACATAAGGGACACTTGGTAAAGGAAGTGAGGTATGAAAAGGCAGGCATATTCTGTGCAGGGTTTGGTAAGAAGTTCTGAATTGCTGATTATGCAAGGCATGCTCCAGATTTCAGGGAGGTAAAAATGGAAGTACTGATGAAGTACTCGTCATAATTCTAGGCTTCTGGAATTTGTTCTATACTTAAGAATCGTTTTCACTGTCCTTTAAGTAAGAAATTAGAGTTTAGTAGCCGTGTGGACTACAGATGGGGTAATAGTGACTCTGAGCCCCAACTCAAATCTGTATTTACTTATTCCATCCTTCTAAGGCTATGGGTTGCTCCCGTACTACAGAGAACAGCCTTTTTGTTTTCGATGATGATTGCAATATGATCAGTGCAATGTAATTTTAGGATGTGCTATCTGAAATTGTGGTTGTTCAAACAGTATAAGAGAGCCTGTTAGAGAAGAACAGCCCAAACTGTTCTGCTGGCAGGCTCACTTTCTGATACATATCACTATGGTTGTGCTAGATAATAACTGGCAAGAGCAAACCTTACAAATTTGGCCCTCTATGGTTCACACAAGTCCTGAGTGCCAATTTTCATAGAAACTTAAATTAATCCTTCCTCCACTGCCTTGTCCAATTAACTGTTCTCCAATTAACTTCAAAACAAAATAAGATTTCCAATAAAAGACTTCAGGGCACAACCTAACTTTGGGTGGCATTTACAAATTACTTCCCCTTCCCTGCCTGATTATTATCAGATCAAACCGTGAATGAGCCATTCTGAATTGTTGAATGTAATGAACCAAAGAAATAGAAATGTGCCTGTGGGGATAAAAGTTCATTCTCCTGAGGTCTTTCTCTATTTCTATCCTGTGTGATGTTTCTCAGATCAATGCTTAACAGAATATCTCAAAAACAGTAGCAAGTACTTTAGTCCATTGTCTGAAATATATTTTTTCCTCAGGTTCCTGTTCATCTCTGTGTTGGCCACCAAACAGACTGACATCTGAGGGCACCAATACATAATGTTTTTTGATAATCAATATTCAAGAAATGTATTAACAGAGAATTCTTGACACGTAAAGGCTGGGTTTTTTTTGCCTAAACCAAACCTCCTCCAAATCCCCATTTCTACCCGCATCCCAATAGTAAAATCATTTTCTTCATTCTTGGCCTATTCTCCTAGCCCATCCACCCGTTCTCTAGCTTGTGAGCCTTTATGTTTACCTCAGAGCACTTAGCGTATCAATACAATACTTATTTACCCACATTTCTCACTCCCTTCTTAGACTGTGACTTCTTAATCTCAGGAACTCTTTCGAATATACCCTTATAACCCCAGAAAGCAGTAAATGAGTATATGATAAATCGAAGGGACCTTGACCATAAATAGCAACCACTGAAATAATATGCAACTTATTTTTCTAGTCCTAACCATACTGACAAATTCTTACCCCAAGAAATCAATCAAGAGTAGCACCACTGAAAGAGAACTGGAGTATGAGGCTGAGTTGCTCTAAATCATAATGATTCAGAGATTGGAAGGATAGTTCACCTTGACTCCAAACTACTATTGTGCATATTGGACCCCAAATTCTCCTCCAAACAGACTTTTAACCTGCCATCCATTTCAACTGTGGTTCTCATTTTGGCTGACACATCTCCTTGAACTTAAGAAGTACCTGTATAACCCTAAAACTAAAAGATCTTTACTTATTTTTAAAAGTTACAACCACCAGTTGGAAGTAAACCAACTATAGTAAAAACATCTGAACAAAATACAAAAAGTCAATTACCTAAAAACTCTGAAAAGTAGTAAGTAGACTGAAAAGGATAGTCATAACTTGAAGTGACTAGTACAGTAGTTTCCTGGAGTCCTCCTCCACCCCTGCCACCCCCTTCACCCGTTACAGATTGAATTGTGTCCCTCCAAAAAATATTTTGGGTTCCTAAACCCTAGTACTTAAATGTGACTTTATTTGGATATAGTGTCCTTTCAGAGATGATCAAGTTAAAATGAGGTCATTAGGGTGGTACCTAATACAACAGGACTGATATCCTTATAAAAGGAGAAAATTTGACCACAGAGACATGCACACAGGAAGAATGCCACATGAAGATTAGAATTATATTGCCACAACCAAGAAGCAACCAGAGGCTAGGAGAGAGGCCTGGAACAGGTCCCTCCCTAGTGCCAGAGGGCTTATGGACCTGACAACACCTTGATCTCAGAGTTCTAGCCTTCAGAGTTTGGAGACATATTTCTATTGTTGAAATTACTCACTTCATGGCAATCTGTTGTGGCAGCTCTACATACTTAATATACCATCTTTTCTCTCCCGACTTTGACCTGAAGATGACTCCAATTATGGAACTATTCAGTGGGCACAGACAGCAAGAATCTCAAAGAGAATCCCTCTCAGTACATTCCTCAACATCATCAAGGCCATCTATGAAAAACCCACAGCGAATATCATCCTCAGTGGGGAAAAGCTCTCAGCATTTACCCTGAGATCAGGAACACGGCAGGGATGCCCACTATCTCCACTGCTATTCAACAT
>CM053609.1:71750475-71772109 GCA_028646535.1 Procyon lotor | reverse complement strand
TGTGAAATGTGTAAGCGTGACGATTCACAGACATGTACCCTGGGGCAAATAATACATTATATGTTGTTAAAAATTAAAAAAAAAAAAAAAAGTTGAAAATTCAAAAAAAAAAAAAAAGAGAGAGAGAATCCCTCTCTTTCTAGAAAGAGAACAAGGAAAAGTGGATCCTAGAAGACAAAGAGTATGTGTGTGTGTTGGCGGTGGGGGGGGGCGGTCCTGTCAAGTAAAGAGATGGAAAAGGGAATTCTCTAATTCTATGATCCAGCACAAGTTCTAGGCTCAACCCTGTGTGCATATGTCACATGCACAATACAAACCCAGTTCACTACAAAGGTTATAAGAGCTGGATAATAATACAAAACATGATCCACTTGCTAAAACAAGCCCTGAGTGGCACACACAGAATTTAGTCAAAGCAACATAGTAAAGTATTTGAAAACTAAACTGATATTAGATATCCCACCCACAGAAAGGGAGATAAAATGAACGGTCTAAACTTACCCAGGTTGTAGGTTGATTACTACAAAATTCAAGATGGTTGTGGTGAGGAGGTAGAACTCAATATTATCTAGAGAACAAAGGAACACATGATATGGCATTCAAAATATCATAAAAAAAGTCATTCATCATATAAATATAACACAATTTGATCAACTCTCATTGGAAAAGACAGTCAAGTAATTACAATCCTATGATGACCTAGATGTTGAAATCATCAATCCAATACTTTAAAAGCATCCATTATAACTATGTCCATGAAATGTTAGTAAGAAATTTAGAACTGGACACATGCATGAAAAGTAACAAATGCTAAATATCTGGACAATAGTCTTCAGTTCTTTAAAAGATGCTTTTTTGATAAAAACAAAATGAACATTTCCTGGTGGGACTGTTCAATGTCTGTAACAGTATACATTATATGCATGTGACAACTCTAATACAGGGAGAAGGAGAAAGGAGCCCATGTGATTACAAGCTTCTACAATTTAAATATTAACTCGGTATAGTCTAAAAGGTTAGTTGTATTTTATTTCCTAGCATAACTGATCAAAAATATGAAGCAATTAAAAAAAATATGAAGCAATATAGCGAAAAGTAGATAAGAGTGCTATACTGAAAAATATGAAAATAATGCAAAAGAAGGGGGAAAAGAAGAACAGGAAAATCTAAAAGGGAGAAATATTAAAATTATGTTTCTAATGTCCAGCCATATCACTAATTACATTAAATAGAAATGGTCTAAACATACCAATTAAAAGATAGTGTTGGACTGGATTAAAAACATATCCATTCCACAAGAAACCCACTTTAAATATGATCCTGATGGATTAAAAGTAAAAGGAGGGAAAATGCAGCACTAGATAAAACCTGAAATGCTTATAGTAATAAAAATAGAGTCCAATAAAAAACAGACTTGGTAAAAAAGTCCATTCACAAAGATATAAGACAAAGGTATAATGAGCTCAAATGTGTATTATCTAAAAATGAGCTTCAAGATACATTTTAAAAAATGGGTAGAGGTAATAGACGAAATAAACACACAAATATATGTAGAGAATCCAACAATCCTCTCTCAATGAGTACAGCAAAAAGGAATAAAAGCAGTAAGGATATAGAAGATTTTAGCAAAGCTATTCACCAACTTCACCCTAACTGACATTTTACAGAATGCTTCACCAAACAGCCAAATATACATTCTTTTTAAATAAAAAAGAATCATTCACCAAAATAGATCATAAAAAGCATAAGCCATAAAACAAATACTAACAAATTTGAAGAATTAAAAGCCTAAAAAAGTATGTTCTCTAATAACAGAATTAAACCGAAAATCTTCAAAATAACACAACACTTAAAATCCCAGCAGAAATCCCGGGTAACTTTTTCTGTTTTTTAAGATATTGACAAGAAAATTCAGAATTTTATACAGAAAGGGAAAACACTAGAAGAGCTAAAACTCTGTAAGAGAACACAGTTAGAGAACACATACTAATTTAAAATAACACAAGTCAAAGAGGAAATTTCAAATAAAAACTATTTTGAACTAAATGAAAACATGACATACTAAAATTAGTGGGATATAGCCAAATCAGTGCTTAGAAGAATATCTATAGCATATTTAATTTAAAAACCAACTGTAAAGTTACAATAATCAATAGTGTCATTGGCAAAAGGATACACAGTTCAGTGTAAAAGAATAATCTAGAAATTCACCCATACAAGTAAGAAAAATTGAGTTTTAACAGAAGCACAGTGGTAATAGGAAAAAAAATAAGCTTTTCAAAATATAAGGTGAGAATAAATCGATAAATGCATAAAACAAAAAATAAAACAAACTTCAACCCACCCCTTATATCATATACAAAACAACTCAAAATGCATCATAAACCAAAATTTAAAACCTACAACTCTGAAACTTCCAGAAAAACAGAGAAATTCTTTGTAATCTTGAGTTAGGTAAAGTGTTTTTAAAGACATTAAAATTATGATTCATAAGAGGAAAAAAATTTAACTTCATCCAAAACCTAAAGTTCTATTCTATGTAAGACACTGTCAAGGGAATGAAAAGGTAAGCCATGAAAGTGGGAGAAAATATTTGCAAATCACATCTAACAAAGACGTAGAGTAGAAGAACCTTTCAAATTCAGTAACAAGAAAAAAAAAAGTAAAATATTTGAATAAATACCTATCAAAGAAGAACTACAGATGGCAAATAAGTACATGAAAGAAGTTCAACATTGTTAGTCATTAAATAAAGGCAAATTAAAACAAGACAGGACTACACATCTACTAGAAAGATGAAATTAAAACAACAAAAACAAAATGTGAGAATGCTGAGCAACTGGAATACTCATACATTTCCAGTGAAAATTAAGTGGTACACTCACTTTAGAAAACAGTGTGCCAACTTCCTATGAAGTTAAAAATGTGTAACTTTATGACACAGTGATCACACTTCCAGGTATTTACCCAAAAGAATTTAAGACAGTGGTCACATCAAAACTCGTATGCAGAAATGTATCATAAATTTTTGGAACTTCACGTTTTCCTGATGCCTCAACATCTCCCAAAAACGCTGTGAGCACTCCACCCAGGCACCCAGGTGTACCAAGATGAGAAGGCTAGTCCTTGCTGCTACAAGTTCCCTTTCTTACCCTCCCCTGGCTATGACCTAGTGGCATTCAAGTGCACCAGTGAATTCCCTCATACCTTTTCTGGGAACTCCTCCCTGACTGCCTGATAAAGTCATTTGTCCACAAACTCTCTCAGCTCCCCACTTGCTTGGCTGAACCCATCCCCTAGAAGCTACTTCTGTATGGCCCTCCATTTCCCTCTACTAGGACCTAGGATTGTAAGACGACCTTAAATTTCACATATCTGAGTTTAATTTCTGTGACGATGTTGGAATGACCTTTAAAGGCCCCAGGAAGGGAACTTACTGCCCATTTACAACACAAAAAGTTCACAGCAACTTCCTTCATATTCAGTCAAAACGGGAAACAACTCTCTTATCTTTCAACTGATGAATGAAAATAGAAAATAAAAAGAAACAAATTGACACAACTGCATAAATAAATCTGCATAAATAAATTTGGACCCCACTCAAAGGATATTAAGCAAGGGAAGCCAGAATCAAAAAAACCTTATACCAGATGATTTCATTTATAGGACATTCTGGACAAGATAAAAATACACAGACACAATAGATGATTTGTTGCCAGGAGTTAGGGGCAGCATGAGGAAACAATTTGGGATAATAAGACTCTCCTGTATATTGTTGATAGCAGTTAAGGACACTGTCCATTTGTTATAATCCTCAGAACTGTACACCAAAAAGAACTCTATTGTGTTAGTTTAAAAAATATAAATTTTAAAAAGCATTTTAAAGTTAAGGTTTCCAGAGTCTTATGTTGCTCTTAGAAAATGAGTAAAGTATGGAACTATTAGGATAAACAATTGATCTCTATGAATATTTACAACCTGAGAACAAAAACATATTAAGACTCTTAAATAGGTTTTTCTACATTACATTTTGACAGAAAATAAAGTTGTGTGTGTGTGTGTGTGTGTGTGTGTGTGTGTGTGTATAAATACTACTCTTCCCTACCTTAACACCATTTGGTAAGACAGATGGCAAATTCTAGAACTGCAAAACTCTTGTGTTCTTATCCAAAGAACGTAAAAAGAACTACTGAGATATGGTGATCTGTAAAAAAAAAAAATATATATATATATATATATATACACATATATATAATATATATATATATTTGATCACTGAGATGACAAAAATATAGTTCTCCTATATATTTGGTTCCTCAGATGACAATAATCTAGTTTTCATATGTATTTGGTCTTAGCCCACAGTTTCTGGTTCATAGCTCCCCAAACCATGGAATTTCCTGTGATAAGAGCATAAAATTGTCTTTTGCTAGGTTTCCAAGCTGACTTTTGGACCCCACTCAAAGGAGAAATTGGTCACCAGGAGGACCCACAATGTGATTACAGAGGTGAAACTTTCAGCTCTAGCTCCACTCCCAGAGAGAGAAGATATGCTGGATTTAGTCAATCATGACTGTGTAAGGAAGCCTCCATAAAAAATAATTTTTTTCTTAATTTAGAATAGAAAGGAGGGGGTTCAGAGGGCTTCCATGTTGGTGAACACACACAGAAGTCCCAGGAGAGTGGTATACCTGGAGAGGGCATGAGAGAGAGCACCCCTTTCTCCATGCCTTGCCGCACATATTCCTTCATCTGGCTGTTGATTCATATCTCCCTATGTCCTTTAATAAACTGGTAAAGCTAAGTGTTTCCCTTAGTTCTGTGAGCTGCTCTAGCAAATTAATCAAATCCGAGGACGAGGACATTGGAAGGTCCACTCTATGGCCTATTGGTCAAAAGCACAGGTAACAACCTGTGGCTTGCAAATTTTGAGGTTGGAGGTAGAGGGAAGTCTTCTAGGACTAAGTCCTTAGCCTGTAGAATCTGATGCTCTATCTCCTGAGAGATGGTGTCAGAATTGAGTTGAAGTAGCAGACTCCCAGCTGGTGTTCGAGAATTGCTTTATGTTGAGGGAAACCCTCCTGCCACTCTGAGGGTGGAATCTTGAGGAAGAACTTATAGAAGTCCTATTTTATTTCTTTTATGGTTGTTAATTTAATTAACATTTATTTCATTTGAGTACACAGTATGATTACTGATACCTTTTTTTTACAAGTTCAATTTTTTTATTTAAATTCAATTAATATATAGTATATTTATTAGTTTCAGAGGTAAGAGTTCAGTGATCTACTCTATTCCTGAATGAAAGTTTTTTCTGCTTTACCCATTCATTCAAAAGCTCTAAAGAATTTCCCAAGTGTTAACTTTACTTTTCTTCTAATTAGTAATGTTTTAGCAAAAGCAGTAAAAAGAGGAATGGTGGATTCTATTTGCTCTAAGGAAGAGTCCATTTTCTCTCTTCTACCCCCTTGACGTGAGATGAGCAGAGTAGATAAACAGGTAGACTCCTTGTCCAAACAAAATAAACTCAAGCAGTCTTATTTTAAAGGTTAAAGGAAAATAGCCAATGTTAATTTAAGATATCCAATGGTTTGCATTCAACCAAATGGGTTAGGTAAATAGTTGCAAAGTGTTTACTACAACGAGTATTTGCTATTGTGTATTATAAATATTCGAATAAAAGTATATCTATTGGGATAGCAGCAAAATTAGGATAATAAATTCAGTTGTGATTCTGTCTTCGATGTTTCCTGGGTCTCTGGTATTTCGATATTGATCTGAAGAGCCTTGAATGTGATGAGTGAATGTAAATAAGAGAATTTTTTATACTACCTGGAAGTTGAAATCCGAAAGTAGCTTCTATCACATAAAGATGAAAAGTTAGGGGCGCCTGGGTGGCTCAGTCATTAAGCATCTGCCTTCGGCTCAGGTCCTGATCCCGGAGTCCTGGGATCGAGCCCCGCATCGGGCTCCCTGCTCGGCAGGAAGCCTGCTTCTCCCGCTACCATTCCCTTTGCTTGTGTTCCCTCTCTCACTGTGTTTCTCTCTGTCAAATAAATAAAATCTTTAAAAAAAAAAAAGATGAAAAGTTGGCAAGTATCTATTTGTTTTGCTATCTGATCGTGCAGCAATAGGAATACTGTACTATGCAGAGCTTATAGTTTTGATTTACTATAGTATTTCTCACTCATGGTAAAAGCCTACATAATTGAACAGAAAATAGTTTATATGGTTGATATTTATTAAAACTTGTTCCATTGTTTGTATATAATGATAGTAGTTGGTATCTAAAATGAGGCTACTTAAAAAAAATAAATAAATAAAATAAAATAAAATGAGGCTACTTTTATACCAGTAAAACCCTGACAGACAGCTGCAAATGTTGTCAAACAACAAAAATAGAAACCCTTGGGTAAAACATAGGCCTCCGTCATCACAAAGTTAGTGAAATGAGGGGTTCATCTAAATCTATCTGTTCTGGCTGCAGTTTGATACCTCTGATAATTTTCTGTTCCAATTTAAATATCAAAGGGGCTTCAAAGACAGAAGCAGGGATTCCAAGAATATGGTAGGTTAGGGGCCAGGGAATAAGGGGTGAATTTCAGCATGAGCCAAAAAGAATGGGTCCAGAGACTACCAGTAGATGAATACAGGACCCTAACTTCTTTGCTACTATTGAGGAAGGGGACTGCTGAATGTCTGAAATTTTCCCACAGGATTTTACCTTTCTGTCCATGTTTCCCCAACCACTCCTGCCACCGCCACCACCGCTGCCACCACCACCACCGCCACCACATAACCTTAGCCTATACCACACCCTCTATCTGCCTTTACGGAGATCAGGAGCTGGGCAAAGGGTCGGTGCCAATTGCCAACTGTTTGATATTCAAGTTCACATTATTGCTGTGTTATCCACATACTGCTATATTCGGAAGACTAAAAGAATGCAAGTTTTTTGAGACACAAATCTGATAAGTACCTAATGCATATAAGTTGTTGTGGAGGTCTTAGACTTCCATGTAAAAATACCAAATTTTAATCTTAGGAGAAACTACTGTGCTGTACTAAACACTAGGGAGTTCAAAATCTAGCAGAGGAGAAGATCCTCCAACAATTACATATGTATTTTATTGAATTATAGTTGTAACAGTACTAAAACACTGTGTAATTCTTGGTTTTCATCTCCTGCCACAAAGTGGATCTTTCTCATGTATAGTCAATCTAAACCCATAAAGCACAAGTTTCGGGGGGGGGGGGGCAGTGCAAGGGAAAAGGGAATGCTATGGCTTCAGATATTTTCCAACACCTGTCTTATAAAAGCCTAAATGTCCCATGGGCTCAATAGTAGGTATTTGAACACTCCTTCAAGGCTTATTTTTATTTGAGAGCAGATTGCTGCAGTTGAGCGACTAGAGCAGGCATATGAAAACAAACTCTCTAGCTCTTATGGATTCCTTCTAAGCTTATTCTTGGAAAGGTCTCTCTGCCCCATTTAAATAAACATGCAGCCTTCTGTTCCAAATAACCTTAGAAATATTGCATTACTCCAATCTTGTTAAGTCTGCTATGATCTAGTTTGAGAGTTCATCTAACCTCTAGACTCAGAACTAAAAAGGCCCTCTCCTCAAAAGAAGGAAAAAAAAAAAAAAAAGTCTGACAGCTGGGACTTGGAGTTTCTAAAAGTGTGCCTGAAGCACATGAGCCTGGATACATCCACAGAATATCAATAGAGCCATTAAATCCAAGAGCTAAAAATTCCACACGGCACCACAGAAAAGGAATCTTCCCAGAGAACAGAAGCTCCACAAATACAGGGCTTTGCTAAATTGCTCCCTGAGTTTTGCAAATCAGGCTCTCCAAACTCCAGAACTTTTTTATCATCAGGGACTGTCTGCATTTCTGTCTTTTCCTTCGGGCACACCAACACACCGAGACAGTGTTGCAGTCAACACATCTGTTCAACCAAGGCAAAAGCAGCAATTCAGGGAGACATACCAAACTAAAGGAAACTGCATTTTTACGTAATTACCCGTGCTGTTGTAATGGTGTAAGTTTTATTATATCCATCTTATAGATTTATATTGCTACATGGGGTGTCATTTTGAGTTATTGCTAGATTAATAAAACCGCAAGACCAGGTTTAAGTGGAAGGTTTATGAAAAGTGTTTATGACAGGATCAGTCAGGCTTCAGGCAGGATTAAACTTAAAACTTTTTACGGTTTGGGATTGAATTGCTTAATGAACCAATCAGCACTTTATTTTCTGCCTTCAGCCATACATTTTTTAAAAAGGATTCCCAACCATTAATCATCAGCTTAGACTCCCACAGGTACTAAATATAAACACATGTGAAACCTAACCTCTCACGAGGGGAAAAAAAGACCTCAACTTCGGGTCTCAAAGGAAAAGATCTGAGAAAAGAATCAGCAAAACTCTTCTAACGCGTTCATGGGATTAGAAGCATTTTCTCTATGGTAAGTTTTTAGGACCAAAAACTCAAGTTTGGTCATGAGAACGTTCATATCCCCAAAGATAAAATTTGAGTTGTTGCTAATTACTCTCTTTAAGGCAGATCAAAAGCAATTAGTAGGATATTCCCTGATCGGCACTTTCAGAAGCACATCGACTGTTTCTGGCAACTAAAGTGCCTAAATGATAGAACAGAAGAACACTTGCATTGAAAGGAACTGACAAAATATATTGTAGGACCTAAAAAAAAAAAAAAAAATCTTTTTTTAAAAGGCAGTTAGCATATTGAGGAACTTATTAACCTCTACAATCCAAAAGAGGGCAAGTAAGAATAATTTTTAAAGATCTTTTAAAGAGTAATACATGGCATACGACAGAATTCTAAATAACTTCTGACTGCATGGATTCGGACAAACAGTAGGGTAAGTGACATTTCTTTAAAATGACTCCTCTACCTACTTTAAAAGTGTTTCGGGGCAAAACCGTCCCATGTGAAAATATTTGACCTATCCGACAGCTGACAAAACATTCCTTAAATATGTAAAATGCAATAGAAAGTCACCATTCTCAAAAATTAAAATTTTATGAATATAAAATCAATATCTTACAACTAGTGGGATGCTCTGCTCATAGATCATTTTAGTTTTATCCGTGGCTTCACTCTACCCTTTAGTTTTATCTTCACAAAAGAGGAGAGAATTAAATCTCAAGGTCAAAGTGACTCATCCAGCACTCCAGAAATATTAAGTGGCAAAGCTGGGATTGGAGCATGTTATCTTTGGACTATAAATCTAGAGGGGCTGTACCATAGTCAATACCCCCTACTGCAGGGGTAGAGCTTATAGATTTGTTACTTGAAAAGTCATGCTTAGCCTTGGTTGCTAAGTAAGTGAATATACTTATCTACCCACATGTTGATGTGTGGAAAGAATACTGGTCCTGGGAGTCGAAACAACAAACAAATTCAGATCCCCATGACGACAATTTACTACTTATGGGCTACTCATTTTATCTTTCCAAACTTCTGTTTCTGTAAATATAAGAGCCATAAAATGTAATTAAAAATGTGCTGTGAGTCTAATGACTGTTAAAGATGCTAGAAATATTAAACCTACATTTTTTGTATCTAATTCAATCCACCTTTCAAAAGCATCTAATACCACACTTTACTTATGCCTGATAGCTAAATGCTTCTAAGCATTACCAGTTTTCACACACAAAAGCATCTAAGCTATTTAATTCAGTGAAACAACTTCATGTTTGAATAATGGTTGATTTCGATTACCATTTTGCTGTTTGAATTACCAGTATGAATGTACTGACTATAGTCAGTAACCCATATTCTAGTAACAAAGAAGTTTCTCACTTCTTTAAAATGTAGTTAAGAGGCTGAAGAGAGGGGCGCCTGGGTGGCTCAGTCGTTAAGCATCTGCCTTCGGTTCAGGTCATGATCCCAGGATCCTGGGATCGAGCCCCGCATCGGGCTCCCTGCTCGGCAGGAAGCCTGCTTCTCCCGCTACCATTCCCTCTGCTTGTGTTCCCTCTCTTGCTGTGTTTCTCTCTGTCAAATAATAAGATCTTTAAAAAAAAAAAGAGGCTGAAGACAAAATCTGGGCCATTCAGAAACTTAACAGTTTTCTCTATAGGGGCATTTGTTAAAGCCCTCCACCCCACCAAAAGAAAGCCAAAATGTGAATTCAAGTTATAAAACCATGAGAACAAAATATGAATTCAACAAAATATGTAATATCCACAGCAGATAACAAGCAACCTGCTGAGCCAGTTTCAATCATTATCTCATTTGAACCCCACACAATTTCTGTGGGAGTATTATTATAGTTCCTATTTCACAGCTGATGTTTCCAGAGCTAGAATGCTTTGTTTGTGGCACACAGCTCAGAAGGGCAGAGTTGATACTCACCCCATTTCTATCCACCATACACTAGAAGAGATGGTTTCCTTCCCTTGCTGACTCTATCCCTCTCCCTTTCCCTCCAGTCATCTATTTCCTTCTCCTATCCCCAGGTTCTTTTGGTGATCTGGTTTTATATCGCATCCTTCTCTTCTGAAAAAATGGTCTTATTACTGTACCCTAGCACATATCCCCATTATATACAACATATATACCCTTGTTATATGCTAAATCTATGTATATATACCTAGTATACACACACACCTAATATGTATCCCGTATTAACACTTTTATACCTCTTTGCTTCATACAAGATGAACAGAGTGATAAAAATAAGATCATCCTTGCCGCCTCTATATAAATATCTTCATCCTACCACAATGTGAGGGAAGAGTAGATGGTGACTCAACTATTCAGTTCATTAAACAATGACAGGTCCCATTTATTAAACTACACTGTAAGCCAGCTACAGGCCCAATCCATTTACAGGGAAAGTCTTCACAGACATCTGTTCCCCACACCTACATTTAGTTCCTCAAACTTGTCAACCTCTTCTTACGTGAAGACCTTCCTGAAGACTCTGCTTGAAGACTCTCTTCAACATCTAGACTTTATTTTAAATGTTATGGCCTCAGAAAGGTCTTCCCTGACCTTAGGATCTAAAGAATTTCCCCAATTATTTTCACTCAGAACAATGCTTATTCTCATCATAACCTTTCAGTTTGTAACTGCTTGAAATGTTAATCTCTTCACTTATTATCCTATAAGATGACAAGGATAAGTTTTTCAAAATGTTGCGCAACTAACCTTATCCACATCCAAAACCATTCCAACAATCCATATTGAACACCTTTTCTATTCAGCAGTTTCTTCCCTCTCCTCTTTCCCTCTGGTACCTGGTTATGACCAACCCATGTTATGTCTCTACAGATCTGACTATTCTAGATATTTTATATAAAGAGAATCATGCAATGTGTAACTTTTCTTTCCTAGCTTCTTTCATTTGGCATCATGTTTTGGAGGTTCATCCACATCATAGTATGCATCAGCACTTCCTTCATTTTATAGTTAAATATTCCACTGTATGTATATACATTTGTTTAACCATTCAATGACTGATGGACATTTCTGTCATTTGATTATTATGAATGAATGGTTATTTTTTCTTAAGTATGTTAGAGTCACATGCTGAAGTATTTCCAGATTTAGTGATGGGATATCTAGATTTTGTTTCAAAACACCAGTCCAAAAAAACAACAAAAAAGTGGTTATAGATCAAATAAGATTGGAAATGAGTACAGAGGGGTTAATTATACTATTCTATATTTATATATGATTAAACTCCATAATTAAGAATTTTTTAAAGACTGGAAAATAGAATATCTGAATTAGACTCTTACTTTTATAAGATGTATATTCTAGTATGCCTCTCATCCCCATCCCCTCAAAAAAATGTCATATGTCATATGCAGAATGAATGCTCTGGCTGACTAGTGGAAGAAGGTAATCTGGAAAGTTAATAAAATACTAACTAGAGTCTGATGGGGAAATAGAATTAAAAGCAAATTTTCCTTTCCACCCAGAAAAATCTTTCCACAGAAGTAAAAGAGAAAGAAAAATCTAAAATCGAATAATCATTAAGCCAGAATGTGATACGCACTTCAGGTAATCTGCTAAGATTGTAAAGACACAAAGAAATCTCATACTTTATAGATAGCCACGCAGACACAACTCACTAGAAGAGAAACAACTAGTCATCAAGAGGATTTGACTCAACCATTTGCACACATAGTTCATCCCAAATACACTTGGTAGCTGGGGGTGACCATCTGTATTAGCTAACTGGCTTTACCCAAAGGAAAAATTAATTTCTCATAGCTTTATGAAAAGATGTAGTTTTGCAACGTGGAGGAAGTGGCCCATCAAAGTTAGGCTCCTACCATCTCATAGAACCTGGGAGAGAGGAGCAGGATCTCCCCTGATTATCTTTCAAAGATATAGTTTCCAGGTGTTGGCTAGAGGCTATTTGGCTTTTTAAAGGTTTTATATACATTACAAAGAGATGAAGAATGAAGTTTACAGTTTTCTAAAGTAAATGTTTTGATAAAAGGGGGCGGTGAAGGACTCTTATTTTCAAACTGGGAAAATTAAGCCTATTATTTTGTATTTCTATTTGCCACTATAAGCCCTTCGCAGAAAAAGACATAGGAAATAACAGGTTATTTCATTGTAAACCACCACAATAGTGTTTTGTCTCCAAAACTTGTATGACTGTCTTCTTAGGTTAAGAGTATGTTCAAGAGTAAGAAAATAGATCTAGGGGTGCCTGGGTGGCTCAGTGGGTTAAGGCTTCTGGCTTCAACTCAGGTCATGATCTCAGGGTCCTGGGATCAAGCCCCATATCGGGCTCTCCACTCAGTAGGGAGCCTGCTTCCCCCCACCCCTTCCTGCCTCTCTGCCTACTCGTAATCTCTCTCTGTGTCAAATAAATAAATAAAATCATAAAAAAGAAAAAAGAGGGGCACCTGGGTGACTCAGTTGGTTGAGCGGCTGCTTCAGCTCAGGTCATGATCTCAGAGTACTGGGATCGAGACCCGTGTCGGGCTCCTTGCTTGGCGGAGAGCCTGCTTCTCTCTCTCCCTCTGCCTACCGCTCTGCTTACTTGTGCTCTCTCTCTATCTCTCTGTCAAATAAATAAATAAAATATTAAAAAAAAAAAAAAGAAATCTATAGTTTACATGACATGCATGTTACAAAGTGCAATGAAGTACATCTTCTCAAATTATAATATGCATTTGAATCACCTGGAGATGTTGTTAAAATATATAGATCTTTGACTCATTAGGTCTGGGGTTGGCCCTGAGATTCTACACTTCTCACAAGCTGAGGCAGATCTGCTACCATGAGCTGAGTGTCAAGTTATTCAAGGTGAGTGTCCAAACCAGCAGCAGCAACTTCACCAGGGAACTTAGTAATACAAATTCCTAGGCCTAGTCCCGGAGTATTGATTGAGAAACTGTACTGAATTGTAACAAGCTCTTCTGCCATAACTGATGAGTCTCATATTTAGATGTACACCGGAACCATCTGGGAAGTTTAAAAAAAATACCGACTCCCTATGTCTACCCCAAGAGACTGGTTTAATCGGCGTGGAGCAAGGCGTAGGAATTTTTCGATCTCCCTAGGTGAATCTAATATGCAGCAAAGTTTGAGAACCACTGAAGAAGAAAGTTAAGTTCTACACAAGCAGGAATTTTGTGGTCATTGCTGAATCCCAAGTACCTAGATAAATGTCTGGCACCAGTTGATATCACATAAATATTTACCGAATCAATAAAAGGACAGGCAGAAAAACAAACCCCCAAGTTATTCTAAAAACAGTTTGATGATATGCAGAGGAAATATATTGTCATCCTTCTCTACTGGGAAATCTGTTTTCAGTTTAGAACATAATGCAGACACGATCTTTCCTATCAAAATATATTTGAAATACCTCATCATCATCGCAGCAAGGTTTTGGGGCCCAAAAAACAGACTCAAAACTTTTGAAAAAACAACCACCACCCTTAGAATATGAGAACTAAATATAGCTCTTAAATATAAAAAAATAAAGCATCAGCTTGATCAGCTTGGCAAGTTGTAGAGAATATTGAAAGAGACATAAATGCTACAGTATAGAAACAAAGACAAGACACACTGAATTGCTTTGCAGAGAAGGATAGGATTGTAGATCAAAGCAAAACAGAAATTATCTTTTGGCCATCCTAGTTAAAAATTCCTAGGTGGAAAAAAAATGATGTGGAAACCCCAAAGTATAATATTCTTTTTTTTTTTTTTTTAAAGATTTTATTTATTTATTTGACAGAGAGAGATCACAAGTAGGCAGAGAGGCAGGCAGAGAGAGGGGGAAGCAGGCTCCCTGCTGAGCAGAGAGCCCGATGCGGGGCTCGATCCCAGGACCCTGAGATCATGACCTGAGCCGAAGGCAGAGGCTTTAACCCACTGAGCCACCCAGGCGCCCATAATATTCATACTTGTATGTAAGCAATGTACATAGCAAAATATATAATGTTATAAGGAAGACTCCATCATAATCTCAAAACAGAACATTACTGCAATACTAACTTTTTGCTGCATGGTGTGAAAAAATACATGTCAATTTTTGTTGGGATAAAATAAAGAGGAGGCAAGAAATAGCCTACTTTCAAAAGAGTCATTTGTTGATTTCAAACTTATCTGCACTAACTCATCAATCTATCAAGGCACTCCAGAATGTGAGGCATTAAATTAAAAGGGCTCCTCTTCCACATCAGTTTGACAAGGAATGTCTAATATTCAGACCAACAAAGGGTTGATATTTAGAAGGTTTATTCCATGTTCCTTCCCATAATGCTTACAGGAATAAAGCCTGCCCAAATACAGGGAATCAACTGCTGAGTCCCAGAAATTAAGCACAGGAAGTTAATCCCAGAGAAATCAGTGCACTGGGAAGAAAAATGAGAAACAAGGACTCATTTCTTGAAATGGAGTTTAAAATGGCACAAGGTACATTAAAAAAAAAAAAGAAAGAAAGAAAGAATAAAGCCACATTCCAGGTCTTAGAATTAAGAAATAAAATTAGTAAAATAAGCCAGAAAGATAAAAATGCTGAGCTATTATACTTATGTTTCTTGAATTTCTCTTTATTAAGGCCTCATTGTTCCCAAGGCTAGAGAATGTACATACTGAAATTTCCATTGAAAGGTAAGTGGTCACAGCTGTGAGAGCCATGCAGTAACAAGAAACCACACAACACACTATCATTTCCATAACTTCAGGGTAATATAAAATAGTCAAAAAAAAAAAAAAAAAGGATCTTTAAAATTGAACAAAATTGGAAGCTGTAAAATATAGTTCACTGTATATATGAGAATTCCTTTTATGCAGAGGTAATACTATATTTTATTTAAGACTCAATATTAGGAAAATCCAAAACAACGAATTACTTTTAATCTTGAACAAATTCCCAAGAAAACAAATATTTGGGTTTGTTCGCTCCATTTACTGTTCGTTTTTTAAGATTTTATTTATTTATTTGACACAGCAAGAGAGGGAACAAAAGTAGGGACAGCAGGAGAGGGAGAAGCAGGCTTCCTGCTGAGCAGGGAGCCTGATGTGGGGCTTGATCCCAGGACCCTAGGATCATGACCTGAAGGAAAGCAGACACTTAACAACTGAGCCACCCAGGTGCCCCTAGTGTTATCTTTTGAATTGAATTTTCTATTTGACTTTCTTTCTTTATAACTTGATTTATAAAGACTAAATGTGAAGAAGTCACAACTTTTACAATATCTTGTATTAAAAAACCTATTATCTGAAAGAAATTAATATATGTATGTGCTTGATTCAGAAAGGAAATTCAAATCCAGAAATTCTGTAGAGAAAAGTGGGGCCAGACAGAAGTACTTTGCAAATGAGCAGCTATATTTGGCACCGATGCATCAAAACCAGATTATGAAAAAGTAGAATGGATTTCCAGGAGAAGCAGAGAGGGAGCAAGATCTGTGTTATCATTATAAGAAAGAAGGTCTCTACATGTGGCTTGATTAGGTGCACCCTGTTTGGGGTGAGAGGCACCTGGAAGGGGTAACCAGCATCCAGACAACAGAATCTAAGTGCTGGTTGCAGCATAGTCAAGTTACTTGACATTCTGTGGGGTGTCCATGGTTATAACAGTAACTCAATCTAATATGTAAAACTTAAAAGAATGGAAACTTAAATTCATCTCCACACACACACACACTCTCTCTCTCTCTCTCTCTCTCTCTCTCTCTCTTTCCCTCTCTCTCTCTCTCTCTCTCTCTCACATCTTTCAGAGATGTAGTACAAAAGGCACATTGTATAAACTCCCAAGAAATGATAGGATATGGGCATAAGTAACAGTCCTGCCTTACGCATCACTGGCCCCTGCCCCAGACCCTACCTCCCATCCCCAGAAATAGACTTAACCAAAAAATTAGGGTAAGTTTACATGTTAACACTGGGCTCTGGTGAGTTTTGTCTACATGCCACAAACTTCTGAACAATTCTGCTGAAAAAGTTTCAATACACCAAGTGAAATTTAAACCTGTTGTAGATACTGTATTGCCCAACTGCTCATTCTTTTCCTTTATCTTCACTCTAGATAGTAATGTGTCCAGCTTAAAAGACACCACTACTACCTTCGTGTATTTCCTAGCCAAGTACTCTTATAGCCAGGAGTGGCAATATAACCAGTTCCAGTCGAAAGACTGAAGCAGAAGCCTGCTGGGGATTTCCAGAAAAGTCTTGCTTTCCTGAGACAAGTTCTGCCCCTTCTACCTTGATTTTGTAGCCAGAAGAGTTTTCTGGCCTGAAGAGTATTTAGGCCTCAGCCCTCAAGTCTTTGAATGACATAGACGACACAAAGTTCCAGTCCTTCAAATTATTAGTGCTAAGAAAACAGCAAACTTCATAACATTGGATTTGATGATGATTAATCTTGGACATGACACCCAAAAACAACAAATAGATGGAATTAGACTTTTTCAATGGGGCACACCTGGATGGCTCAGTCAGTTAAGCATCTACCTTTGACTCAGGTCATGATTCCAGGGTCCTGAGATCGAGCCCCACATCACAATCCTGGCTCAAGAAGGACTCTGCCTCTCCCTCGACCTCTGTCCACCACCTCCACCCAACCCCCAACTAGGGTTGTGCACATGCATGCTCTCCCTCCCTCTCAAATAAAAACTTAAAAAAAAAAAAATACTTCAGATCTTTTTGTGCCTCAGACATTATCAAGGGGGTGGAAAGGCAACCCACAGAATGAGAGAAAATACTGGAAAACCATATCTGATTAAGAATTTTGAGAAGAGTGGCACTTGAGTGGCTAAGTAGGTTAAGGCCTCTGCCTTCAGCTCAGGTCATGATCTCAGGGTCCTGGGATCAAGCCCCACATTAGGCTCTCTGCTCAGAGGACAGCCTGCTTCCCACTGTCTCTCTGACTGCTTCTCTGCCTACTTGTGATCTCTCTGTCAAATAAATAAATACAATCTTTAAAAAACAATTTCAAAATCTGAAATAAAATTTCTGAATGAAAAAATGATATGAATGAAAATGAAAAAATTCAAAACTCCTAAAACTCAAAGAAAGCAGTCCAGTTTTTAAAAAGACTTGGACAAACATTTCTCTCATGATATACAAATGGCCAATGAACACATAAGCAGATGCTTAACATCACTAATCATTAGAGCACTGAAAATCAAATCAAATAACATCCATTAAAATGGTTATTGTCAAAACAACAAGTGTTGGTGAGCATGTAGTGCAATTAGAACCCTCTATTTTGGGGGAAGGAGCAAGATGGTGGAGGAGTAGGAGACTGAGATATCATTAGGTCCCAGGAGTTCAGCTAGATAGTTATGAAACCATTCTGAACACCTAAAACCTCAACAGGAGATAGAAGAGAGGAAGAACAGTATTCTAGAACAGAAAAACGACCACTTTCCAGAAGGTAGGACATTCAGAGAGGTGAATCCAAAGGAATGGAAAGATAGACTATGGGGGGAGGGGCCAGCTCCCGGGAAGTGAGAGAGCAGATAAGCACAAAATCAGAACTTTTAGAAGTCTGCTCCACTGAAGGAAGTTGCTCTAGAGGCTAAGTGGGGAGTGGAGCCCTCACGGGGACAGTGTGGTTTCAGGACCCACAGGGTCACAGAAATACTGGGATGCCTGAATGTGGTATAACTCCCAGTTATCAGAGTGGGAAAGCCAACAGCAGAAATGTAGCTGAGAAACAAGCTCTAAGCTCAGGATTACCTTAAAACGTGATCCAAGTCACAGTCAGGCCACTGCTTTTTGAACAGGGACCCCACAAGTGGCAGATCCAGGGAGATCCCCTTTCTTCCTTTAGGAGAAGCAGCACGGGACGGCACTGCAGGAGTCTGCTGGGTTTGAAGACTCCAAACAGGGCCCTGTGCCAGAGAAATACTCAGTCACAGGCTGTGTGAGCTCGGAGTGCAGCCAGAGACCAGGGAGATGGGAGGGATTGAATGCTTTTCTCTGAGGGCTCACTGAGGAGTGGGGCCCTGAGCTCTCGGCTCCTATGGGTTGGACACTGGAAGGTGGCCATTTTCATTCCCATCCTCCAAAGCTGTACGGAAAGTGTTCAGGGAACAAAAGCTCCCGAGAGCGAACCTGAGCAGACTACTTAGCCTGGTCCCTGGCAAGGGCAGTGCAATTCAGCCTCAAGCAAAAACCTTTGAGAATCACTACAACAGGCCCCTCCCCAGAAGATCAACAAGAACATCCAGCCAAGACCAAGTTCACTGATCAATGAGAACTGCAGAACTCCAGAGTTAGGGGAAACCAACACATAGAAGTCATGGTTTTTTTCCCATGACACTTTAGTCTTTCAATGTTAAATTTTTAATTTCTTATTCTATTTTTAATTTTTCCTCTTTCCAATTTTAACATTTTTAAACTATTTTATCATTACTTTTAAAAATATTTTTAAAAAATCTTTAATTTTTACTGTACAGTCATATTTTACCCTTCATTGTATTTCTTATTTCTTGTATACATATAGGGTTTGTTTTTAATTTTTGGATACAGTTTCTTCTAATAGATCAAAATATACCCTAAATCTAGCACATAGCTTTGTCCTAGTCTTCAGCCTACTCACATTCTGTCCTCTTTGTTCTTTTTTCAACCAACTTACATTATCAATTCCTTTTTTAGAATCTTTAATTTTCATCTTTATAGTCATATTCTATCCATTCATAGTGTTTATCCATATATATAAATATATTTATTTATTTATAAATATATTAATTTATATTATATATTTATATATAAAATATATATTTTATATATATGTTTTTATTTCTTTACAATTTTGGGAGGTAATTTCTTCTAACAGACCAAAATACACCCAAAATCAAGTGTGTGGCTCTGTTCTATTCGCCAGTCATTATATATGACTTTCTTTCTTTCCTTCCTTCTTTTTTTTACCCCTCTATCATCTCCCCCAAGTTTCAGGTCTCTTCTGATTTGGTTAGTGTATATTTTTCTGAGGTCATTGCTACATTTTTAGTATTTTGTTCTTATTCATCAATTCTTACCTGGATAAAATGACAAAGTAGAAAAACTCAACACAAAAAAAAAAAAAAAAGAACAAGAGGCAGTACCAACAGCTAGGGAACTAATCAATACAGACATTAGTAATATGTGAGAACTAGAGTTCAGAATGACGATTCTCAAGGTGCTACTGAGCTTGAAAAAAGCATGGATGATATCAGAGAATCTCTTTCTGAAGAAATAAAAGAACTAAAATCTAACCAAGTTGAAATCAAAAAAGCTACTAATAAGGTACAATAAAAAATGGGGGCTCTTACTGCTAGGAAAAAAGAGGCAAAAGAGAGAATTCATGAGACAGAAGACCAAATGACAGAATAAAGAGGCTAAAAAAAGAGATAAATAAAAATGCAGAAAAAAATTTTTAAAAATTTTAAAAAAATAAATATTAAAAAAAAGAGAGAGAGAGATAAACAACTACTGGACCACAAGGAGAGAATTCAAGAGATAAGTGATACCATAAGACAAATCAATATTAGAATAATTGGTATCCCAGAAGAAGAAGAAAGAGAGAGAGGGGAGGAAGGTATATTGGAGCAAATTATAGCAGAGAATTTCTCTAGTTTCGTGAAGAGCCAAGAGACACAGAGAATCCCCCTCAAAATCAATAAAAATAGGTCTCATCATCTAATAGCAAAACTTACAAGTCTTAATGACAAAGAGAAAATCCTAAAAGCAGCTCGGGACAAGAGGTCTGTAACAACCAATCGTAGAAATACTAGATCTGCAGCAGACCTATCCACAGAGACCTGGCAGGCCAGAAAGGACTGGCATGATATATACAGAGCACTAAATGAGAAAAATATGCAGCCAAGAATACTATATACAGCTAGGCTGTCACTGAATATAGGAGAGAAAAAAAGCTCCCAGGACAAACAAAAACTAAAAGAGTTTGCAAACATCAAAACAGCCCTACAGGAAATATTGAAAGGGGTCTTCTAAGCAAAGAGAGCCTAAAAGGAACATAGACCAGAAAGGAATAGAGACAATATATAGTAAGAGTCACCTTACAGGCAATACAATGGCACAAAATTCATATCTTCCAATACTTACCCTGAACGTAAATGGGCTAAATGCCCCTATCAAAAGACACAGGGTATCAAAATAGATTAAAAAAAAAAACAAGATCCAGGGGCGCCTGGGTGGTTCAGTCGTTAAGTGGCTGCCTTCGGCTCGGGTTGTGATCCTGGAGTCCTGGGATTGAGCCCCGCATTGGGCTCCCTGCTCTGCGGGAAGCCTGCTTCTCCCACTGCCATTCCCTCTACTTGTGTCCCCCTCTCACTGTGTTTCTCTCTGTCAAATAAATAAAATCTTAAAAAAAAAAAAAAAATCCAAAGACATGCTGTCTACAAGAAACTCATCTTAGACCTAAAGATATCTCAAGAATTAAAGTGAAGGGGTGAAAAACAATTTGCCATGCTAATGGACATCAAAAGAAAGCTAATTTATATCAGATAAATTAGATTTTAAGCCAAAGACTATAATAAGAGATGAGGAAGGACACTGTATCATACTTAAAGGGTCTGTCCAACAAGACGATCTAACAATTTTAAATATTTATGCCCCTAACATGGGAGCAGCCAATTACATAAACAAATTAATAACAAAATCAATGAAACACTTCAACAATAATACAATAATAGTAGGGGACTTTACACATCCCTCACTGAAATGGACATATCATCTAAGCAAAATATCTACAAGAAAATAAAAGCTTTAAATGACACACTGGACCAGATGGACATCACGGATATATTCAGAACATTCCATCCCAAAGCAACAGAATACATATTCTTCTCTAGTGCACATGGAACATTCTCCAGAATAGATCACATCCTAGGTCACAAATCAGGACTCAACTCGTACCAAAAGACTGGAATCATTCCCTGCATATTTTCAGACCACAATGCTTTGAAACTAGAACTCAACCACAAGAGGAAAGTTGGAAAGAACTCAAATCATAGAGGTTAAAGAGCATCCTACTGAAGAATGAATGGGGCAACCAGGAAATTAAAGAAGAATTTTTTTAAAAATTCATGGAAACAAATGAAAATAAAAACAACTGTTCAAAATCTTTGGAATACGGCAAAGGTGGTCCTGAGAGGTATATAGCAATA
>CM053609.1:71715509-71749975 GCA_028646535.1 Procyon lotor | reverse complement strand
AAAAGCAACTGA
Source organism: Procyon lotor (assembly GCA_028646535.1). NCBI lineage: Eukaryota > Metazoa > Chordata > Mammalia > Carnivora > Procyonidae > Procyon > Procyon lotor. The sequence continues at coordinate 71,749,963 of CM053609.1, read as the reverse complement.
CTCTACTGATTCACAGTCAAAAGTCAGGGTTTTTCTCTGGTCTTACTGCTCCTTTAACTTGAAGGAGAGACACTCGCATTAAGTGAAGCTTTTGACCATCCTTTCTGCCAGTCTGTTTTGGAAGAGATCTATCTAGAGAGAAAAATCAAAGAAACTATCCAGAAGAAGCATGAGGAAGATAATGCAAATAGGGTATTTGTTTGGGAAAATAATTTCATCTGTGATTCTAATATCAAAAGATTGAAAGTAGTGACCTTTTTTTTCCAATTCCTCAAATACCAACTTTTAAGATGCAGTTAAAAGGGAACTAAACACCACCCTTACACCCTAAGCACAGGCAAGCAACTGGAGCTGAAAAATTGCAGTCATTATTTTTCAATTGTTTTAAAATAATAGTCTTTAGACACTAAATATTCAAGTCAACATTTTTAATTTTTTCCCTCTTCTACCTACTTTAAAAGGATGATGTAGCAAGATACAGACAGAATATCCCAATATTTTATTAATAAGAGACCGTGAGCAAGTCACTTAAAAGGGAAAGAACATGGTTTTATCAAAGTCATACCCTGTGCTACATCTTATCATGTCCTAAAATTAGAGAACCAAATGATATATAGATTTCACAGTGGTTAGTTTGAAATGGTTCAACAGTAAGACATTGCAAGTACAACAGCATCCAGGCAGATGATACAGGCACATATTTAAGAGATACAGTCACAGAAGAGACATGCAGAAGCACATGACAGGGGAAAGACCGACAATTCACAGATATGCTAGAAGGAAACAAAACCTCCAGCAAAAGCCAATGGTATAAAGATTGTCTTAATAAAAATGGAAGTGAATTATGTTGCAAAGAAGAATGGCTTAGGACAAAAACAGTAAGGACACCAAGAAGCGGATCAGCATGGCTTCAGGATGAACGGGGAACACTCTACCAGACTAATGTGATCCATATTCTATGTCCACAGTGTAAAAGACCAAGTAGGGAGCAGGTCTTAATAGCCACCATTTGGGGAAAGCTTACCACGTGCCAGACATTATCCTAAGCTCTTTACACACATTTCTTCATTTAATCCTCACAACTACCCTGCAACTCAGACATTAGTAGCTCATTTTATAAAGACACTGATTTGAACTACCTAAAGAATTCCTATCAAATAGAGTTATACCACCATGATTCAGTGATTCTGACTTCACTGGATTTTCCAAGGATATCATGCTACTTTTTTTTTGTTTTTAAGATTTTTTTTTATTTTGTTTGTTTGTTTGTTTGGTTTGTTTGTTTGTTTTTTAGAGGAGCAAGAAAGAGTGTACAAGCAGGGGTAATGGCAGAAGGAGAACAAGACAATGTTAAGCAGACTCCCTACCGAACATTGGGCCACATGCAGGGCATGACCCCATGACCACAAGATCATGATGTGAGCCAAAATAAAGAGTCAGAGGCTTAATTAAGTGAGCCAGCCAGGCACCCCAGGGTACCATGCTACTTTTTAGAGGCTAGTACTATGGCAGCATTTTGCCATATATGTAGTCATACTACGTGTTACATTTCCACACTTTAAGTATATTTCTCTTCTTGAATAGATTTATTTTGCAGTGGTATCCATTTTGAGAGTTTTTTGATTCATATGTTTCCCCATCAAGGAAGAGAAAAATTCCTCCTAAGAAGTATTTTAGAAGCATAAAATGGAAAAAATTAATTTTTCTACTCTTTTTAGTAAATCTTTAAGAAACCTGGAACAGTTTTCTTGCTGTTTCTCCTTCCTCCACCCTCCAGGACACCTTTAGTGGCCAATATATGAACGGAGGAATCATAAAATAGAAAAAGGCCTATTTTTCATTATATCTCTTAGGAAACTTTTCCAAATAAAACATAGGAAATATTCCACATAGAGAAAATAAGAATTTCCTATTACTACTTAGTAGTAATAGTAGGAAAGAGTAGAAAAAAATTTGAAAACAAGTTTTTAACCAAAAGTTTAAAAGTGGTTCAATTAGTTTATTGACCTCATTTATTGACAAAGACTTTTTCAGTTAGGTTAATGGCAAACATTTTCCTTAGGTTTATAATTCTGTTCATCTTAGGTCAAATTAGAGAGTACATGATATGATAAAATCATTTTATCAAAAATATGATAGTGGCAAAAGTGTACTGAAATTAACAATAGATCCCAATCCCTTCTTAATACAGGTAACAAACAAGGTACTATTACATAAATTGATAAGTTATATATTTTTTCCCTAAATACTCTTATTTTTTCAGTGTTATAAAATTAATTGTTCATGCCCCACACCCAGTGCTCCATGAAATACATGCCTTCCTCAATAGCCACCACCAGGCTCACCCATTTGGAAAACCTTCCAGAAATTGAGAAAAATAGTCCAAATGACTGAATAACATACTTTTGTGAATTGAGGTTTTCTTCCCAATTCTTGGCCTTCTAATAAACAAACAAAAACTGAAGCAAACTTAGTAAGTTGTGAGCCAATTGCAAATTTAGAAATAACTTATAATGATAAAACATGGTATGATCTTTTACCATGTAACTTTTAGGTAGGTCATTTGATTCTCTGAATTCCTATGTCAGCTAGAGTCCCTTCAAAAAGCAGAAATAAAACTAGATATTTCAAACAGATTATTTGGGTTTTTTTTCTTCAAACAGATTATTTGTATAGAGAACTGGTTTCACTGTTGTTAAAGCTATCAGAGCAAAAGAATTTGATGTAATTCAGACATAACTGCAGGAAGCTACTACAACGTCAAGATTAGATTTACCATAAAGGAAGAGATAGATTTGCTCAAACCTAGAGGCTCAGAAGAGGGGCCCCATTGAGCTTGTGCATAGACCTCTAGGGAAGAGTTAATACTCTCAAATACAGTACCTCTTAGGAGGAGTAGGGCATGGCAGGGTTGTTTTTGTGGTATTCCAGAACCAACCAACCAACCAGCCATCTCCTAAAAAAGCAAAAACAAACAAAAACCAGACATGCACAACAACAACAAACCACACAAAGCAAAACTAGAGGATCAACCACCATAGTTAGGGTATCACTGGTAAGTACAGAGAAATCAGGAATTCCCTTTCTCTCCCTCTTCCTACCATCTAGTATTCCCCTAGAAGCCAACTAGCAGAGGGGTCTGGGAAATACATAATTCTGAATCCCAGCCCCTGTATCCTACAGAAGAGGGGAGTTGAGTTTAGGAACAAGAAACAGTAGTAAGTAAATAGCATTTGTTACTATAAGAGAACTCTGTAACAAAGCTTTTCTACATTTTTATATGAATAAGGTTTTCATTTGTCATACCTATAGAAATAGAAATTAGTATTCTTTATTCTATAATATTTACAGGTATATGAACTAAAATTAATTCATAAAGATGCATTTCAAATAAAATTCTGAATAACCTTTATTTCCCAAATCCATCATTTATATTTATGCTGCTTTGATCAATTGTGAATGATGATGATAAGAAGAAAATTTAACATTTAGAACCCTGTTGCCACTGGAAACTTCACATGTATATTAATAGTTTTCTGCAAACAAAATATAATCAATGAAAGACTTCCCAGGATAAAACCACACTACCTTAGAAAAAAACTGTAACAAATGGAATGGAATACAAGTTCAAAAAAGGAAAAGAAATGATGAAAAAACTTTTGACTACTGAAGTGAATATAACCATTTATGTATTTTTAAATTATGGCTTATCAATGTTTTATCTAAATTTCTTAGATACACTAAAAATATTTATTGGAGGGGCACTGGGTAGCTTGGTTGGTTAAATGTCTGCCTTTGGCTCAGGTCATGATCTCAGGGGTCCTAAGATCCAGCCTGCTCTGGCTCCCTGCTCAGTAGGGAGTCTATTTCTCCTTCTGCCTGCCCTCCACCCAACTCATGCACTCACATACTCTGTCTCAAATAACATCTTAAAAAAAGAATTACTGGATACATGTAAATTTTATTTGAACTGGCAACATTTACAATATTCTGAAAATTATATTCACAGCTACCTAAAGTTATAAAAAAAACTAGATCTGTCTAAAAATAAGTGAGTATAGGGTTTTTTTGTTTTTAAATTTTCTTTAGAAGTAAGCAAGCAAAATGTTCAAAGACCCCAGAAATAGTGTTTATGTGATTATTCTCTGGTGGTGTGCTCTTCTTCACCTTTTTTAACTTCTTGTCCCTCATCTCCCATTCTCCCTAGAGACCTTTCATTTTCTAATTTCTCCTATTCTCTTTATTTTTTTTTTCCCTTTTGCCCATCTTCCTCACTTTGCCCACCCAGTCAATGCAGTAAGGGAAATTTGTCATTTCATCAGTTGAGAAACATCAACTTTCTTGGAGTCTCTTCTCACATCAAAGCTTTTGACCTTTCTGATTTGTTTTAATTCCAGAAGATAGGTCCCAAGATGAGAAAGTAAAATGCTAAAACATAAGTATGTAAGTATATTAATATCAATATCTTGGTAAGACAAGACCTTTTAAACAGCTCCTCAAAAAAAATGAAATTTAATCCTTCAAGAACAGATTAGGAACTATTAGAATAATCAGAAGAACAAATTGGTTCTTTTAATAACTTGGCAGTTAATTAGCTTTAGTATCTGCCTAATTCCACTTCAACAAAACCTGCCAAATGAGAACTGTCTGAAGAAGGTAGAAAGTTGCTCTTCAGAACGCCCTCACCCAAGAAGCAACCTTCAATGGTGGGTAAATGTTCTTTATAGTAAGAAAATTTTAAGTACCAGTCCTTTAACTCTCATTTTTGTCCAGATGATCTCTTCAATGAAATTTCAAAATTATGTTGTAGCTGCTAAATGTTTGTCATCAATATCAATTCAACTGCTAATTTCCTAAACTATTTATTGGCTGGGATAAATTTACTCAAAACTATGTACTAGACTATAAGCATTTGCATCTACTTAAATTTTAACAAAGAAGACTATACTAACTACTTTAAAAGACAGTTCTTTGGGACACCTGAGTGGCTCAGTGGTTAAAGCCTCTACCTTTGGCTCAGGTCATGATCTCAGGATCCTGGGATCGAGTCCCGCATTGGGCTCTCTGCTCAGCAGGGAGCCTGCTTCCCCCTCTCCCTCTGCTTGCCTACTTGTGATCTCCCTCTGTGTGTGTGCCAAATAAATAAATAAAATCTTTAAAAAAATTTTTTTTAAATTTTAAAAAGACAGTTCTTTTTCTTCAGGTAGCTGCACCTTGAAGCAGGATAACACATCACACTACACCCTGCATACAGAGTGTCGATCTCAAAAATTCATTTTGTGGCAGCACAACAAGTAATTTCTCAATCAGATCTTCTCCTCACCTCATCCAAATAGGGAGGTTAGAAAGAACCATTAGATGTTTTAATGCTGAGACTATACAATCTTATACAAGACAAAAGGTTAGATGGTCTAGGAGTCTATAATTCATTTCATTATAATTACATTTCATTGACTGTGGCTTCTCCAATAATTAAAAGCACAGTGCTAGTATTAAACAAGAGCTATGAAAAAAATGTCAGGTGCCTCACCAAAGAAACATCAAATTAGAGTAGGAAATACTGTCAAAAGTTAGCTCCCTGAGTGAATACCAGAATATTTGCAGAAATATATGCACTTCTAAAACATTATAAAATGAAATTTGTCTACTTTAGGTCAAGTGGGAATATTAAAAAAATACACCTCATGCACCTCTCCAGGGGTTAATATTTCACTATTTGTTCAATGAATAATCAATAGCACAAAAATGTCCTAACTGGAGTCAGACTGGTATGCTCTCAGAAACCACATACTTCTATGTATTTGGAATTGAATCCCTTTTCATGTCAGTGCCAGGATCTTGTTTTTACGAGATCATAGTTTGTTCACATTACTTCACCTGTTAAACTTCAGTCAATGGAAACCCTAATTTTAGGAATCCAAAGGCAGAGATAACCAATAATTCTTTCTTAGTGGCAGCAAAAATTTGGCTAACAGGAATATTCAGAAGAGATTCACTAATCTGAGGAAAGGCTAGGCACTCAAAACCCAAAAATTAAAGTATCCCCCCAAAAATTATTTAACAGCTAAACAATGAATTTCTTGCTTCCCCCTCCAACCAGAAGAGTCAAATGTCATCTCTCCAAATATCCTGCAAGCAACACATCATTTTCCCTATCGATTCACCATACTCTTTCTCCTCTAACTTATAGAAAGAAGTTAAACATGAGCTGTTCAGCTTTGTATAATACCAAATAGTAAAGAACTATTGTGTATATTCTCCTTGGACTATTTTTTTTTCTGACATTTTTGTAAACATCTTACTAAACCATGTTCCACATTGAAGTTAGCTGGTTTAAACTCATTTTAACCAGTGTTATCCAATATGGTGGACAAGTAAACTCAGATCAGTGGTTAAGTTTCTTTTTTAATTAACATACAATGTATTATTTGTTTCAGGGGTACAGGTCAATGATTTATCAGTCTTACACAAACCCAGCACTCACCACAACACATACCCTCCCCAGTGTCCCACCCCATTCCCCAACCCCCTCCCCTCCAGCAACCCTCAGATTAAGGATTTCCTAAGATTAAGAGTTTCTTATGGTTTGTCTCCCTCTCTGGTTTGTCTTGTTTCATCTATACCTCTTTCCCTATGATCCTTTGCCTTGTTTCATAAATTCTGCTTATCAAGATCATGTGATAATGGTCTTTCTTATTTGACTTATTTCACTTAGCATAATACCCTCTAGTTCCATCCATGTCATTGCAAATGACTAGATCTTTTTGATGGCTGAATAATATTTGTATTGGAATACATACATCTTTATCCATTCATCTGTCAATGAACATCTAGGCTCTTTCCATAGTTTGGCTTTTGTGGACACTGCAGCTATAAAGTGTGGGGAGCAGGTGCCCTCTCAGATCACTACAATTGTATCTTTGGGGTAAATACCCAGTAGTACAATTGCTGGGTCGTGGGGCAGCTCTATTTTCAACTTTTTGAGGAACCTCCATACTGTTTTCTAGAGTAGCTACACCAGCTTGCATCCCTAAGCGGTTAAGTTTTTAATTATTATCCTTTACTTGAAACTGTTACATTTTTCTGACCTAAGTTGTACACAAAACAATTAGGTTTAGGCTTTAGCTAGGTTTCCAAGAGGCAATGCAAAAATTTGTTATACTAAATGCTCTCTTGGTGCTCAGCACCTCAAATAGCCCATGTTCTGTATGTATTAGATGTATACCATTACCATTACCAGATTGTGCTTATAAAAAAAAGTAGTATCGCCCATCTGTCTTTAAAGGCTGAAGTAGATGCTATGCTATGCAAATCTTCCTATTCTCAACCAAGGCACTATTTACCCAGATGCTGAATTTTCATCTGTTGACTGCTCATACCTCACAGCTGAGTCTTTCCCCCTGAATTACCCTCATCCCAATGGTGCCTCCTTGGCTTTTGGGAAGTTGGCAAAGTAGGAGAATCCTAAGTTCACCTCATCTCACAGACACATCTAGGTAATACATCAGTGCAACTAATCCTGAAAACAACTCAAGGAGTAGCAGAACAGACATTCCAGTTAATTATAGAGCAGAGCCTAAATCCAAAAGGGCAGGAGATACTGGAACCACAATCCCAGTTAGATGAACCACAAAAAGAAACAACATCACAAGCACAGAGAAGGTAGAGGAGCAGACCTCACACACATACCCCAGACACTGGGACCTGTGCTGGGAATACAAATCCTCATAACATGTGGCTTTGAAAACCACTGGGGCTTAACTAAGTTTCTACAATCGGTGAAGCTTGAACTATGGGAGAGCTGAAGGGCAATAAGAAACTGAGTCCCCATCCTTAAAGAACCAATATAATAACCCCAATGAGATACAGCATAGAAGCAGTAGTCTGAAAAGCACCTAGGGTGCTAAGGACTTTTATTTACTAACCTCAGAGTGTGCACTAGAGAGGCAGGGATCAGACTTCTCCAAGAACAAAAGAATTGGCAGGTGCCATCTTCCCCACCCCCAACCAAGATAGCCAGACCTTCATGGGAACCAGTGCAAATATATTCCACCAATCTTGCTAATACTGTATACCCTGCCTCCCCCCTCCCCAGCATTCTCCTGTAGATCTGCCCTGTCCAACCCACCCCACTCTGTGTGAGTACCTCTAAAGCAGTTCCTGCTATATCATATCCTGCGAGCAACCCTGGCAGGGACCAGCACCATTTTGAAGTGACTCTTGCCCTAGGGAGAGGAACCAACACACATCAGTTCCACTGCTGCCCCAGAAACGGGCTGGAGGCAGACATCTGATCTGACTGCCAGCCCCACCCAATGATAAAAGCCACTCATGGGACAAGTCAAGAAGTGCATCCTGAAAGTCAGTACTACTGGTTTGACTGTAGGCTATACCTACCCATGAAAACCCCTCAGGAAACATAGGAAGATTGCCCTGTAGTTCCATGTGACCACAGCCCCAGCAAACAGGCTAAACGCAGGCAGCTGATTGAATAGCTGACACTAATCAACTGTAAGCCTAAAATGGTCCAAGCCTACCACCTTAACAGCACAGGGGCCAAACCCTGCCCACAACAGGCAAAGTGAGCAATTGTACTCAACTGGATTGAAGGCAAACACAGCTCAGCCACAACAGTATAGCACATAAAACCCATAGATAGGGGATACCCTTGAAGCACCCAGTTCTAGTGAACAGAGAATATTGCACTACAGGGCATCACAAGACCTCCTCTGCATAAGGCCTTTACTTCCAAGATCAGAAAATGTAGATGACTTTCCTAATACACAGAAACCATAAAACAAAATGAGAACACAGAAGAATAAGTCCCAAATGAAGGAATAGGACAAAACCACAGCAAAAGATCTAAATGAAACAAATAAGTAATATGCCTGCTAATTCAAAGTAATGAACGTAAAGATGGACTTGAAAAAATGGCAGAGGATCTGTGTGAGAACTTCCAAGAGATAGACTATATAAAAAAGAACCAGAGATAAAGAATAACAAATTAAAAATACACTAGAAGGAATTAATAGCATATTAGAAGAGGCAGAAGAATGGATCAGTGAGCTGGAAGACAAGGTAATGGAAAGCAACCTAACTGAACAGTAAAAAATAAAAATAAGAGTAGACTAAGGGAACTCTGACATCAAGCATAATAACATTCACATTATATAGACTCCAGAAGAAGAAAGAGGAAAGGGGGGAAGGGGAGAGACAGAAAATGGATTTGAAGAAATAGCTGGAAACTTCCAAAATCTGGGGAAGGAAACAAATCCAGACCCAGGAGACACAGAGAGCCCCCACCCCAAAAAAAGTCAAGCCAAGAAGGTTCATACCAAGACACATAAGTGGCAAAAAGTAGTAAGAAAAAATTTTAAAGAAAAAAACAGTACAAAGGAAACTCCCCATAAGGCTATCAGCTGATTTTTCAGCAGAAACTTTGTAGGCCAGAAGGGATGGTATGATATATTCATAGTGCTACAAGGAAAAAACCCTGCAATCAAAAATACTCTAATCAGCAAGGCTATAATTCAGAATAGGAGGACAGAAAAAAAGCTTCCCAGAAAAACAAAACTTAAAAGGAGTTCATCACTACTAAATCAGCCTTATAAGAAAAGTTAAAGGGAATTCTTTGAGTGGGAAGCAGGGGAGACCATAATCAAGAAAGGAAAATTAGGAAAAGAAAAAAATTTCACTGACAAATACAAAATAATAAAATTAATCACTTACAAAACTAATATTGAGGCTAAGGCACAAAGGTAGTAAAAAAAAATCAATTTATAAAGATCAGTCAAAGGATGCACAAAATAAAAGTATGACATCATATGCATAAAACTTTGGGGAGAGAGGAGTAGAAATATTGTGCTTTTAGAATGGGTTCAAACTTAAGCAACTAACTTAATATAGAATACTATATGCGTAAGACATTATATTTGAACCTAATGGTAACCACAAATCAAAACCCAGTAATAGACATACAAAAAAATAAAGAGAAAGGAGTCCAAGCATGTCACTAAAGAAAGCCATCAAACCACAAAGGGAGAAAGTGAAACTATAAAAACAATCATAAAACAAGCAACAAATGGCAGTAAGTATATACTTAACAATAACACTTTGAATGTAAATAGATTAAATGTTCCACTCAAATATGCAGGGTGATAGAATGGATTTAAAAAAAAAAAAAAAAAAAAAGACTTGTCACTATGCTGTCTACAGGAGACTCACTACAGACCTAAAGACACATGCTGAATGAAAGTAAAAGGTTAGTAAAACAAATATTTATCATACAAATGGAAGTGAAAAGAGCCAGGGTATGCTTATATTCGACAAACAATGCTTATATTGGACAATGACTACCACAAGAGACAAAGAAGGGCACCATATAATAATAAAGGGAACAATTCAACAAGAGGATATAACAACTGTAAATATTTACATGTTCCATAGAGGAACCCCTAAATACATAAAATATTAAAAGAAATTGCCAATAATACAGTAATAGGGGTTTTTAACGCCCCAATTTCATTAATGGTAGATCACTCAGAAAGAAAAAAATCAACAAGGAGACTGTAGTTTTGAATGATATAATGGATCAGAGGATCTAAAATATATTCAGAGTATCAAAAAAGAGTGGAATATACATTCTTTACGTGCACATGGAACATTCTTTAGACTACATCACATATTAGACCACAAGTCTCAAACTCACAAAGTCATATATCCTTTCTCAGTACAACATATAAAACTTGATAATCATAAGAAAAAAATGTAGAAATAACAAATATATGGGGGCTAAATAACATGATCTGAAACAACGGGTCAACCAAGACATCAAAAGAAATCAAAAAAGTACGTGGAGACAAATCAAAATGAAAATGCAACGGTTCAAAATAAATAAAGTTTAGAGCAGAATAAGTGAAATAGAGAACAGAGCAGATCAGTGAAATCAGGATTTGGTTTTGGTTTTTTGAACAGAACAAGATTAACAAACATTTAGCCGGACTCATAAAAAAAAAAAAAGATGAGAAGAATCAAAATCAGAAGTGAAGGAAAAACACCAGACACCACAGAAGTGCAAAGAATTATAATGAAAATTTACATGCCAAAAACCTGGGCAATCTAGAAGAAACTGATGAATTCCTAGAAACCTATAACCTACCAAAACTGAAGTAGGAATAGAAAATTTGAACAGACCAATTATTAGCAATGAAATAGAATTGGTATTCAAATACCCAACAAAGTCCAGGGCCAGATGGCTTCACAAGAAAATAAAAACAAACATTTATAGACCTGTTAATATTTATTCTTCTCCAAACTATTCCAAAAAATAGAATAAGAACTTCCAAATTCATTGTATAAGGCGAGCATTGTCCTAGTACTGAAACCTAATAAAGACACTAAAAAAAAAAGAAGAAAAGAACTATAAGCCAATATCTGATGAACACAAATGCAAAAATCTTCAAAAAAATATTAGCAAACCAAATCCAACAATACATTTACAAAATCATTCACCACAATCAAGTGGGGTTCAGATTCAAGGGGGGTTCAATATCCATAAGTCAATGTACTACATCACATTAACAAAGATAAAAACCATATGATCACTTCAATAGATGCAGTAAAAGCATTCGACGAAGTACAACATTCATGATTAAAAAAAAAAAACAACCTTCAACAAACTAAGTTAAGAGGCAACGTGCTTCAACATAAAGGCCATATGTGAAACACCCACAGCTAACATCATACTCAATGGGGGAAAATGGAGGGGTTTCCCCTCTAAGATTAAGAGCAACACAAGGATATCACCCTCACCACTTTGATTCAACATAGTACTGGAAGTCCTAGCCACAGCAATCCTACAAGAACAAGCATCCAAACTGATAAAGAAGTAAAACTCACTGTCTGCATATGACATGATTGTGTGTGTTTGTGTGTGTATCCCTTAAGTCTCCACCCAAAAACTATTAGAACTAATAAAATCAGTAAACCTCAAGATACAAAAATCAATTTACATAAATCTATTGCATTTCTATACATTAATAATGAAGCAACAGGAAGAGAAATCATGAAAAATAAAATCCCATTCACTTGGGTGGCTCAGTGGGTTAAAGCCTCTGCTTTCGGCTCAGGTCATGATCTCAGGTTCCTGGGATCGAGCCCCGCATCAGGCTCCCAGCTCCATGGGGAGTCTGCTTCTACCTCTGACTTTCTTCCCTCTCATGTTCTCTCTCTCTCTCAAATAAATAAAATCTTTAAAAAATAAATAAAATAAATTGCCCCCTAAATAATAAAATACCTAGGAATAAACTTAACCAAGGGATAAAAAACCTGTACTCTGAAAACTATAAAACACTTATGAAAGAAACTGAAAATGACATAAACAAATGGAAAGATATTCCATGTTTGTGGATTAGGAAAACCAATATTATTAAACTGTCCATACTACACAAAGCAATCTACAGATTTAATATAATCCCTATCTAAATACCAACAGCATTTTTCACAGAACTAGAATAAATTATCCTAAAGTTTGTACAAAACCACAAAAGACTCTGACTAGCCAAAGAATCAAGGCTGGAGGCCGGCAGGGGGGTGGGGGGTGATAAATTACGAAGTTGTAATAATCAAAATAATATGGGATTGGCACAAAAATAGACCCAAAGATCAATAGAACAGAGTCCAGAAATAAACCTATGTTTTTACGGCCAGTTAATCTGCAACAGAAGGAGGCAAAACTATACAAAGGAAAAAAGTCTCAACAAGTGGTGTTGAGAAAAGTCGACAGCTACATGGGAAAGAATGAAACTGGATTACTTTCTTATATGAAACACAAAAATAAACTCAAAATGGATTAAATGCCTAAGTGTGAGACCTGAAACCATAAAACGCCTCCAAGAAAACATAGGAAGTAATTTCCTTGATATCAGCTGTAGAAGCATCTTTCTAGATAGGTCTCCTCTGACAAGGAAAACAAAAGCAAAATTGAACTATTGGGAATACACCAAAATAAAACGCTTTTGGGTACCTCGGTGGCTCCGTCGGTTAAGCAGCTGCTCTCAGCTCAGTTCATCCCAGGGTCCTGGGATCAAGATCTGCAGCATCAGGCTCCTGCTCAGTGGGGAGCCTGCTCCTCCCTCTCCCTCTCCCTCTTCCTCTCCCTCTCCCTCCCTGCTTCTCCCTCTCCCTCTCCCTCCCTCTGCCTGCTTCTCCCTCTCCCTCTGCCTCTGCCTGCTTCTCCCTCTCCCTCTGCCTGCTTCTCCCCCTACTTGGGCACTCTCTGTTAAATAAATAAATAAAATCTTTTTTTAAAAAATGCTTTTGCAGAGCAAAAGAAATCATCAACAAAACAAAAAGGCAACCTACTGAATGGAAGAAATTTGCAAATAATATCCAAAATATATGAAGAATTTATACAACTCAACACCAAAGAAATCTTCAAATAATCCCATTAAAAAAATGGGCAGAAGACATGAACATTTTTTTCCAAAAAAGACAGATGGCCAACACGTGAAAAGATGCTCAACATCACTAATCATCAGAGAATTGCCAACCAAAACCACAATGAGAGATCACCTTATACTTGTCGGGATGGCTAAAAATCAAAACACAAGAAATAAATGTTGACAAGGATGTAGAGAAAAGAGAAACCCTGTTGCACTGTTGGTGGGAATGCAAAAGGCAGCAGCCACTGTGGAAAGAGCATGGAGGTTCCCCAAAAACTGTTATGATTGCCATATGAACTAGCACTTCCACTACTATTTACCAAAGAAAACAAGAACACTAACTCAAAAACCCCTATGTTTATCATAGTGTTATTTACCATAGCCAAGATATGGAAGCAACCCAAGTGCCCGTCAATAGATGAATGGATAATTATACACACACACACACACACTTCCTCAGTCATAAAAAAAAGAAAATTTGAAATACTGACATTCTCATTAACATGAATCAACCTAGACTGTATAATGCTAAGTGAAGTAAGTCAGATAAAGACAAATACCAGAGGATGTCACTCATGTGAAATTTAAGGAATGGACAAGGAAAAAAAAAAAAAAAAGACAAAAACACTCAAGTAGAACTGGTGGCTGTGAGAGGAGAGGAGAGGTGGGGTGGGGTGGATGGGTGAAATAAAGGAGATTAGGAGTATATTTATCTTGATAAGAACTGAGAAGTGTATGGAATGTTGAATTACATTGTACACTTGAAACTAATGTAACTAATGTGTTTTAATTATACTTGAATTAAAAAAAAAAAAAAGTACTTCCTTGCCTAAGGTCCTGCCCCCTCCCTGAGAAAAAAATCTGCATCCACAGCCACACCAGACAACTGTCATTCACTCAGTTTGTTATTACAAGATCCTGATATCCCCACTACCAATTCTTTAACAGCATTGACTCCCATCTAAATACCAACAGCATTTTGTATTCCCATCAGTTCTGGACTACAGAGAAGAGAGCTTCTCAGTGATGCTGGACACCTTCTCATCAGAACATTTTATTTCTTCGGTGAATAGAGTATCTTCTGGGGCTAGCGAGGTGTTTGCTTGCTTGTTTGACTTTACGTAGCATATCCGCACTAGCATAGCCACTTCTCTGAGCCTTTTTCATCCCCTACCATGGTGACTCTAAGATTTCTAGTCTGGTCCGCTGATAAAGTAGGCCATAAAACCACCTCAGACTAAGGAACTCACTTTATGGGAAAAAAAAGGCATATCCCCCCAAAATCCACTAATCCTATCATACTTACTATACCCAGAAACTGCTGGCTTGATAAAACAAAAGATCATTTGGAAGGAGTATCTGAGGTACCATCGTAGAGAAAATACCCTATAAGATGTGAACCCAGCCTCCAGGATGCAGGTATGCCATCAAGTCAATGACCATTATGTTGCTGCTATGTTCCCAACTCTTGGAAAAAAGTCAATAGAATAAGAGAGAAGCAGAAATTACCCCATTTACCATCATTACCAGGGGCACATTTGGGGAAAGTCGTGCTTCTTATACTACAAGTCTAGGATCCGTGGGCCTATAGGTCCTGCTTCCACCATGGTATAGGACAAGAGTTCTATTAAGTTTTTAAGCTACATATGCTGTCCAGTCCTTGCGGTTTCTTGTGTCAGAAGACCAACAGGCAAGGAAAGGAGTCAGCAGCACCCTGGTAGAGGTAATTTATTCTTACCATCCAACCTAGAGTTACCAGAGGCAGAGAAGAACACACTTGGCATTCAGATAATGCTCTGGACACCTGTTAGTACTCCCTTGCCCAATTTTGACAGTAAACGGGCAAGTAAAGGAGATACTCCCAGAAAAGCACACCCAGGGACAGTCTGGGTTACTGTACCATGTAAGCCAACTGACCAGTGGAGGGGTTAAGTAAGGTTATAAAGAATCTAAAATAAGTAGTAGAAAAAGATGATTTGGGGTGTTTTGTTTGCATAGTACTGACACCAAATGTAGTAGCTGAGACTAAAGTACATCTTTATATTTCCTTTTGGAAATTTCCCTCACTAAAGAAGACCGATTCGAATTTTGGAAGAGTTGATCTCAAACAAAGTAAACTTCTTACACAGATCAAGCGCATTTAAGCATTACACTGTGATGAGTGCTATGGTACACCATCAAGATATTCCCTTCAGAACCCAGGAACTCCTTTCCCCAGCTTCTGATAATGTTTCCCACTGAAGGTTCACTGCTGAGTCCCTCCTTGGGGCTTTTATCTACTCATAGGAACAGCTTTATCAAGATTATCCCATCCCCCAGAACAGCCCATACCGAATGACAAGTTGGTTAAGGGATACAAAATCTGGCCCCCTTGCCTCAATTCAGACCAACATTAAAAGAACATTCAGTGCTCCCTTATGATTGGCTCAAGCCTTTGCTACAACTGTTTGAAATGGCAACATTGTTCAATTTCTTTCCCTGCTCAATCCTGGCTCTTTCATTCTCATAGGACCTACTGCTAAGAGAACTGGATAACAAACTATACACAAATCTCACTGCAGCGTCTATTTCTTGGGCAACAGGACAAAGGCAGTAATGTGATGACCACTGTCCGATGCAGTAGTATTTTACAATTTACAGAGCATTTGTTTCTTGATCACAAGCTCATCACAATTCCAGGAGATAGGATGAGTAGCTATTATTCCCATTTTGTAAATGATGAAACTGAGTTTCAAGGGGATTAATTTCCCAAGCAGACAAGAAACATTTTTTTTTTTAATTTATATTCCATCTCATTTTGGAAAAATCTTCCCAGATTGATGGAATAAGAGTTAGGACTAAAATGCAAGTATTCTGATTTCTGCTTTAGTGCACTAAAAAATAATTAATATGACAGAATTGACTTGTTTTCTGGTTAAGTCATTCATTCCAAGTAATTACATAATAACCAAAGTCGAAGTCGATTAGAATTATTAATCTTTTTTTTAAAAAGGAGCAGGTAAATTGAAATGAGGTTAATACTATATTAAATTTCGGAGTCTTCTAAAGTGATCTTCCCACATTGCTCTCGAAAATATTATCTACCCTTAAAAATATAAATCACCCTGGAGCACAACATGAAGTTGTACATGTGTGAGGCCAGACAATCCATCCAGATGGATGATGTCTGCCTACTTTTGAGGTACACCTGTCCCAATGTTGGCCAGAGTGAATTTCCTGTATATCTATGAAGTAATTTAAGTCATACCACTTTAAGCTAAAGATCTAATGTAGAGAAAACATTTTTAATCTTTATGCAATTAAATGAATAGACAATTCTAATTTACACAGATGCCACCTTTAAAAGAGAACATTTTGGGCTTCTGTTACCATCTGTAAGCTTGTCTTTTTGCTTGACAAGCATATGCAAGGCTATGCTTGTGCTATGGGATACCATATAATACCTATGGGAGTGCTACCCCTTTCACTATTTAGTTTAGAAGGCTGTATTCTGGGATGCCTGAGTGGCTCAGTTGGTTAAGCCTTCGGCTCAGGTCACGATCCCAGGGTCCTGGGATGGAGTCTCATGTTGGGCTCCTTGCTCACCAGGGAGCCCGCTTCTTCTCCCTCTGCCTTCTACTCTCCTTCCTTGTTCTCTGACAAATAAAATCTTTAAAAAAAAAAAAAAAAAAGGTTGTGCTCCTTCCAATGACCCTGCTAAAGCAAAATTCAAAGTCATGTCACTTCTTTAAAACTTTTGTAATGAATCCCTATCTTGTAAATGTGGATTTAGTTTTTTTAATTATTATATGTTAGTCACCATACAGTACATCATTAGTTTTTTATGTAGTGTTCCAAGATTCATTGTTTAGTTTTTAAAAGCACACAAAAACTACTTTGAGCCAAGCCCATTGAAAAGGCAAAGGTACTAGTATAATCTGGCTAGAATGTGGTCTTATGGAGTTCTTCAAGTTGCTAATTCTGTGTGAAGCAAGTGAATTGTAGTCACCTGGTATGGAAATCCTCAGAAAGGAAAACTATCCCCTTAATGGAGAGGGACTGCCTACTAGCTCACTTATGTTGAGCTATTATATTGAACAATTCTATGTTCAAGAGAAAACTCATCTCTTCCCTCACTCCCTAAATCCCCAATGGTATTACCTAAAGGAAGCAAGGGTTATTTAGTTCCCTCACTCAGAAATATAAATAAGGAGCAGTCACTCAATAAAATTTCTAGGTACTCTTTTATATGGGATTTGTAAGGATTTTGAAAAACTTTGGAATTTATCACCTCCTATTATTTTTGTTATTCCTGGCTTGCTTTCTTAAAGCATAGGGAAAAGAAGAAGAAAGGGAAGCAGAATTTCTAGTAAGAGGGAAACCTGGGGATAAGGTGATGAACTAACAGGTTTAGTCCCAGAGCCTGACACAATGAAAGCAAGCAGGTGGGGTAGGATGTATGGGGGGAGTGAAGGGAGATTTCTCTCCCTAGTGAGGGGAATGAAGGGAGAGAGGAAAGAATCAGTCATCATTTATACTCTTCCAGCCTAGAGATTGTACGAGATAGGATGATCAAAGGATAAGCTATCTCCTCATCCAATTAAGATATTTGAAGACAAAGTGTATCTACTAACTCACACTAAACTTAGCAGCATGCTCTACAAATACTGTGCACTAGATAAGCATTTGTGTGAGTTACAATGTAACTCTAGAAGTGTATATTTACTGTCCCTAGAACTATCAGCACCTATCTGTTAAAACATGGCATGAAACCCCTTTAAAAGTCTTATCAAACTTGTCTTCTTGGGGTACCTGGGTGGCTCAGTTGGTTAAGCATCTGCCTTTGGCTCAGGTCCTGATCCTAGGGTCCTGGAATCTTGCCCCTCATAACCCCTCCTACTTAGTGGGGAGTCCCTCTGCCTTCCACCTGCTCACTGCTCTCTTTCAAATAAAGTCTTTAAAAAAAAAAAAAACTTTTGTGTTTTCAGTGTGACAGCAAATCACTCAGTAGGTGAGTACTCTTAAATAGTACAGGAACCAAATGGAGCTATACAAATGGTTTAATCGTCAATACTGTGTCCTAAAAAAAGATTTAAGGATTTTGACAAAAGACATTTTTCAATCTACATAAAAATATGTAGCACTTAGATTTTAACTCAAATTATTTTCAAGAAAATCTGTTGAAATCTTCAGAAAGATTTTAGATAGTGATTGTTTGAATTCTTTGGAATTAGAGGATCACTAATCCTTATTTACTAAAAACAAACTGTTCTAATTCTACTGCATCTCAAAGTTTCAAGTTTACCAAATCACATTTACATTTGGAAGTATCATTTAATGTTGGCTTATCCTCTAAGTGTGATAATCCAGCTAATGCAGTTAGTCTGCACAATAATGAGAATACCATACTTCAGAAAAAGAGTTTATTCACAAGACCCTTTCTTGGTCTTCGGGGTGGATATTTATCATTTTGGGACAGGCAAGACATACTATCTGTATTGAATTTTCAACTGGTTATAATACTGATAGAATAGAGTATCTCACTTCTAACCATGGAAGTTTAAGGAAGGAGACAGTATTTATCCCTAGGATCCAGGATATACACATGGAAAGTAGGCTCAGCCAGTCAAATTATCGGATCTTCTTGCCCAGGGCTTTAGATCTTGGGGAAGGAATGTGAAGAGACAGGACAAGTCAGTAATAAGTCAGCTGAAGCTGGCAGTAGCAAAAGACCATTCTAAGTGGGGCCTAGCCACAGCAGTCCATCAGCAGTGGACATGTTCCCAGCTGTAGCATTGAACAAGATGGTTCTAATGGCATGATGTGATCCGGATTTGGTTTCTACCGTCTGTACTCACTGCTTTCTGAGGCTCTCTACCTTCCTTTGAAATCTGTGACTAATTTCTAATAGGTATCCTTTTAGCTTTAAGTTATCCAGTCAATTTCTGTTGCTGGGAACCAAGAACCCTAATTGACATGGTCTTTGAAAGGATTTTAAGAAATCCTTTCCTTATGGTCTTTCTTGGACATTGAAATAATAATAAAGGCAATCTCCAAGCATCCTCACTTGACCGTGTGGAAATGACAGGATCTACCTCCATTGGACTTAGTAGCATAAATTTTGACTCTACATTTCCTATTTTAAGTGCTCAAATATTCTTTAATTCATTTTGTTTGTGGCTGTTTTCTAAAATGTATTTTTTATACTGTGTGTAAAAAAACAATGTTTCTTCAAGTGTTAGCTATTCAATAGAAAAATACTTAAAATAACTCTTTCTCCTCTAGAAATTTTGTTTCCTTGATAAGAATGAAGTTTTTACACTTTCATTACTGCCTGGTTTGTTTCATTTTTCCCATGAGTATTAAAACAGATTTTTGCTTAATTGATCTTGATGATCTTCACTGAACTTCATTAATAGCCACTAAAATAGCACTTCCTAAATCATGTTTTATTCAAGTTTCCATATATAAATGTAAAGAACACTAGTCAACAAAAAAATTAAACAAGTTGTTCTCTGCAACCCTTCTCAGAGCCTTTAATACCCCAGTGCTTCGTGAAATCTCTGGAAGAACAATACAACATAGAGTGTTTCTTAACATCTGCTTTTGGGATCTTTTTGCCCAGACCAACTTCTAGCATCGTTTCTCAGAGCACGATTGAGAAAATGCTGCACAAGGGGCGCCTGGGTGGCTCAGTGGGTTGGGTTAAAGCCTCTGCCTTCAGCTCAGGTCATGATCTCAGGGTCCTGGAATCGAGTCCCCGCATTGGGCTTTCTGCTCAGCAGGGAGCCTGCTTCCCCCACTCTCTCTCTCTCTCTCTGCCTGCCTCTCTGCCTACTTGTGATCTCTGTCAAATAAATAAATAAAATCTTTAAAAAAAAGAAAGAAAATGTTGCACTGCAGAGACCTTTCTAGAATGCAAATAAGAGCCTATGTCTTCCTGATTAGAACTCTTCAGTGATAGTTCATCATCTACTATCGCGTACATAGGTCAGCAATATAAGTATAGCACATGGGCCAAATCCAGCCTTGCAATCTGTTCTTGTATCATCTGCAAGCTAAGAATTGTTCCTCCCCAACCCAATATTAAGAAAAATATTTCACAACCAGTAGAAATTATAGAAAATTTGAATTCCCATGCTTTTGGTTTTATTAGAATATAAACATGCTGGTTCACATATTATCTGTGGCTGCTTTCATGCTACAGAGATTCATATCCCACAAGATCTGAAGTATTTACTACCTGACTTATTGCAGGAGAACACATGCTAACCCCTGTACTGTAGGATGAACTCTAAATCCCTTACAAAGCAAAAGACTCTTTCATATCTAGCCCATGCCTACATATACAGCCTAATCTCCCACACTCCAGCACCTGTTTGAACTCAGAGCTACTTGAAATTCACTATCTTGTTTCTTAATTTTTATATACGGTGTTCTCTTTTCTTAAAGGTCTCTTGCCCCTCACCAAGTCATTGACAAATTCCCACCCCTCAAACTATTCCAGCTTCAGATTGTGTTGTTCTAAGCATGAGAAATGCTTTAATACTCATCAATATCTCTCCATATGATTTTCATGTACCATTATGTTGCTTATCGCATTGATTTTTGATTAGTACATTTTCCTCAATGAGTTATAAGTTCCTTGAAGACACTGACCTGTGTTTCCCCAGGGCCTAACAAATTATGGATGTGGAAATTATTTGTCATAGGGAAAAAGGGAAGAAGATATGGGGAAAAGGAAAATGGCAAAAGGAGCAAAGGAAAAGAAGAGAAGCAAGTAAGTTTTGGGGTTTTTTGGGGTTTTTTTTGCTTCAGAGTTTAGTTCATTTGCTAGCACAAAAATTTTTACTTAATTAGAACTTAATTCTCTGAAAAGTGGGGTGCCTGGGTGGCTCAGTGGGTTAAAACCTCTGCCTTCGGCTCAGGTCATGATCTCAGGGTCTTGGGATCGAGTCCCGCATAGAGCTCTCTGCTCAGCAGGGAGCCTGCTTCCCCCCCCACCCCCCCGCCTGCCTGTCTCTCTGCCTACTTCTCTCTGATCTCTCTCTGTTAAATAAATAAAATCGTTTAAAAAAAATTCTCTGAAAAGTTAGCTTATAATTAGAAAATGCAATGGGGGCTATTTTAGATACCAAAGGCTAATAGAAGTATTAAATACAGATATATTTAACATCTGTTGACAAAGTATGTACACATTTACCATGCAATATTTATTGACGACTATATTTTTTCCTCCTTAAAAACCTGATAAAAGTCATAACATGTAATTTTCAAAAATTCATTGTCTCTAAAGGAGCCTTATTTAACATTTAATCCGTCACATTTATTAGTTTAAGTTATACGTAATCCTTACTTTATAGAGCTTTTAACAGGAATTGCAATAGACTTAATCAGTTTAGAAAATTTGCAAAATGTTTTCTTTTAAAAAGATATTGGGTACCCAAAAAACAAAATTTGGAAGTTTTTTCCCTGTAACAACAACAACAACAAAAAATCCATTTCAAAAGATTTCTCATAGTTTGCCAACCTCAAAGCACTAGATTTTGGCTTTTCTCAAAGAAACTACTTCACCAGATGTTTGACAGTTCTTGTATACACATTTGTGCTTTCAGAGATAAATTTATTGACTATAATTATTGGAAAAAACAGTCCTTGTACAAAGGGAATGTAAGTTTCATGCTGAAAAATTTTACATTTCTCTAAGGAATTTTAGCACTAAATCTTTAAGTTATTGATTAAAGTGGCCAAGCTTTTAGCTTCCAAAGAGCCCTTACCTAAAAGTTCATTTAGAAACAGCAGAAATGTAAACCTTAGGTGAGGAATAGCAATACCCCAAATTATGCATATGTGGGAATAAACTACTCAACATTTCTGCATGACTCCTCATGGCCTGCCTACTTGGTATGGATTTCTCCACAGAGGCATCTTTTTTTTTTTTTTTTTAAAGATTTTATTTATCTGACAGAGAGAAACACAGCAAGAGAAGGAACACAAGCAGAGGGGATGGTAGCGGGAGAAGCAGGCTTCCTGCCAGGGAGCCCGATGCGGGGCTCGATCCCAGGACCCTGGGACCATGACCTGAGCCGAAGGCAGACACTTAACGACTGAGCCACCCAGGCGCCTCCCCCACAGAGGCATCTTAAGACTCAACAGCTCTTAGCCCAGTGGCAGCCTCCTTGTAGCAAATTTTTCAGACCTTGAAAACGAGCAGAAATACTTAAGGCAGGTCAGAATAACTAGTAATATACTTGATTGAGGGGAGGGACATTTACACATCTGATATTTTCTCAATGTATTTTCTGAACAGAAATCTTATAGTATTTCAGTTAAAAAATCGGATAGCTAGAAACCCCAAGTGTATTTATAAAGCAAAATGTCAGTTTGTTAATAACAAGATACTAAAATGTCAAAATAGCTCTTCCCATATCTTTATTAAACCTTCCTCACACTAGGAAGACTACAAAGTTTGCATGAGGGGGCACAGAAAAGGAAGCAAAGCAAAAAAGTCCATCACTTCTCCTGATGATTATATATGTATATAATTATTATATATATTTACCAAATGAAAAGCTTCAGTAAACTAATCTGCTCTTAAACTCCTTAGCCTTTCTCATATCATTTAGGCTTCTCACAAACAAGGTTATGGTAATAAAATTCTGTAAGACAGAATTTTCAAAGAAAGTGGTGTGGCATAAACCAACTCCTAGAGGATGTTTAAAGTAGGGACAGGGAGTGTGGTGTGGGTGTAGGTATGTCCCTTTTCCAGACTGGACATCTGTTCACGCTTGAACTGCATCTTCGTCATTCTTGTCACACATCTGGATTCCACAGCTCCTAGGAATGATAAACCACTTCCTATGTGGTTGTGATCAATCCTATGCTTGTGGTTTCATTCATTTGCTCAATAGCTATATCTGAATCCTTTCAATAAATACTAGGCGGAATCATTTCAAAGACATGCCAATTGTATGCTTTATAAAATATATTTATCCAGAACCTGAAAAGGATAAGCAGATGTATCCATTTTGACACCCAGGTACAAGGGGAAAAAAAAAAAAAGTATTTCTAGTAAACTTCCAACAAATAGCTAATCACTTTCTTCTAGCAATCTCCAGATAGGCTGACAAGATAGAATATGTGGTCCACTCCACTTTTTGAAAGTACTTCTTCATTAGTAGTGATGGCATGGGCAACAGAGCATGTACAGTTAGATACCAGTGCAATAATGAAAAACAGTGAATCATCCCTGGAACTTTGCAAAGAAGCATGTTTTGCAATTAAACCTATTTTGTTGAAGAACAAACATCAGAACAAAGTTGTTCTGCTTTAGAATATATGCAAAATAGTCTTCTGTAATATAAAACCAGAACACAAATACATTACAAAAGAGGTATCTATAGGACAAAGTTACTTTGTATTCACATACTAATAGCTCATTTAGTTAATACTAATTTGGTACTATCCTGTGCAGGCCTTGTTCAGTGGATACAACAATTATTCTGTAATTCCTTTCCTCAAGGAGTCACTGTCCAGAAAACATGAACAGAGTTATGAATAAACACCATTGGTAACAGTAAGAGAAGGAAATGACTATAAAAATAAAGGTAAAAATGGAAGAGGTGAATAACGTATCTAATGCAAACTTAAGAAATCTGAAGGCTTAAGAATTGGATGCAGGAGGCAGATTCTTTCCTCTTACTATTCTGTCACTTTCTCAAATTTGTTTAATCCTCTACAGAGAACCCAGACAAATTTAATCCATCTACACTTGCTGTAGACATGCAATATGATTTCTAGCAGTATATTTAAATCTAACAAGTTCGCCTACACAGAAAACCAACACTTTTTAAGATTTTACTTTTACCTGAAAAGCATTCCAATAAAATGAACTCAATGAGAACTCTCAATCACTAAGACAGTTTGATTAACTTAAGCTTATGTTCACAAATTGCACAATTCACTCTAATTTTTAAAAAGAAGTTCTTGTTGGGAGAAGATATTTGTAAGTGATATATTGGATAAAAGGTTAGTATCTAAAAATATATAGAGAATGGATACAATTCAATACCCCAAAAATAATCCAATTAAAAAATGGGCAGAAGAAATGAACAGACATTCCTCCAAAGACAACATACAGATGGCCAACAGACCCATGGAAAGATGCCTCACTTATCAGGGAAATGCAAACTAAAACCACAATGAGCTATCATTTCATTTCTGTCAGAATGGCTAAAATCAAAAATATAACAAGTGTTGACAAAGGTGTAGAGACAAAGGAATCCTTATGCATTGTTGGTGGGAATGCAAACTGGTGCAGCCACTGAGGAAAACAGTATAGGGTTCCTCAGTGTAAATGATGAATTACTGAACACTACTCCAGAAACCAATATTGCATATGTTAACAAAATTTCAATTAAAACATTACAATTTTAAAAATTAAAAATAGAATTACCTTATGATCCAGTAATCACATTATTGGATATTTACCCAAAGAATAAAAAAACACAAATTTGAGATGATATATGCATCCCTGTATTTACTGCAGCATAATTTACAATTGCCAAATTATGGAAGCAACTCAAGTGTCCATGGATAGATGAAGGGATAAAGATGTGATATTTTAAGAGTACATTTGTTGATACCACCTCACACCAAAATCAACAATACAGGAAACAACAGATGTTGGAGAGGATGAAGAACAAGAGGAACCCTCTTACACTGTTGGTGGGAATGCAAACTAGTAGAGCCACTCTGTAAAATAGTATGGAAGTTCCTAAAAAGTTACAACTACTCTACAATCCAGCAATTGCATTACTTGGTATTTATCCAAAGGATACAGAACTATAGATTTGAAGGGGCATATGCACCCCAATGTTTATAGCAGCATTATCAACAAAAGCCAAACTATGAAAAGAGCCAAAATGTCCATCAACTGATGAATGGATAAAGAGGATGTGGTATATGTGTGTGTGTATATTATAAATATATATGATGGAATATTACTTAGCCATCAAAAAATTGAAACCTTGCCACTTGCAATGATGTGGATGGAGCTGGAGTGTATTATGCCAAGTGAAATAAGAGAAAGAAATACCGTATGTTTTCACTCCTATGTGGAATTAAAAAAAAAAAAAAGATGAACATAGGGGAAGAGGAAAAAAAGAAGGAAATAAATCATAAAAGACCCTTAACAATGGAGAACAAACAGAGTTGATGGAGGGAGGGAGGGAGGTGGAGGATGGGCTAAGTGGCTGATGGGTATGAAGGAGTGCACTTGTGATGAGCACTGAGTGTTCTATGTCAGTGATGAATCACTAAATTCTACTAAAACCACTATTACATCATATGTCAACTAGAATTTAAAAGTTTGAAAAGGAACATTTTATAGAAAAAAAATACACTCATCATGATGGGCCTGGAGTAATGTGTAGAACTGTTGAATCACTATATTGTACACCTGAAACTAATGAGCACTAGTTACACTGGAATTAGAATAAAAACTTTACTAAGTTCCTGTTTATTCACTCTATTTCTAACAGCAAATACGTTTTCCAAAATTCATAGCTACACATAATCATTCACGGAGGCCTAATAATGCATGAAGAACCTGTATCCAGACTAGTACGGACAAACCTACTTTAGATTTAAATCCTTTGTGAGGCTATTTCCAACATCAAGCCATATTAACTAGAATTCGTTCTATCAGGGAACTGTAAAAGATTCTTAAGCCTAAACTCCCTGCCTCAACAAACCAACTTACCACATCATATATTTATGGCATATTTATAGTGTCATACAATTTTTACTTCCATTTAAACGCTAGAATTTGCATGCCTGATTACTTAAGATTTCGTTTATCTTGGGGCACCTGGGTGGCTCAGTGGGTTAAAGCCTCTGCCTTCGGCTCAGGTCATGATCTCAGGGTCCTGGGATCGAGTCCCGCATCGGGCTCTCTGCTCAGCAGGGAGCCTGCTTCCCCCCCTCTCTTTGCCTGCCTCTCTGCCTACTTGTGATCCCTCTCTCTCTGTGTGTCAAATAAATAAATAAAATCTTAAAAAAAAAAAAAAAAGATATGGTTTATCTCTATGGAGACTTCTAAAGCCATTTATGTACTCCTCAACAGCCAGGATAGAGTTAAGTTATGAACTATCTAGGACCACACTTCACAGAAAATATTATTCCATTTCTAGCCAGACACCTTTGCCACAATAAGAATGGGGTTTGAGCAAAGCATTTGGGCCACAAGCAAAGGCCTATTAGCTTGTTTATTGAGCTGGAAGGAAAGGTTCTCCATTGAGGTGGCCTCTTCAAATTCATCAGATCCAAGTGCTCCATTGCAAACAACTGCAATTTGAAATCTAAAGTCTCTCTCCCTACAGCCCCACCTTTTAACTAAGAGTAAATCAATCAGTTACTGGCAAGAGTACCTGTGCAATAGAGAAAGACTCTATTGAAGACGGAAGCACTGCACAGAGTGCTTCTATGTGCTGTACTGTACTCTATATAGTGCTTCAGTCTGTCAATAACTCCCCACTGGAGACGTTGGACTCCAAATAGGTCCAATCAGTGCCATTCCTTTTCTGAGTTTGAACCAGCAAAAAATAAGAGATGTACAAAGCAAATGGGAGTCCAATATACTACCCTGGTCACTGGTAAAGGCTGAGTCGGAAGATACAAGCTTAATGTGAAAACCGACCAGTCCTACAAACCTCCTGCCCTCGAAATCCAGCCCTAGGGACAGACTACCCACAGGAAAGTTTGAGTCTGTAGAGCAAAATATGTGCACAAGTCACCATTTCCTCTCCTCCAGAGTGGAAAGAGAAGAGTTAAAAAGAAAAAAAATTCCTTTCAGTTAGGCCTATTGATAGGTTCGCTTCTGACAATTGATAAATTTGGATCAATGCTCTTTCCTGTCAGCCAGATAATTAAATCAACCACGGCTGGAAAGAGCAAGGAGTGGAGAAAAAGACGAGGCATGTTTAGGGGAAATTCCCCCTCAGAGAAACCAGGGTAGTAAAATAGTACCTCACATAATTCACAAGAATCAATATACAGGGGCTTTATGGTAGATGTGGCAAGGTGGATCCCTTTATTCTGTAACACCACACAGGCTTTAACAGAGAAACTTCGAAAGGTCATAAAAAGAGAAGACCCCAGTCCCTCATCCTACCATCATTCCTCAGAAAAGTGAACAACAACAGTGTGATCTGCCACACATGCAGAACACATTCATGTTCCGGGGGAGGTTCCCCCGCCCACAATCTTTTGAGTATAGTGGACAATGTTCCATTAGTTTCAGTTGTATTTGATTTCCCCTCTTACAGGGCAAATACTAAAACAACCTTTTGGAGCACCAGCTATTTAACTGGAGTTGCCTGAGGAAAGCAAGCCCCTCACCACCAGGAGCCCGTGTCTTCAGGTACAGCCCCTACTGAAAAAGGAAGGGTAACTACCAGGCCCATGGGCTGTTAAGTTTAGGTGTAGCTCCTCCCGCTGGGTGTTGGAAGAATCTGGCTCATTGTCCAGACTACCCAAAGTGAATTCACAAGGTCATTAAGAATCTCACTGGTTGCATCACAATTTCTCTTATTTAAGGAGTAAGTGTAAAAGAAAGTTATTAAGTTTTCCTCTAATAACTTCCAGATATTCCGGAATAGAGGTGAGCTCATGGGAATGCTTAAAACATACTTGATGGAACGGCATTTAATAGGAATAGTTACTCCTTTAACAGCACAGAAAAGAAGGCATTATCTTTCCTATCAATAGAAATTGGTTTCTGAGGGGTTTTTCATAAAGAACTCTTCTACAGGGGCACCTGGGTGGCTCAGTCGTTAAGCGTCTGCCTTCGGCTCAGGTCATGATCCCAGGGTCCTGGGATAGAGCCCCGCATCGGGCTCTCTGCTCTGCGGGAAGCCTGCTTCTCCCGCTACCATTCCCTCTGCTTGTGTTCCCTCTCTTGCTGTACTCTCTCGCTATGTTTCTCTCTGTCAAATAAATAAAATCTTTAAAAAAAAAAAAAAAAAGAAGAACTCTTCTACATACCTGAAGAAGCTTAACAGCAATGAATTGGAAGAGTCAACTCAACTGTAACTGAATCAGTTGATAACTTACTGGGGGAAAATGAGATCCTAAGAAAGTACTGAATGGAAAGAAAAGCTTGGAATAGGGAGATCTTGACCCTTCTGTGACAATCTGGTCCTTCGATGGAAAGATAAAACGTTAGCACCTCTTCAAATAAATTAAGGTCTAATAGGTGGCCTAATAGAGATGTGTTTCAAAAACAATACATAGAATACTAGAAGACAAACTTCCCATCACTGAATGGACACTCGCTGACTAACAATGAATTCTCATTATTACTGCTCAGTGGAAATAGGTTTTAATAGTATAATAACCTCGTCAATTAATTCTGAAATCATTTATCGCAGCATAACAGCTGTCAAAGCGGGGTAACGGTTTAGTAAAATGCCGTGCTCATTCACTTTCACACAACAGCGAGCTGCTTAGACTCTGCGATATAATCATAATAATGCCATTCATACATCCTTTCAATGATATCCATTCAATTATGCAAACCAGGAAACCACAGAGCAGGATGGCCCAGAAATGCCAGTTCCACAGAGAGAAATTAAAAAGCAACTTCCAATATCACTTTACCACTCCATACTTTGTTTTTATTTTACCCGTTTCCTCCTTCCTTTTCATCCCTTTACTGCTATCCTTTTTCTAAATACATTCGCTCATATAGATGATATGGAAAAGAAGCCTTAGAGGGGTGACATAAGAAACTGGGTGTGTGGGTCAGACTCTCCACTTTCACCAGCACAGCTAAAAAGAATGGGGAAAACCAGCAAAAGTTGGGCCTCAGGCCAGTAATGGATAAAACAGCCTCAGCCCCACTGCACGTTAAGCAAAAATTTTTCAATGGTCTTCCCTTGCTTAAAGCAAACAAAAATTCAGGACCCAAAAGTACTCTGTGGCTCGGGGGAGAGGGGAGTGCTTTTGGAAGAATAGTGGCACATTTTATAGGAATTTTGGAAATTCTAGGAGTGTAGATTTAAAAAAAAAAATCCCAAAACATGACTGATACTTTCTCATGTCCTTGAAAAGTGGGGGCTTAACACAGAGTTAATTTGACTTAAAAACATGAATAATGTGATAATTCTTAAAGAATTACCTGGGGCAAATAATACATTACATGTTAATAAAAATTTAAAAAAAAAAAGAAATACGAGTGAAATTTATATTTCTCATTTCAAAGATAGTCGTTAGTACTAAAGACGTTGTGAAATGCTTTCTTGTGTCATTATATAGCCAATCATCTCTGGTCTGAGGTTTAACTCAAGTCTATAAAAAACGTCACATGGTAAAATTAGCAGCCTATGCAACGCCTATAGTAGCATTTTATGGCACAGAATATTGATATCAACAACCTGAATTCAGTGGAGTCCAAACATGGAATGGTTTTATTGTCTTTAAAAACCACTCTTTGAACCTCCTTTTCCTACCTCTTAAAAAAACCTGAGCCAGAGTCTCTAAGTTTCAAACCTGTCAAATTTAAGAGTTCAATAAACACTCCCCTCTCCTAACTCATCCTCCTTGTAGTTTCCCACTTCCCTTTTCTAGTTCTAGCTTTTGCTTTGTTGAAGCAGAAACTAGAGCTTAGAGAAAAACGCCCGAAACATTGTTACCGACCCCAGGCAACTACAGTCTCCTCTCAGCCAAAAATCATCCTCTATGGTGGGTAGTGAACTACTCGCTTTATTTATAAGGAGAGCAGAGGTGAATTCCATTGGAGTCTCTAAGGCTACCTTCCCACTGCATAACCTTCTGATGGGGAATGTTGGCTCTGACTCTGTGCTTCCAACCCTGCCTCAGATGCCATCACCCGCAATCAAGCCATGTTTCCTTTGCATCGGGAGCCCTATTTAATAAAATTCCACCCCCTCTTGTCCTCAACAATGCAGGCACAAGCTCCTCACCTGCTACTCCCTTCCTCCTAGTAGTTGCTCTCATCTGCCTCACCACTGCTTACATAACTGTGAGCAGGTCTGCAAGGCTGTCATAGGAACATCTAATCCAGGATTGAGATACCAGCGTCATTTTCTTCCAGGCACCCCCAGTTCCTGCGACATATTTTCTTTAACACCACTTTCTCGGTTTGTGAGGGGATTGCTATCAGGTGTGAATAGCTATAGTACTCCTTGTCTGATCAAGAACTCAAAAGCACAGCTGAATATCCTTGAAGCCCAAAACTTCTGCTGATATCCACTGGGGGTGACGGCTGGAGTAGCAGGCCAATTCAGCTGTCTCTTTTCATGTGATTTGTTTTTCTTTTTTTATTGAGGTATAATTAGCATATAACATTATATTAGTTTCAGGTGCACAACATAATGATTCAATATTTATATATTGTGAAATGATCACCACAATTAGTCTAGTTAACATTCATCACCATACAGTTAAAAAAAAACAACCTTTTTTTTTTCCCTGGGGCTACTGTATGGTTCAGTCAGTTAAGCTGCTGACTCCTGATTTTGGCTCAGGTCATGATCTCAGGGTCCTGGGGATCAAGTGTCCCCCCTCCCCCTAGTTGGTTGGGCTCTGTGCTCGCAGGCAGTCTGCCTCAGGACTCTCTATCTCCCTCTACCTCTCCCCCTCTTGCTCATGCTCTCTCTCTTTCTTTCTCTAAAATTAGTATTTTTTAAAAAACCTTTTTTCTCATGATAAGAACTTTTAAGATCTACTCTTTTAGCAACTTTCAAATAGGCAATGCAGTATTATTAACTACAGTCACCAGGCTGTACATTACATCCCTATGACTTATATACTTTAAAACTGAAAGTTTGTACCTTTTGACATCCTTCATCTATTTTACATGATTTCATGCAATCTGTTTTTAAATTATTTTTTTTGACCTTTAAAAATTGTTTTTAGTCTATGCTATCTCTTTACAGAATACAAAGGACAGATCTCAGGACTTAGTGACGGCTCTCTGTAGAATATGGAAGCCCTCATTTGTTTTCCATTGTGGAATTTCAGCAAAATAAGAAAAATCTCATTCACCATCCTGTTACACACTGTTAACCAGAATTTGAGGAAGATGAGAATTTTTTCCAAGATGCACTAATCCCAGAACTACTATTTTCCTTTATAAAACCAGGGGGATTTATAAAACAAAATTTATTGCTGCACTGAAAAATACATTCTAGAGCCCACTGGCAGTTAGGAGTCACTTTGGTGAAGAGCTTTACTTTCATCTTTTCCATTTTGTTCAAGTCTTTATAAAAGCAAATGAAAATGATTATGTGACTATAGAATCAGCCTCTTCTTTGGAAGGAAAGTTTTAAAATAAAAAATATGAACACTTTTTCAAGAAATCTTTGTATTTATTAGATCTGCAATAGTGTTGTTTTGGGTCTCAGTCTAAATTCTTATTTCTGCAATCTATCTTTTCATCCCACTCTGTTCTTTAGTCATCTTATCTTTGAGCCCTGCTCATAATAAATTCATGTTTTCAGTAAGTTTCTCTACAGAGCAAATCAACAGGAATGTGCTTTCCTGGGTAGCATTTTCTTTTAGACTGTGTCCTTTCTGTGTTTTTGTGTCCTTGCTGTGTTTTTCTCTATCCTCTTGCTATGTATATAGAGATTTTTGTGTGTTTGTTTTGGGTGGTTTGCCATAGTTAGAATCCTTTTTTCTTTGCTTTATTTTGATTTTGCTTAATGTGAGAAGCTCTTTCCAGACCACATTTGCTCTGACATTATGTGTGTGGAAACTGTCCTGATTTCTCTCCTACCAAATCTGGGACAGTGTAAATTTCAGGCTCCATCCACTTCTCTACTGCCTAAAATCATGAAATTGGAGGAGAAGGAGAAGTTGTCTTGTTCAGGACCAAGTGCAGTCCCTGCTGGAAGACTGCAGGCTCAATCACTCTAATACCCCATCCAGGGCTCAGTCTACACACCCAAGGGTTTCCCACTCTCGGGGCTTAGGCTTGTTACTCCAACTCAGCACAGCTCTCTAAAATAGACTTAGGGCTATCCCTGCCTCTGCAGAGGTATTATAATGCTCTGAAGGGCTTCTGCTTTCAAGGATTTTCTCTTCACTTCCCCTGGACAGATCTTGAGAGTAACTATTTCAGATATGCCGTCCCTAACACAGAACTTCTTTCCTAGTGCCCAACTTCTGGCCCTTCTTCTCTATCCACAGTTGCACAATCTTGATCTTCATTTTACTTCATTCTCACCCCAGATTCTAGAACCAATCTCAATAGGAGAGTGGAGAAAGGATTCAAAAAATACATTAAAACCCTGTGCCAAGTGCTTTGTGCATTAGTTAATTTGATTTTCATAATACTCCTTTTTTTGTAGTAAGAAGATGGGAAATTAAGAAAATTTAATAATTTGCCAGAATGAGAGAGAGGGAGAAGTAGAATTTTATCCTAGACCTAGCCAACTTCAAAGCCACACTCTATTATACCCAATGTGTACTGAGAAATGTTAAACAATAAACTGGGGGTGGGAGTTGGAGGCCTGATTTGTGACATTTGCAATTCCGTGGTGTAAATACTCCCACCATGATCAACTACAGGCTGATTGTAACACAGGCAAGGCTGGCTATAATACCATATTAACACCTATCCATCTTCAGCAATGAAATAATGTTGATAAGGAGCCAGTTCATATTATACGCTAGCCTGACAATACTGTCAGTGTGTAATGTAAACCAAAAAACCAAGAAAAAGTTTGAAATGTGAAAACTTATACAATAGCTTTTTTAAAATATTTAATTTATAAAGGATTTATTATAAAGATTGTTTGCACAGATTCGGGGTCCTGAACCTCTGTACTTTTGATTTTATCAAATAGACTAAAATTACGTGACATGGGGCTCCTGGGTGGCTCAGATGGTTAAATATCTGCCTTCAAACTCAGGTCATGATCCTGGGGTCCTGGGATTGAGCCCCACATGGGGCTCCTGGCTCAGCAGGGAGTTTGCTTCTCCCTCTCTCTCTACCTTCTCCCTGCTCATGCTCTCTCTCTGTATCTCTCTGTTTCAAATGAATAAATAAAATCTTTTAAAAATGAAATAAAATTATGTGACAAACATCCAACTAGAAGGGATGTCCTCATTAAAAGAGTTTCTTAGGAAAAATTACTTTACTGACTTTTCTCATTCCACACATCAGAATTTTGATTGTAATATTCCCACAGGGTCTACTCAAATCATTCATAAATAACAGTGCTTAGAGGGCTCCCTTATGAACCCTCTTTATGAAAATGGCAAACATGCTTGCTTGCAAACAAATGAACACAATCCTTTTAAAAAAGTATATTCATAAGATGATAGTTTTAACTGAGTTACAAATATATACAAAAGCATAACTGACATTCCACAATAAAGTTCTGATATCAAGATCCAGATGTACTATGGAATTGTTAAGAACCATAGCCATTGAGTCCTGAACAACATCCCTCCTAAAAGCCCTAGACGTCTCTCCTCCATTGCACACTGCACATTTGGCACCATTGAGCACCCCAGATGGTACCAACTCATGGGCAGCACTTTGTGGTCACTCCACAACCATTCTCGTGTGTGGGCAGGAAGTTGTCAGCACAGACTCGGACGCCCACCAGTTACCTGCTGCTGGCTCAGGAAGTCAATGACAAGGAATAGAAATTCCCCCATCTTTAATAATAATTATGACAGTAAAATTTCAGTACAGCAACACAAGTGTAATTTCCTGTGGAGGTCCCTATTTGAGATTTGACCTGTGACTTGGTTAGATACAAATGATTAAATTTGCTAATTTTGCCTAATCCCTTGCTGCTGTCATTACTATTGCTTCTGCTCCTCTTTCCTCCTCTACCTTTTGGTCATTTTATTGGCATCATTTGCCTTTTCGACAGCAGGTAAAGAGAAAATACATGTGGTATAATGTTAGCAAATACATTCATCAAAATATAAGGCAAACATTTCTATTGAAGAGAAAATTAAAATGACTGGCTAATGTAATATTTGTGATTG